>JAJTUV010000628.1:1392500-1777500 GCA_021653895.1 Mastomys natalensis
GATACCAGACAATGATACTATGCAGGGGTTTGTTTTGTGAGAGAGCTTATGTGTGACATGTGCACAAACACACAACACACATAAACACACAACCTAATACTTACAGTATGAGAAGGAAAATTACAATGTACCGCAAACATGAATTCACTGAAACCCTGCTAACCCTCAGTGTGCTGCAAGACTGCATCTCCATAAAAAGTCCCCTTCTCAAGCTTTTCATTTAAAATTTCATTCACAAAATATTGCCATGCATACAAAAATTACAATGATATAAAAGTATGATAAAGAGTTGACGAATTCTGTTTATAGGATTTTGAAAAACCTAAACAATTTTAACGCAGAATTTCATCTAAAAAAAGGAGGTATTTGTGTATCTTAACCCTTAAAATTTATTCAAATTATGAACAAAATTTCCAGAGTTTAGGAGAGTAAGGAAGCCTGTTGTGAGCTAACAATTGCTTTGAGAAAGGTTATTCACCAACACTTACGGTGACAAAGTGTCTCCCCAGCACCTGCAGAGCAGTGTGCACTGAGAAGGAGTTACTTGTGCCTCTAGACAGAGGGCTATAATGGGCAGTTTTGATGTAACACATCACAGCAGTGCAAGCCAGCTGCCACAAACCTGTCGTCTGCTTTTGACTTGGACTCATCTGACGTCTGAGAGCAGACACAGCTTGGAGAACAGCGGGGCGTTTGCTTTGCTCACTACTGAGTCCGTGGTGGCAGTGCTGGGCTCACAGGGTCCTCAGGCAGGATGCCGAGGTCCGACGCGACCCATGCCTGAGGAAAAGGAGTTCTCACTCCTCTGCAGGTGCAAGGCTGAGTGAGGGCTGTCGACAGGAGAGCTCCTTCTTTTCTCTTTGTAAACACAGAGTAATCTCCATTTACAGTGCTTACAAGCTCCTTCATTGCAACGAGTTTTAGCAGAAAAGAATCTCCAGTTAACCTAGTGTAGCTGTTGTTCTACTGAACACAGATTAAAAACGAAAACAGAGTGTGGTGGGTGAGAGGAGGGGCAGAGCTGAGAGGGCAGCACTGACTTGTGCCAGCCTGGGCCTGAAGAAAGCCTCTCCACAGTCTGATGGTGCAATGAAGCTGGTTTAGTGGGTTTGGCTATAATTAGTCACATTAATTAATGCTAAAAAACAATGTTAACAGTATATTATTTTCATCTAGTTAAATAAAGGATTATACACATTTGCGTAAATTACACAGCATTAAACATTTAAATAACTTGAAATGAAGCCATTACTGTCATTCAAACAAGTTTCCACAGCTAAAGGCTGAATGTTAAGTATGAACCGATTCGGTATTACACGAATATAAATCCTTTATCTTTTTGGTGAGAAAGAAAAATGAGATTTGATGACTTCTCACTTGAAAAAGGTGGTTTGCAGTAGCACAGCGCCCTCCAGTGGCCATGTGTTTCAAAATGCAAGTCTCAGAGGCCACTGTTCAATTCTTCTCATGTTGAACAAAGGGAGCCACACAAGCTTCCGTAATTGTTTTCACTACAAGTGCTTATCTCGTCACGATTGCCAATGCCAGACTATCTTCCCACTGCACTTTTCCCTCACCAACGTTAAACTTCTTTATTCGAATCTCATTTGTTCCTTCTAAGATAAACTCTGAAGGACAGAGTCAGAGACAGGCAGCCTCGCATAGATAGGCTCAATGCTTCACGATAAGCGAGTAGGTCCTACAATCCCAGGACAGCAGCTGGCCTTCTGCAGAAAGTGACAACTAACTCCTAAATGATCACATCTAAAGATCATAACAATCACGGAACACTAATCTGTTTTACAACATGTGAACATTGTAAGAACAAGTTGGGATCATACAGTATCTGCTACTCTTTTTCTATGTGTGAACAGTTTTCTAGATCCAAACAGTTTTCCTGAGGTGGCAGGAAGCAGCGCCCTCAGGCAAATACATGATGCTTCTCACCCCGCCCCAAACACTGATCTCGCATCGTCAAAGGATCATACTTCCATTCACAATAAGAACCAAAATGAGTAAGTCTGTTGTAACATTCCTGGTTTTCTATTCAATAAAACCCGTAAGGCATGAAAGCACTACTTCAGCTCATAAATCAAACAGTTACTGAGTAGAAGAGCTGGGTTATTTCAAGAGTATAATACAAATTAATGATTTTTCCTCTTTCGCTTATGCAAAGAATATAAAGCTTTGAACATGCTGGAAACAGTCACTCCTGTCACGGGAACCAAGGACGCAGCGCTAAGACAGCAACAGCTCAGGTCCAAACGCAGAGCGCTCCCTGGCTAGCAGCGTGTCTTCATCTATGTACACGTGACAATGGGCTCCCATCTCATGGCAACACTGAAGGCTCAATGTCACAATATAAGAGCTACATCTGGCCCTACTGCCTCAAACACACACACACAACATCTTCAAAGATGGCACAGTTCTCTTCCCTGGCCCCTCTGACCCCTGAACATTGAAAAAGACCTGTTCTCACAGCGAGGGGCACTTGAGGGGAGTCAGCTGACTGGGAAGCACTCTGGGGAACCAGTGGCCCTCCTTACAACAGTTTTCTGTACAATTCCAGCTCTTTACTGTCCCACACTGGAGAAGCCAGAGCAGTGTTAAGAGTGTCTGTTGACTTTACTCAGCATCCGCAGAAAAGCCGCTGGCATGGAGTCAGTCTGAGTGACGCTGGCAGACGGGCCTCAGTGACCTTGCAGGGCTTCTGGAAAGTAAGGACATGGAAGAGGAGGAACAGCAGCGCAGCCCCACGGGATGTTCGCAGGGAACAGGATGTGCTCAGGAATAAAAATGCCTCACGTAAGCCATCTCAATTACGTTACCTGCTTCCTACTAGGTAAGGGTGTAAAGCGAGATGACAGAAGATAGTAGGGAGTCGAACCTTTGAGGTGGGGGGGCTGGGTGTGCGTGTGATCTGAAGGACACAGCACACGGAGTGCACTGGCGAGGAGCCTTTCACCCTGAGTGACAATGACAACAAAGCAAATGAGCAGTGTGACGCAAAGGTGACCTATACCAGCCTCTGTGACTCTTGTGGCAGGCAAGCAGCCTGTCCTCCCACAACTGTAGGAAAGACAGCCTTCATGACTGTTGTTGCTTTGATTCTCTCTTTTTAATTAATATCTTAAATAATAGTAAAGGTAATATAAGATTTCCAAGTTTATCAAAAGGAGCCTAAGCTTAAAAAGGTTGAAAGCATGTTTTGCTTTTTAAGGTATAAATAGGCTTGAGAGAATGAGAGGGAGAAGGGACTCATGGGACAACTTTTAAAATTTGGGCTTAAGGCTAATGGTCATGTCAATTAATATGCAAATGAATAAGGCTTCCAGCATCTGCCACTTGCCAAGTTCTCTGATGACTTAGTGGCAACAGCCATCCTGTGTTCCCTTGCTGAGCCAGTGTGCTAAACAATGTCCTAACCACTTAGGAGAGTGAACACCACGACCCAAGGGTTGTGAGATGGCCCAGAGGCACACTGACAAGACAGAAGGCTGTGTCTGTCTGTCTTTGTGTCCTCTCCAAAGACCCATTCTGAGGACTGGCTACCTTCAAACAGAGGACCAAAGCTACCAGCAACCCCAGTCAACAACGGGAAGGGCTTTATCCAAAAGGCAAATGCTGCGAAACAGAAGTAGAACCATCTAGCAAGAAATGACAGATGGTCTAGATACATAAGGTAAAGGACAGAATCGGTTCTGGTGACTCTCTGAATATTCATAGAATCTATAAAAGTCCAATTCTTTCAGAATGCAGTCTGTTAGGAATGAATATGCAACTGTACCAAATAAAAACACTGGATTTCTCCAAATGTACACAAGGAGGGAATTTTCCCCACCTCCAAGTGCTGTCAAACCCCACTGCTGGATAAAGGATTATCTGCAGTTCATATTGACTTGTGATTTATGCTCTCTAAAGCAGGGCTCAAGGATTCTTCCCCTCCCTCAAACTGTATTCCCTCTTGAAACATTTCACTCAGCACACGAGATGATGCACATTACGTGGATGTTTCTTTTCTTAGTTTCTTTCTTTTTATTATGTGTACTGGGCCGGGAGGGTGTACCTGAGTGCAGCATGCCCATGGAAGCCAGAGGTGCAGGGATTTGAGCCAGCCATAGCCTCCATCCCTGACATGCAAAGCAAACTGGGCAGCTCACAAGACTAGCTGATGCCCTTGGCCACTAAGCCACCTCCCCAGCCTTTCAGGAGAAGCCTCACAGGGTGAACTAGATAACTCTTTGCTCAAAGTGATCAGGCATCCTGGGTCCTGCACAGGAGACAACTGGCAGCAGTAGTGGACGAAAAGCTTTTCCTCAAGTTCCCTCATTCAGTATGTGGAAAGAGAAAAATAGAGAGATAAGTAGAAGATCAGGAAAAGGGCACGTATGGAGAGAAGAAGAAAACGGCAAAGAGTACTCAGGAGAGAACGACAGTCGCTGAAGATGGCCAACCTCAGCACCGCATCGGAGCCACTCATGCCAGAGGATTCCAGATACTCCAACTACTGAAGTAACAGCGGGTCCAGCTCTTCTCCCAGTTCCAGGCAACACTCAAGTATTAGTCAAGACCTAATTAAGCAAGCTTGGCAAAGTCAAACCACAGGCAACTGGCAGTGCAGCAACAGCCAGCTCTGCAGAGGAGGAGTCGGGTAAGGGCATGCACTAGGCATGTGAGAACAGACAGGCCCTCAGTCTCAGCATGTCTGTTACAACTTGTTGCCTCGAGAGGAGCACAGTCACATCACTTTCCATCAACAAACATCTCTAGCAAGACCAGCAACAATCAGTTAACTCCAACAAATGACCTGGGCCAGAAGTCTGCTCAGTTATAACATTAGCTTCCTATGTGAGGCTGGCTGCCTGCAACACCTGTCTGAGGTACCCATAGCCAGATCCCAGCCATCTTGGTCTTCCCACAACGAGTCTTCTCCAGACTTAGCACAAGGTTACCAAGGACAAGCCACAACGTCAGAACCAGTCTGCCATCCACACTCCATATTCATGGGCAGAAGAACACTATAAATACTTCCAAACAGCAGACTATACCAAGGAGCTGTACAGAACATAAATAAATTGTTTCATTATTTAGAGGCATAGATACTTCTCAAAGTTGTATGTTTCTGTCTTGATCTGTTCCATAGTACTAACCAACAACAAAAATACAGAGCAAGAAGCAACCCATAAGAACTGGACAGGACATTCCATTTTAAATCCTCTGCCAAGAAGTACCTTGCAGACGTCCACTCCCAGCCCAACCCCAACAGTAACAGAGAGCGGGCATCAGAGGGAGAGCTGATGCCTGCTCGTATACTAGCATCAGCATAGTCACTCTTGCCCTTGCACAATTTCTATTTAACAAGAAAGTTCTTCTCAACCCAAAAAGCCAGCAGCCACACCCCTGCTAAGCTTCACTTTACATAGTAAGTACATGTGTGTCACTCTGACCTTGGCCATGTATGTTGTTGATGCTGGATCAGTTCTAGGTTTCACGGTGATGTTTCTTACAAAATTACACACAAAACAAATGGGGTCCGTGGGTATAAATTCCACAAAACAAAAATCTGTACACTGAATGAAGTTACATTTTCAACCATACCAAATCATATAGCACTTTTAAAGACACACACAGTAACAAATGACACAGTGTCTCTGGGGTCTTTGGTGACGACCTCTGCCAAGCCTGCCTTCTGTCAGCACTCTTCTCTTCTGTTTTACTAAGTGAACACTACTTAGGCAACAGACAACAGAGCAGAGGAGAAAAACTATTAACAAATTAAGTACTCTTGTCGCCTGCTCTTCAGAAGAGTGTGCCAAGCCCTGCACATTGTCACCGCAGTCTCGAAGCCTCGGAAGCACGGTGCCCAGGGACCGCCTGCTCTGCATTCAGCACACAAATCACTTTGACTATGATCATATGCATTTATCTTTATTTTTAAAATCTTCTCATTGTTGCCAATGGCACTTGAGCATTATTATTACTAATCCAGCTATTCCTAATAATAGTGTTTAAGTAACTTGTCATCTTGGGAACTGTACAGACAATAGCTAATTAATTGTCAAGCATTTAATGTAACAGAATTCTAATCTCCAACCTCTGAAGCAGGGTATTTATTTGTTATTATGGCAAAACTTTTGTCTGAATTGCTTATTTATGCAATGTATCTTTTCTATCACCTCAATTCTAATTTTTATATCTGCTTTGTAAGTAAAATAAACTATCACATGCACAAAGACACAGACAGTGCACTTCACACACAGTAATGAATCTCTCGTGACTGTTTTTATTCATACTACAATAACAATAGATTCTATATTACCATGCAGGAAAACAAAACAAAACACGGTGGATTATTTCCCTTGTTTGCCAGAGAAGCTCCCAGGGTTCTGATAGGAACCAGAACCTGGAGATGTAGCACGCTATGTCTTACTGTGCGAGGAAACATGATATTCTGTTGACATCTTGTTCCTACTATCAAACAACCAGGGAGGTTCCAAATCAGGTGTCAGAGAAGCCACAAAAGCTTCCTGTCGAAATGTCGCCATACTCTTCAGAGGCCTCATCTTTACTCTGCCAAACAGCTGAGCTGAACACTGTGCTGACAATTTTTTTTAACATGCAATAGTCATTTAAAATCAATATTTAAAAGGTATAAACAAGACCACTTTTGTCTGCAAATCTCCTCCCACGGATAACCCCATCCTTTCCCTATGACAATGCAAATGGTCTGAATCCACCAAACAGGAGAAAGGTGTCAAAGACAAGAGACAGAATTCCTTTCTCCAGCTCTTAATGAGGTCTCCAGAGCCAAAGGCAAACCAGTAACAAATGGGACCTTCACATACTGGGGGTGGGTGGGGAAAGCTTGTCATCTGAAATTAATTGAACTTAGCCATGCCAAGAAAACACTGGTAATAAACCCTCCCCATCTAAATTAAGGGTTTTATACCATGAAAAAAATTTATGGCAGTAATTTCATCTGGGTTTTTCAAGAAGTGCTTGCTGATTTTCTTGTACTCAGTAGAAAAATCCCCAAGGAGCCATGTAGACTGCAATAAGGCAGACTTCTAAAGAGACACCATTTAATTCCTCACTCCTCCCCTGCACCATTCCCACACTTGCACTTTGCTCTGGCTCAGTATTAACTCCCTCAGCACAATTCTCCCCCCTGAACTCTCAGCAACGTCTCCAGCACTCGTACTGGACCTGCAAGTCCCATCCTCCAACACTAGACTACTAGGGTCAGACAAGAGCCCAGAGGCCCTTGGAGCTCACACATCCAAAACTCTGGGTTTTGTATTAGTTTCTTAATGACAAAAAGACACCCTGATAAAAAGCAACAAAAATCTGTGACCTCCAAGTAAACCTATCACTCAGCCCCTTTAATGTTGGCATCAAGATCTGACGAGCAATCTCAGTTCCCAATCTGTGCATCCTACAAGCAGCCAGTAACAAAAACCAGGCACTGTGACTCGTAAGGGGTCTGCAAGTCCCCCTTGGGCACCACATCTTCCTGAAGACCAATGCACCCTGTACAAAACAGGTGTAGAGTTCTCTTGCCACTGTCCAAAGGGACTGCCATGATTAATAAATTTATTAAAAACCAGAACATACAGTGGCTTTTGGGGGGGCATTTTCTCAATTAATAAATGCTGTAAGTAAAAGAGCTAATTCACATTGCTAAAAATGTTTTTGCTGTCAACATTTTTATGTTCAGAAAGCAACTGACACTTGTATTTCAATGTTTGGGGGCACAGAGGGCATCAGATACTGGCTGCCACAGAGGTGGGCACAGTAGGCAGTAGACACTGGCTCCCAGCGGCCAGGATGGTAGCCTTGGCCTCTTTGCATCTATTCCTTCTTTCATGGTGGTCCCTACCAGTTTATAGTTTCATCTCCTCTCTTGTGTAAACAAGATAAAGGTTCCTCCCCAATCGTCACAACCGGGACCTCTAGGAGACTACAGCAGAACACTTCAAGAGGTCCATGGGATAAAGAGTTCTGAACTGTAAGAAATTAACGTATGATTAAGCCTTCCATGGCTGCATGACCTGTGGCAAGCTGGGTGGAAACAATATGAGAATCCAGATGTCTTTACTTCCTGGACAGCTGTGAGATTTACAAGACCACTCTCCTAACGAAATGTATTTTAAAACACAACTATTTTCCATTAAATGTTATTTATACCAACATACAGTGGGCTCATGACTGTATTTGAAGTTAACTGATAAATAAATCTTGATAGATATATCCCACACAAGTTCTCTGGTATGCTAAGTAGTTCTTAGGAGCATAAAGCAGCAAGGGCTTGAGAAATCCTGTTAGAGATTGCAACCAGTTGTCTCCAACAACTATGGTGAACCTCTGATGTGCACCGCAAGCTGGATGACCAGATGGCGGGCATGCTAAGGAGGGGATGCAGGCATGAGGACCAGCACCTGCAGCTCTGTGCTTCCTTCTAAAAAGGTGCTCTGTAATTCTGTTGGAGAGGGAACCTACCATGCCTCCTTCTGGGGCCATGGCTTCTGACATGAACCATGAATAATAATGTTCCTTCATTTTACTATCCACAAAACAATATGACCACATTAATGGGCAAATTAAATTTGTTCATGGTTGTATAGTCTTTGTGTTTTGGAAGCAAGTGAATTTTTAACCTTTTTTTTTTAGTGTTACTTTAGAGAAAAGCATTTTTCTTCATGACCAGGCTTCTGCAGTTTCCAAACTGCCCAGCATCGTTTACCCGGATGAGAGAGAGGGCAGGGCAGGGGAGGCTAGGAGGAAATCCTCAGCACATTTTCAGGGCTAGGTGACAAGGTGAGTGCATGGCAAACAAGCATCCCCTGAAGAAATGCCCAATGCAAGCAAGCTGGCGCCAGCCAGCTCTGTAGGATGAAATGTAGAATGAAATGGCCTCATCTTCTGCAGGTCTTGCTCCTGCATGGCAGGGAGATAGGACGGCTCAGTGAGCACACTGCGTACCCACAGATGCCGGGGCTTGTGTGGAATACACGGCATCAGACCATGAGAACTATTAGGAAAGTAAATGAGCATACTTGGATCTGATTCAATCCAGTGAACATTAACTCAGTGCCTATGAGGTTCCAGCCGTTAGTCTGGGTGATCAGCAAGGCTGTGCCGACTGGGAGCTCGCAGAAATCAGGTGCAGCTCTGCAGCGCAATGGTGAAAGCGATGCAGAAGAGCTGCTGGGTCCTGTGGAGCCCGAGGGATGATGCATGGGGTGGGGGCACGAGGAAAACAAGCAACACTCAGAGAAGGTGTGCATTAACAACTATGAGCCACACCTGCCCTGCAGCCATCACCACCTGCCAACGGCCTGAGTGACACACGGACTCTTCCGCACTCCTGGGCTGCTGCTCTGACTTCCTCAATTCCTGTCTTCCCCTTCCCTGTCCCCCAGAGTTCTACTCTAAGCAGAGGTTCTTACGTCTCCTGCAAAGAACACAAGGAGCAGGCACTGGCCTGTCTTTCCTCCAGAAGGACAAAGCTAATCAACCTCTTCACAAAAGCCCGCAAGCCCCACCTACCTACTTTCCCTTCCCAGGCTCCTCTGCTCTCCGGCCTCTTGATTTTCTCATTCCCAGTATTTAAACATGTGACTCCTGAGCAGCCCTGAAGAGATATGTATTCTTCTCGGTGCATCATAAAACCTGGGCTACAAGTTGGGAGGAAAATTATCTTTGTCCCATTTACTACTCTCAAAACCATTTTTCTTCTCCTTGGGTCGGCAACCCTCCCTGTCCTCTCAAAGGTCAGGCTCCACCTGTTCAGGGTACCATGATGTCCCAACTCTGCACTCGCTGTGCTGGACTGGAAACTGCACGCCTAGCTCAGACCTGTACTCTCCCGCCATTGTGCCAATTATGCTCTGCGTGGGCAAATAAAGTCTTGCCCCTCACTCACATCCTTGACACCTTCATCTCAGGAGCCCTCGCCTACTATACTTTAGTGGTCCAGATCCACACAACTTCCTTGAGGGGCTCTGGAGAATTCGCAGACCCGCCAATATTCTGACTTCCAATATCCCACGTTCTGTCCTCTTCCCATGCATCCGCATTAGTGACCCCTTTCCTCTGTGGAACTTCCTTCCCTAAACGGATCCCACTCAGCCCCTTTCTGTCGTCACTTCCCTGATCTGTTCAACTCAGGTCTGCTGTCCATCTCTGATAATCCCTGTGGAGAGCACTCTCACTTCCTGTCTCCGCTGACACACTTCCTCCATTATGCCTGTCTGGTAAATTGCAGCCCTAGATGACCTCAAGTGTTTGAGGTCAAACCACAACATCTCCGAGCACACACACAAATGCATACAGCTGGAGCACAGCCAAATAACTAGGCGTCATTGCAAAGCCAGCACTGCCCAGGAATCCTATCATACTCTCTATGCTGCTTCTTGAGGAGCTAGAGTCCACTTCCAGTGTTCTAAACTGCCCCCGCTTTGTGGGCTTTGAGTGTCTAACCCTGATGCCACCTTAGCTATTTGACATGTTGTAACCTACCACTTCTGGGTTCCTTCTCTCAACCTTCCTTCCTTGGGGATGAACCAAGAGACTGCACACAGTAGGCACATGCTCTACCAATGAGCTATACTGCAACCCCTGCTCCTTTTGAAGTAACAGTTTCATTTCTTATCTACAGAGGCTATGGAATGTCTTCATGTTGTCACTAACACTACAGTATTATGCTGATCATTCTAGCACCCAAAATAATGGTTAAAGTGTTCCTGAACCATCATGAGGGAGCAAGAATTCAGAGAGCTTTAGAAATACTAAAGTTTGCATAAAATACAATAAAACTGCATAAAATGAATACTTCTAAAAAGAAGAGCTAATAAGAGACTGACTTGGGGACTCCCACTGTACAGAGAGAACCATCTTTATACTTTCCATGTCGCCATGAACGCAATGACTTAGGATTCCGTTGTTGGATGAACACCTGGTAAATGATGAATACATGTGGTTATTAATCCAAGAGCCAGCTACTCTGAGCTTCACGTCTCCTCACAAAAACATCTGTCACATGCCTAAACCCGCCTGTGTCATGCTGGCTGGTCTACCATACATTAGGCAAGTTGCAGGAATTGGATTTCTGCATTTTTCTGAGAGATGGATAAACCCTGTTGGTGGTGCTGCCTCCCAATCACTATGTGCACGTCTCCTTCTATACACATTGTTCTTCCTGACATCACCCTTCCCCACTACTGGCCGGAACCAGACCCCACTTTTCACACATGCATGGCTTCTGCGATGCTGATGCAATATCATCCATCACAGACAGCCTCCTCTGCCAAAGGAGGAAACTTTCCAGCTGGAAAACTCCTACATATCCCTCAAGACCTTAGATAAATGCTAACATCTTTACAAACCATTTTCTGAATTCCCCCAAACCAATTAATCATTTCCTCCTCTGTGTTAGGCTCCCATAGTATTTTATAAATATCTTGAACATTGCTTGGATCTTTCAGCTATCATGACTAACTGCATATTCATTAAACATGATTCAGAGTGTAAAAGGGAAATCAGAGAGTCAGGGCTTTAGTCTCAGGAATATGAGAGCATCGTGTGGAAGATCACAGTGAAGATCTAATTGGACAGAGGGCAGGAACGGCACTTCAAACATCCTGAGGTGACATCCTGAGGACTACACTTCCAGACGTGCAGAAGTAGACAGGGGAGATGAGAGACTTCGGGCCCTCATCAAAGCTCAGAGGAGGAGTTGGGAGCTTGGTCCGAAGGGCAATCAGGAACTAGAACTAAGTCTCCCAAGAGAGGAGTCCAATGGTTTACATCTCCTGTATGCTTACAGAGTAAGTATCAATGTGTGCATGTCAAACACCATATGGTGTCACTGTCAAGAAGACCCACAGAGGACTCATTCTTCAGTGAACTGTGGACGCTTTCTGTATTGTCAGTGTCAAGAAATTGGTGTTTCATGAGGTGTACTGACTCCCTTTAAAGTAACATACTGAAAAATCTTCACCACCTCCCGTAACAGAGGTCTGTGTTACTGCCAAGCAAGCTACTGTCTGTCTGCACACAAACACATACACACAGGCACACGCACACACACATTTTCAATCACAAGAAATTTTGCTACAGGCAATCATCAATAGTTTAATAAAGTTCCAAAATTATTTTCATGTTTAAGAAATAACTAACTCTAAAAGGGAAGCTTTTGAAAATGAATCCAGACTCCTAGAAAGCATTCTTCATATGAGTATCTTCAGTTCACCACCACAGTGACTGACTTGTGTGGCTGAGTCCTAAGCATTTCCATGTAGCTTAATGTCAACATTTAATGGGTTACATATAATGTCAATCTAAGATGTTAACATTTTTATGGTCTAAAATTTTCCAAAAGATAACATAACAATGTACGGAACAAAACCATGTCAGAAACAATTCCACAGGTGCAGTGCTTCTTGCTTGGGATGAGCTATACACTCTATGTAAAATGTACCAGGAGTGAGAGCCTTTGGAGCACTCAGCCCTAAATGGAGCATCTTCATCACACCCCTTCCCACTCAGGGCGCCCTGAAGACAAGCAGAAAGGCTATGTATGACCCAGACATGATGGATGACTCCACAGAAACAGTGTCCTCCAGATATAAGAGGACTGATGCTCACAAGAACTCAGAGACTATGACAACATACACAGGGCATGCACAGGTTCAAGCCAGATGCCCCACCCCCGGGGGAGCTGAGAAGGGGAAGTAGACAAAGGCTCCCACTCCTAACCAAGAAGCTATCTGCAACTGATATCTACTTGCAAAGGAAAACTTCCATTTTTCCAATGGAGTTTCACTGGGTATATTAACTATACTTAAGGGCACGTCCCGTGCCCAGGAGTTGGCCAACACAAACTCACTCAATGGTGTTTTTCTAGGCTTTTTGTCTCCTATTACTTTGTTTGAGCATTTCTTTTTCTTTTTCTTTTTTTTAAATTTTTTTTGCTTACTGTTGTTTCTGTGTAATTTTTTGGGGAGAGGAGCTATACATGCATGGTTTTGTTTGTTTTTTTTTAAAGGGCATAGAGTTGGGCAGGTGGGGAGGATCTGAGAAGAGTTGGGGAAGGGGAAAGCATGATCAGAATACATTGTGTGAAAAAAACTCTCAAAAAATTAATTAAAAACTCTTAATCTAGTATTTGACCATAAGAACTCAAGGAACCCTTAGACTGACTTGGTGTTTAAATTTTTTTCTTAGCTGGGCGGTGGTGGTGCATGCCTTTAATCCCAGCACTTGGGAGGCAGAGGCATGTGGATTTCTGAGTTCAAGGCCAGCCTGGTCTACAGAGCGAGTTCCAGGACAGCCAGGGCTACACAGAGAAACCCTGTCTCGAAAAACAAAAAACAACAACAAAAAAAATAATAAAAATAAAAAATTTTTTTCCTTAAGTTCATTTAATAAAAGCACATCTTGGTTAAAAATCACCACAATGCTTTCAATAACTTCAATACAAAAGGAAGAGAAGAAAGCTGCCTTGAGCTGATATTAATCAAATCAGGAGTGCTGCTCACAGGACTGAGCCTGAAGACAGGTTCCCTCTTGGAGAGAGCAGGAGAGAAGCAGATCAGCACACACCCCTTCACAGATGCTTGCACTGTCTACTGTTGGCTGGGAAACTCCCAGGAGAAAAGTATCAGAGCCACCAACTACAAACAGAAGTGGCGGGCTCTCTGGTGGGGATGGCTGGCTGCCGCTCCAGCGCAGTGCTCATACCAATGGTTATTTTTACTCTCGAAGCCTCCCTAACATAGCCCAGGTTCTGAATGCAATAGATGAGTGTAGTCTGGACTGTAGGAACAAATCGCCAGCTGCCTCCTAAAGGACAAGGCTCATTTAATAGTAGGCAAATGCTAGCACAGAACAGAAGTAAACAAAGATGGCTACATATGCTCTGGTTTTCAGACTGAAAGGGACAGCGGTGAGAGGTGCAGAGGAAGAAAGATTAAACATGAAGAACAGCTGCCATCAACAGCAGATGCTCTGACTAGTCATGCCGTCTAATAACACGGTGTCACAAGAATGCCAATTAAAAGAGCCGGTGTGAGATTCAGGCCCAGAGATCTTAGCGCTAAGGAAGCCAGTGGAGTCGGCCAATCCAGCTCCTGCCACACAAGGCTGTGCTGAATGCCAATGGGGTGTGAGCAAAGTGCTTTGTAAACTGCCGTGGTCTGTAGCAAACTGCTGCTGCGGGTATTCCTAAGACACTTCTATTCTTTTAGTTGTGTCTTTATAGAATGTACCAATTCCACCTGTATTCATTCATTTCCAATAAATAGAATTATGAATTGGTATTTTTTTACTTTTTATTTCCTCAAGAATCTTCAAACAGAATATGTTGCCAAAATTAACCACCTTGTAGGCACAGCACATGAATGGAATCTATAATTTAGATGAGAATGAGACACGAACAAAGCCTGCACCCTTTCATGTCTTCTGAACACATCTGTAGACTGTCACTCAGGCCTATTAAAATGCTTACATGTCCTGGAGTCCCTCTCTCTCCTCAGAAGCAGGCACTCATTAAAGGTTAGAGCAGGGAGAGGAGCGGATGGCTGGCCTTTGCTGACAAAAGAGGAGGGCCTGGTGATGTGCTTTCAATGGGCGGAACTTAAAAGGGGCTTTGAAAGGGTCAAAGGGAGGACCTGGAGAGAAGCCTCACGGCTGACTTCACCACCCTCCTTAAAAGGGTTACTTCATCCAGCTGAAAGCCACAGTGGACCACCACGAGCTGTTACAGGCCCCTCTAACACAAAAAGCATTTCTATAGTGACCTCAGGGTGCCCTTCTACACTGCATCCTCCCAAATAGACCAATACCATGGTAAACATAGCCAAGAAGAACACTTTTACACTTTATTTCAATTTTTCCTATAATTTTGGTAGGCTTACGTGGATGTAATTTAACTTTAAAGTATTTGGGAAATACATTTAGTTAAGCTGTGCCAAAAAAAAAAAAAAAAAAAAAAAAAAAGAAAGAAAGAAAGAAAAGGAAAAGGAAAAGGAAAAACTAATTTCCCTGTTTACAGATGCTTCTAGTACTGACTGAAGATGGATTAATCTAGTTACTCAGCTGCAGACGACGACTCCCATTCCTCAGACTTTGTACATGAACTATTGCCAGCATTAGATCTGCAGCAGTTCCTCCCACCCACTCTTACGGAGCTGATGTACTGAGTGCGCTCTTTCTTATTCAAGGCCTTCCTTCCTAAGGGGACAGTCATGGCCCCTCTCTGACAGACACCACCCAGCACCTGCAGAGCCTACAGCAGGGGAAGGAGCAGGATGTTGAGTTAACAAACTTGTTTAAAGGGCACTACTATGGGCTCTAAACTTACGCCTGGACTACACTGTAAAGTTCAAGATACATGGACACTAGCATGAACAATTTTCTTTGGGAAAGTCTACAGAGTACAGAGGCACTAGTGATGTCATGCTGCAGACAAGGGCAGAGCTGCTCTCTTCCTACCTAGCACAGAACTGTGCACCATTAGAACAGCTTCCCTCAACGCCTTCTCCACTTCCCTTCACAACGGAAAGGTAAGCGTGGGAAGACTGTGTTCTTTCTGGACCTGCACTTCACCGAGATGGCAGACATGTCTCATTGCTGGTTTGGACAGGACAGGACAGGCAATAGAGGGCTCCAGGCACAGGCACCAGACACCAGGCCCCCTCAGCTCCGGGTTGCAGATGGATGAAAAGCACAGAGTAAGTCGGAAAGTACAACTTGATATACCAAAAATTAAAAATGGAAGTAGAGGGTGGATCAGTGTGCACGGTCTCACAATACAGTTTCAAAGATAATTGGTAATGTTCTCTTTCCCCAAAGAAAGTGAGGGTTAAATATAGTTGCTCAGTACAGGGACGGCTGATCTTCAGGATGTGTAAATTATACATTACAGTTACATAACAGGCTAAATCACAGTCATCAACAAAAGAAAATTTGGCACAATCTGTGAATTTTTATGATTCTAGCTCATAAGCAGAGCTTCGAAAAGAAGGAAAAAAGTCTTCTCTTGAATTTGCCATACAAGTAAAACCTTAAAGAGCCCAAGGCAAGGGAAAAGGGAAGGTAACCCCAGGCAGACAGAAAAAAAGGGGGAACCCAGAACATGGGACCTTGATTCCCATACATTACTGTTACTTTAATAAAACAATACTCAGATATTCAAAAAAAAAAAAAAAAAAAAAAAAAACCACTTAAGAAAACCAGGTCATGCATTTGGAAGCCAAAAAACTTAAGGAGACTCTCTAGGTTAGAGTCACCAATGTCATGTGAAGGAACAAAGGCCCTTTCAGAATATGTTAAAAACAAAAAAAACAAACAAACAAAAAAAAAACCACTAAGTAGCTCAAACCAGGGCCTAGGGAAGAACTCCCACACCACCTAAGCAGACCCAAGAGCCACCAGCCCCACACCAGTGCTGTCCAGAGCACAGTTCAGGGCCAGTCAAAAGCATTCAGCCAGGGACAGACTGGGGGTGTCTTCTGTCTCAGGTCCTATTCTGACCCAGGAGCTGGAAGTCTCCTCAGGCCTGCTCGATGTCACCAATACTATTCACCTCTGACAAGCTCATCTTCTAACCTCCCACACAAAAGCAGCTGCCATTACTCTGCATATCTATCAAGCAGTCACAGTGATCTGGTAAGAGCATTAATGGAAAAACAAAGACCCATTTAAGGAAAGAAGACAGAAGTCATATGTGAAGCAGCGGAGAGCAGACCTACCAGGGCATTCTCTCCCCATCCCATCAGACTATGCCCCATCTGTCATCAAATCAGTACAAGTTTTCACTGCACACTGAATAAAAAGCAAAAACTGCTCTCTCTGAAATGAAGTTGGCCTTGTAAGAACTCTCTGAATTCAAAGCTAATACTCAAGGGACTTCCAAGTTTCTAGCATTCCAGAGAATCCATCAATCGTGATGAGCCTGGAGAGAAAGGACAACCTAAGTGCGCCCAGAGCTGCTGTGCTCCACCTCAGTCATATTTCAGAATGACTTCAAGGAGTCGATGCTGACCCAGATCCACAAGCAGTATGATGTGTGGGCGCTGGAATGTTGCCAATCCTTCCAACAGGAGATTCCCAGACCAGACCAAAGTAAACCTGTGTGTCAAGTACGGTGACGAGCACTTCACCCCAAAAAGCTCTGAGTCTCAAAGCACTAGGCTAGCTTGCTCTGTGAATCTAATACCAACTTGTTAACTAAATATCAAAGTAATCTAAAAAGCCAAACCAAAGTCCTCTCATGGATCTGCTCCTCCTCCTTCCCCGTCCGTCTTACTTCCTGCTTCTCCTCTTATCTTGGTCAGTACCTATTCAAGTTACTTTGGATTAGTATGACTTCCTACACTAAAAGCATAGGACCTAGCATCCTGAGTAGCCTGAGAGAGAGAACCTAAAAGGTATAGGTTAGAAGCATAAAAGGAGGTTGCTCCCTGCAACTCTCCAACTAGGAAGAGGAGAAAGAAGAAAATCAGGCAAATGAATTCATCTTCTCTTTCCCAAGGATGGCTCTAGTTTACTTCCTCCTCTTCTTCCTCCTCCTCCTCCTTCTCCTCTTCTCCTCCTCCTCCTCCTCCTCCTCCTCCTCCTCCTCGTCACCACAATCCTTTCCAAGCAAACCAGTTGGCAAGCCCAGGCCCCATGGTACTCAGTGACTTGCTGGTCTCCTTACAACTGGATGTGAAGCAAGCCGGAGCTCAGAGTCCACGTCCTCACATCTCCACACCCTTCCAGGCCTCACCTCTTTTTGCCCCCAACTCCTACAAACCTGGACTTCTCAAAGAAAACATCAACAGCTCTTAATCTTTGCCTCAGGCTGTTTTCCAGAGAACCCAGGATCAGAGTTTAGGTTTAAAGAAATTCATCCCAGATGAAATTAACAAGAAATCGTTAAAATGTACACTCCCAAACTATTTAAGAGTCAAAATAATAAATCCTCAGAAAAAGTAAGAATATTGAGTACCAGAAACCTAAAAGGACCAGGCTAATAAATATATAAAATGTCACCAAATGAGAATGTGTTCGGGAAGCTGGGAGAATTACATAGCCTCTGTAGAGCCTCTGTAGACATGCCACCACCAACTTCAGAGAGCAAGAGTGGAGATTTTCATTAAGGAACAATGCTAAGCTGGGACTCAAGCCCACAGTAAAATATTTGCTTAGCATGCAGACAGCCCTGGGTTTGATCCCCAGCACCACAAACATAAAAACATAACAAAATGTAAGATGCTATCTGTTGCCAACAGAGTTTCCATCTTTCTCACTAACAAACCTTGCTAGCACTTGTATCTACACCATAAAGGGGCTCGGGGATGTACCCTCTGGCCAGGCATAAATGCTGAACAGTGACTGCTATGGTTCTTCACTGGGGACTAGCTATAGAGCTGCTAACTCCAACTAGTTCTAGCCAATGATCTATAGCCATCTCCAAAGGGCTTCTGGGAAAGGCTCCTTCGCTCTTCAGAGAAAGGAGTCTTCTCATGATTCCTGGCCCATGTATCAGTTACCTTGTGATCACAAAAAGATTGTTTAGGGCAAAGCTCAGATCATAACTATGACAGAATCTAAGCATAGAAGAAGTCTACATCCTTTACAATGTAACCGAATGAACCAGGTGGGAAGCAGGCCAGTCTCTGGGTCTTCGCCTAAGGATGTGTGTTTCCTCGTTATTTTTACCCTTTGAGTCAGTGTTCTCTTTCTTGCAGCTAAAGGTATCTTCAATAACTACATAAAGCACCAAATTGGTTAAGGAACGTTTGAACACCTATAATCATGTGTCATTATGCAAGGAGAAGATTAGATTTGAAAATAACTGTTCTTTATCCATACGAGCGTACATTCTAGTTTTTAAGACATGAGACAAACTGAGAAAAAGGGCACTCAATTGAAAAGAAGGCTAACGGAATCAGCGTGGGACATTTTCAAGGTAGCACTGCAAAGCACATGAAGACTGATATGCACGCTTCTTGAAGAGCACTATATTCAATTAGTGTAATTCAACTAAAAAGCAGCTCTCTGGGAGGTAGTACAACTCTGTATATCCAGCACAGCGTCCCAGCATGTAAAGAGGAGGTTTCCTTTACTCTTAGTGGGTCCCAGGTCCAAAGGAGACTAGACAAAGCAATTTTCTCAAAGAAATTAACATAAAATTATCAAAAGTGAGTCTTCCAAGTTTGGGCTATACACTATAAAAATTCATCAAAATATCATCAAATATATACTGCATCTCAGCCATTTCACCAACTACATAGCCAAGAGCTGTTTTTTCACCTACATGAGCTCCAGGTGCATTCCTATTGCCTACATCCAGGGTGCAGACTAGTATACAACCCAAGATGGGAATAAAACTGTAGAAAAGATGGCCACTGCCATTTTTAAGCATTGCTTAAAACCACAAATTACAGAAACAGCCTATATGTTCAATAAGAGAACCACTGAAAATGTTCCCATAAAACTGACTTAAAATAGCAAATACTCTGGGTAAAATCTTAACTAAAGTTCACCCAACCTCCCTACAGATGTGTGTGTGTGTGTGTGTGTGTCTGTGTGTGTGTGTGTGTGTGTGTGTGTGTGTGTGTGTGTGTGTATAACACATATATAAGCATAGACATATATGTATATACATGTATATCATATTCATTTTAGATCTAATTTTTAAAAACAATAAATTACACAAGAGGCTCAGTTAGAAGACTGCTTGTCTGCCATGCCAAGTCATAGATTCATGCTGGTTCAGAGTCCAGCAGCACATAAAATCAGATGTAGTGACACAGGCCTGCAACTTTAGCACAAGGACAGTGGAGGCAGGAGGATTATAAATTCAAGGTCATCCTCAGGTACAAAGTGAGTCTGAGGAGTGACTGCAGTGCACACAAGACCCTATCTCCAAAAAAAAATTATATGAAAACACACAAAATTTTTAGGTTTGGTTATCCCTGAATTCAATATCATTCCTTTTCTTTTCTTTTTTTTTTTTTTGCTTTGCTTTTGTTTTTGTTTTGTTGTTGTTTGATCAGGGTCTCTCTATGTATCCCTAGCTGGGCTGGAATTCACAAAAGTTCACCTACATCTGCCTTGAAAGACCTTGGATTAAAGGCAAGCACCGCCATACCTGGCTTACAATTTTGTTCAAATTTATACTAAGTTTTCTCCAATAAACACACATAACGTTTTTTTTAACTATGCACTTATCAAAGGTTTAAAAGTATATACCAGTGCTAATGTGTGGCTCAGTGGTGTTTGCTGAGGCCTTGTCTACCACTTTTTCTAAATCTAAGACAGCCATCCTGGATTTTTCTTCCACTCATATACCACTAGACAAATCCGTGCACATTTACACTTAACAACCCCAGGACATCCAGTCAGCCTCCCGTCCTCTGCTGAAGTCTGCCTGTCCAGATCACTGTAGTTTCCTGTTGTCATCTGACCACTCGGTGTATGGGGCCTTACTAGCTGGGTTCTTTCCTCTAGTTAAACATTTCAAAACTCATGCCAAGGGAAGGACTCCATTGGAATCAAAACAGTTCATTTATCACTTCTGTCTTCTCCCTCCCAGGTTTGCTATCTCTGAGCTGATTGGCAATATCAAACAAAGGAAGTCAGCCTGCTAGATACCGGTGTCTGCTCAGTCTCAGTCAGAAGTGACTCAGCTTTGGTGATGGCATCACTTAGTACTGACACAGGCACTGAAGGGATCTACTGATTTACAGTCATTTTATGACAAGGTAAAAAACCAGTACACATGCTGGCAGCATCAGCACAATGGATCCTGAACAGTTAAACCATCTTAATACAAAACAAAACCAGAATCAGAAATTATTTCCCTAGGAAATCACTACAATTCCCAATCACTTATTTTTCATTGTAAGAAATAACTTGCACAGAAATCAGAATATTTATAGATTTATGATTGGTGGATTTTCCATGTGAAGAGAACTTTATGAGAATCAAGACAAATATGTATTTCTTAAAAGACAGTCATGTGACCCGTGGAAAAGAAACGATGCTTCCAACAGTGCAAACGAGCCCCTGTAAAGGCCTCCTAGAACTCTCTTTCTCACTTAAGGTAGGACTCCTCTTCCCATCCTCCACAAATGGCCCTGGCCAGGATCCTAGTGACTATGTAAATATCCACAGGGCCCAGGACAAGTCTATCTACTTCTGCTGATTCCAAAGGTCTAAAATACAAAAGTAGCCAGCCCCTTCCTCTATTTTTGAGAGACAGGGATTGGGTAGAGTTAGGGAAAGTACTTCACACACTGGCAACACAACACTGAATTCTGTCATTCATAAAGTAAACACTAGACACCGGATGGCAGAGAAGCAGATCTTCATGTTCACTTGCCCCTAAGAACCCACGGGAGTCATATCTCGGGACTGAGTCATGGGTCATGAAGAAAAGCATGGCAGCCTCAGAAAGGAAGAAAGAACCAACCTAACCTGAACAAAGCCATTGCATCTTCCAGGATAACTGCTTATTCCATGACCATATTCATATAGATGCAGAGGAAATCTAAAAGTGCACATGGGAGTTACAGTAACCACTGGACAGGAGCACTCTTCCAATTGAGTGGGAATTTAGTCCTGCACACTTGACTTTCTAGGAAGTCATCAGCTTCCTACAATAAAGTAATGCTCGAATCCAAAGTGTCAAACCCAAGAGACAGAACTACAAATTACTTTGGGGAAATTAAGTGGTTTCTGAGGAACATGTACATTGTCAACATTAATGAAAAAAGTTGAGTGGGAGAAATGATACAATTATTCATCGTAACTCTAAGTGATTTTAACTCTAAACCCAAGGATAATCTAGGAGTGACGGTATTAGCTACAGAACCTCCTTCTAATGTTCCTTATCAAGAGACCTCAAATTGTTTCTAGAGCAGTTTTTAATCTAAATTTACTAAGTCGACAGCCCTTTGTTTACTATTTTTAATTACTTGTTCTACATTTAACTGCCAATCACTAGTTAACATTTATTCATGCTTATAGCTTGGTTCAACCCAATGCTGACATCATCAGACTTGTATGTTGTGAATTCTAACCAAGCAAACTCAGAGCCAACACTAATAACCACGATGGGGAGACTGAATATAAAGAATCTGAGTCTCTGTTGTCCAAATTCTTTAGCGCAGTTTGTAGTTAAAACCAGGTGACCCCAATTCTGTTCAAGAATTAAACTGCCATAGCCAACCACTGATTGTGTATGCTGACCAATCATGGCCAAACACAACTCATGAATTACTTCTGGTTGGCTTTGAAAAGTGTTTTTTGGTTTTGTTTTTTAATATTCATGGAAATTTCTCAGAGAAACAGGAAAAATGATGTGCGTTCATGGGATCAAGGCAAGTAGTAGAATCAGTACATGTTGGGTCTTGATGCCCACCACAAACAAAATGGGACACGGATCAACAATCTGTGAGATCTGACGCTAAGTACTAAAGATGAGGTCTAAAACAACCTGTGTTGGGCTCTACGCAGATCAGCCTCAGGTCACCAAAGAAAAACTACTCTCTTAGTGTTCACAAGCTCAGGGAAATACATACTTCTAGAAAGCCCTAATAGATTGTATTATCAGTCTTGCAGGTTTCTCGTAAGATGAAGGACAGTGAAGTTGGAAGACAGGCTTTTCTGGTTGGAAGTTAAGGGCTTCCAGATGGGCATGGGATGCATGCCTGCAGCCTCAGAAGCTAAGAGACTCCACAGGAAGACTGCAGCAAATCTGAGGCCAGACAGGGCAGTCCTTGTCTCAGAGAAGCAGAACAAAACACAGAAGGTTTTCCACTGGTACCAATAATGAAGAGGACACATGAGCCCTGAACATCTGCATGTACACTCTAACTATGAAGTGAGACAGGAACCAGCACATGCTCAGAGGCACGGGCGATACACAGGAGTGTCAGCCCTGAACATCTGCATGTACACTCTAACTATGAAGTGAGACAGGAACCAGCACATGCTCAGAGGCACGGGCGATACACAGGAGTGTCAGCCCTGAACATCTGCATGTACACTCTAACTATGGAGTGAGACAGGAATCAGCACATGCTCAGAGGCACGGGCGACACACAGGAGTGTCAGCCCTGAACATCTGCATGTACACTCTAACTATGAAGTGAGACAGGAATCAGCACATGCTCGGAGGCACGGGCGACACACAGGAGTGTCAGCCCTGAACATCTGCATGTACACTCTAACTATGAAGTGAGACAGGAATCAGCACATGCTCAGAGGCACGGGCGACACACAGGAGTGTCAGCCCTGAACATCTGCATGTACACTCTAACTATGAAGTGAGACAGGAACCAGCACATGCTCAGAGGCACGGGCGACACACAGGAGTGTCAGCCCTGAACATCTGCATGTACACTCTAACTATGAAGTGAGACAGGAACCAGCACATGCTCAGAGGCACGGGCGATACACAGGGGTGTCAGCCCTGAACATCTGCATGTACACTCTAAACTATGAAGTGAGACAGGAACCAGCACATGCTCAGAGGCACGGGCGACACACAGGAGTGTCAGCAGGAAAGTGAGACTGTTCTTGGGACAAACAACTTTCTGGCAAAGTCTCATTTTTTGACTTTTTTTTCCAGTCCCCAATCAACTGCTGATGTTTGAGGAAGGGTTAGGTGGTAATACCACGCTGGAGGTTCAATAAGGTACTGAGAAATGCCCCACAGCAGGCCCATTCTATGGATTAGGCTAGTAATCCACGAGCCATGTTCTTTATGTTACAAACTGTATTGTGTTACAACAGATTCACTGATGTACAGTACGGTTCATACTCATAAATCCCAAACCTATAAAGCATTTATTTTTTATTTAAGACTTACAGAAACATGTCCGTCTTAAGACACCCCTGGGCACTTGTGGTATAAAAGCGCATACAAAACTCTGCAAGAAGCAAAGACTAGCTCTGCTCAGATTTCCTTTTGTTCTTTTTAAAACACTAAACAAAAGCAGTGTGCCTTATACCTGAAGGTCAACCCAAAGGCTAACTCTGTAAAGACTTAGAAAATGAAACGTCCATATCCAGAAAACCCTGCTATCTATGGACACGGAAGCCTTGAGCTAACTGGCGGGAGAGCATCGGTGGTGCCTCCCTGGAAGCGAGTGGTAAAGATCCCTAAAGGCTTAAGTATAAATGAAAGAAAAAAGGCGCTCCTCTGAATTTAACTCAAAAGCAAAGCAGAGCTCTGGTGTCTCCTGTAGAGCTCTGTACAACCGGCCACTAACACTGCATCACCTTCCTGTGGACTACACGGAGCAAGGCCTTCTCTTTCATACACGTTCACAGCTAGAGCAGAGGGACAGCCAGTCAAGAAAACACAAAAGCTATCCCAATGTCAGACAAAAGGGGAATGGTAAACAGGAATTAATGGCACTGTTTCTGCTGTTACTATATCAAGGATTCATACAGTGAAATGCATATTATTCATATTTATTCTAATTTTATGTCTAGTCCCTCACCCTCCACCATAAGAAAAAGCATGAAAACCTGTAAGAACGAGTATCAAAACAGAATATGTAAACATATACCACTACTGAAAACAGACTATAAGCTTTTTGGATTACTCTGGTTTTACAATTATATAACCTATTTTTATCCAATGACTTTCTCCACAGAAAGTGTATGTAGATATATGAGGGGATGAGGGGAAAGGTTAAAAACAAGAATAGAAGGCAAAGAGGAATTCTGAAACAGGAACGTGGACACAGAAGTCAACAGTACAATTTCCATCCTGGGCCTGACCACCCCTCACAGTACCCACTGAGTGCTAAAGCCCTGCGCATTTACAGAACCAGCCATTTCCTCTACCTGTGTCTCAGTAGGAACCCTGGGTTTCTACAACTGTCATGCTTGCTAAATCAAATCAAATACTTACTCTCTCATGTTTAAGTGTACGTTTCTGTTGAAAGGGTGGAGGAAAAAGAGGCAGAGATGATTATCTAGAGTTGAGGCTCGGCACTGAGGCGGAACACACATGACTTCTCTCAGTAGCGGATCTCATCTGCCCCATAGCTTCAACCATTACATGCCCCTGATCCCCAGTTTGTATCCCAGTCTCTCTGGAAAGCCCCATGTGCATGGTCACAAGCATCTTAAACTTTCCAAGCTCCAACATATATACATCTTTCCTCCAAACTGCTGTGTCTCTGTAAATGTTACCTAGTACTAGGTTTCATGCCAGGAAATCTGCGTCAAGGTAAGACATGCATGTTCCTCCCAATTTCTCTGTGACATTCATCTGCCACCATGTTTGTGTTCCCTCCTTTACAGTGTATCCTAATCCCATCTGCTTCTTGACTGCTGCCGTCCTAGTGCAGACACTGCCCGGTGTCTCTGCTTACAGACCTGACCACACAACACGGCATCCCTGCTTGGTCCATAGCATCTCTAAACGCTGCTTCAACTGGCTGCTTACATTTAAACTGATTTTAACAAAACACTGGAGTCTTGACTTCCCTTGGACAATTAACAAGGACTGGCAGCAAGGGCATGAAACTGCACATGGCCCACCTAGTGAGTTCAGGGGCTTCTTTACCCTGGCTGTGCTCTCTGTCTTGTTTGCCACTGTCCTAAATGTCCCTCAGTATTTAGGCCAAAATCAAGTTGGCATTTATCAACACAGTCCCAACAGTATTTTGTTCAAACGAGTCTGATCCCTAATTTTATGCTAGCCAACCACAGAAAGCACATGAGTTTCTGAGCCTCCTTCTAGTGCAAGTTCCTATTTTACAACACAAAGTCTTAGTCAGGTCTTATCGCATTCCTGGTTCACCCACTAATGACATCCCAAAAACTTCAATGTCTAAACTGTTTTTAAAGAGAGTGTGTGTGTGTGTGTGAGAGAGAGAGAGGAGAGAGAGAGAGAGAGAGAGAGAGAGAGAGAGAGAGAGAGAGAGAGAACACATATGTACACGTGCATGTGCATGTGTGGGGTCATGGCATAGATGGCATAGAGCTGAGGTATGGACACTTGGGGAAGCCATGGCTTGTTCTGTGGATAGTAGGATTTCTCAGCAAGCACTCTCAGTGGCTGAGCCATCCTTCCAGCCCCAGTCTAAACCCTGACTGTATATGCATAAAGAAAGGCTTTCCTTCTACCACAGTCCCTAACTCTGAGCTCCCTCTGCACTGGCCTTCGTTCTCAGCCTCCTCCCAAGCCTGGAAGGCTTTTCCATCTGTGATGGGCAGTGATACCAACTTGACGAAATCTAGAATCAGGAACCGGGTCTCTCAGAAAGTCTAAGGGTGATATCTTGATTATGCTAATTGATGTGGGGAGACTTAACTGTGGGTTGGACCACTCTCTGGGCAGGGGAGCCTGGACTGCACCAGTGGAGAAAAGACCAAGGGCTGGCATGTGCATGTCCATCGTCTGGTCCCTGTGACTTGAGAATGGAATGTGCCCAGGTGCTTCAAGCGCCTGTCTCTCTGACTTCCCTGCCATGACAAACTGTACTTAGACGGAGTTAAAATAAGTCCTTTCCCTTAGGCTGCTTTTGTCAGGGTTATTTTATCACAGCAACAGGAAAAGAAACTAAGACAAGAACCAAATGGCTGGCTCTTCCCTGTCATGCAGGTGTCAGCTTAAATAGAAACCTCCATAAGGGCTTCCCTAAGCACAGACTCTAAGGCAGGACTCTCCTGACTACGATTACCTTCATCTTCTATCACCTTAGCTAATGTTCTTCAAAGTAGTCATTGCTCTTCAACTTGTCTTTCCTGCTTACCTGTGGTATATCACCCTCTACAGAGTAAACGCCATGACAACAGGCAGCACTTAGTTGTGTATTTGCTAGTGATTAAGTTCTCAATAGTAAATGGTAAATGTGTATCAAATCAGCAAAGTGACAAGCTAACACCTCTTTTAGTGGCTCCTGCACTCTGTCAGCCCAGAACTCTCACTCCAATTCATTCATTTCCTACAGGTTCAATTATTTCTTAGAGACTAGCCAGCTCATTTGCAGACTGAAACGCAGAACGACACAATTCATTATTCATTCAACAATTCCAATATTGCCCTTGGTCAAGGTGCTAGACTCAAAGAGCCCCCCAAAGTTTTTTAAAGTAGTTCAACTTTAATAAGGCAGGACAAATAATAGAGCAAATTATGTAAAAACTAAAGACTATATATAACAAATGCACTTCTGTGATTGGATTTACTATACATATCAATGTGGTCATGACAAGGCATACCGAGAAGGAACTGGGAAAAATGAAGTAGACAGCGAACAACAGACAGAGCTGAGAAGAGCAGGTGATCGAGCACAGAACAGCAGTAAGTGCTGCCTTCTTCCTGCCAGAAGGTCAACAGGGGCTGAAGCAAAGAAGAAATCTGCCTACAGACAGCAGCCTGAGACAAACCAACACTATGGCTACGAGAGTAGACAGAGGAACAACTGGCTTCTGAAAGCCCTGCTCAGTTCCATAATGCCAACCTGGGAGCAGCAAGCATCCCAAACTTCTACCCAAAAATTCCCTCAGATCTGTAAAACTCATTCCTAACTCCATACATAGAGATTATTTGCTTTACCTGTTTAACCACTTCAGGTGTGTAACTCAGTGATGTTAACTCACTATCGATACCACTATCCAGTTCTAAAACTTGTGTGGCACTCCCAACAGAACATCTCTACCCATAAACAACAAACCCTAACGCCCCTGCTCCAGCCTCTGACGAGCCTCTGTCATACTTTCAACCTCTAGGAATGTAAGTATGGTATGTCAACAAGACTGTAAAATACCCATCCTCTTGTGTGTGACTTACTCCACTGAGTTTTCGAAGTTCATCTGCATAGTATATATCAGGGTTCCATCTCTTTTTTAGGTAGAGTAACACCCACCGTATACAGAGCCCGTGTTTTGTTGTACACACGTCTGTTGATACAGCTCCTCCTTTGTCTATGAGCACACTAACATACAAAAGCATCTGTCTGAGTCTCTGCTTTCAACCGTTTTGAAATACTCTGAGCAGTAGGACTGGCTCCATCCTATGTATCTCCACTCACACCTTGACCTGCAGAACTGTTTTCAGCAGCAACTGCAACCATGCTGTCTCCCTACTGGCAATACACCAGGGTTCTAGCTTGTCTTCGCCCTGCCAGTACTTGGCATTTCCTGGTTTCTGTTTTTTGTCCTTTGCATGCTTTGGTCGAAGTCATCCTATTGGCTGCCAAGTGGTTTTTCACTGAGGTTTCTATTTGTATTTTCTAATGCCTGATGATGTTGGTCATCTGTCATGTAATTCATTGGTATAATATTTACAGGCCTCTTTGGAAAGGTATCTATTAAAGACGTTTGCCTATTACCTTTGAAGAATACCACCTAGTAAGTAGCCTCAGGTAGGTCCTCCGCTGTGTTAAACAACATCTAGAGTCTATAGATGAGCGTCCACAGATCTTCCTAACTTTGGACTTCCCATTCACACTGCACACTTCTGTCTCTCTCTGTCCTGAGAGTCTTCCAAGTTCCTTCTCTCCTTAAGGTCTCCACATAGATCCTTCCTCCTCCTCCTCCTTCCATAGCTCTCTTCTCTTCTCCCTGTTTCATTTCTTCCTGTCTTCTTTAGTCTCAATGTAGATGCCATAAAAGGTTTTTTTTTTTGAAGAGATCTTCCCAGTCCTCTCAACAAATGCCAAACTTCTCTTATACAGCACTTATCACACGGTAAGTCAAAGAACTCTCTTATACAGTCAGCACTTATCACACGGTAAGTCAAAGACTTCTCTCTTCAGCTATTTGCTTAGGATCTAATCTGTCTCCTTGATAATCAAAACTCCCTAATAGAAATTGGTTTTGCTGTCATATATTACCTAGAAAGTTAAAGGTTTTAAAGAAATCTGTTTTAAGTGAATATATGAATCAAGCAGTATTTTTAAATTTTAGCCATTTTTACTATTCCAAATTTTGCAATATAAATTCTATGAAACACTAAGAGAGTTTGCTTAATTTCACAAGTGTTCGCTTCCATGTGTCTGTGCACAAACGTGCGCCTAGTGAACATGGAGGCCAGAAGCAGCAGTGGATCCCCTGAATCTAGAGTTAAAGATGCCCTGAGATGCCACGTGAGTGGTGGGAACTCAACCTGGGTCCTGAGAAGCACTGCCTGTGCTCTAACCACTAAGCAGTCTCAACAGCCTAGCTCTTATTTTTAGCATTCATTTAGTTATCCCTGATTCAAAATATTTCTCTGCAGCAAACCTGTAAGTATACTACCCTCTAGAAACACATCGAAAACAGTTACGTTTTCTTTTCAGTATAGAGTGATAGAATTATTTCAATTTCACTCACTTTCACTCACCAAAATGGTATAGATTTTCTAGGCTGAAACGATTCATTTCCCTCATTTGCACACTTATCTAGAAGGCAGCATGAAGTGTGCTGTAGGAATCATCTCTCTTCAGAGCCCATTACGCATGCTTTGTAATTTGCTGGAAATTGAAATGATCAGTAATCATTTCTTCCTATTCTCTTGTCAGGTTAGAGTTCTTTTTTTTTAAAAAAAAAAAAAAAAAGAGGTTTCTTTTCAAATTTTACTCCCTCACATTCTTAAAAGTCATTTTTCCTCTTTTAAAATGGAAATGTGCCTACAAAGTTCACATTTTCAAAATACTGCATTTCTAGATGTCACCTTAAAAAAAGAATAGAGCAAGTTCACAGCAGAATTTCTCTTTGGCCAATTCGGGCATTCCTCTCTCCCTAGAGGTATAGAAATAAGAAGTGAGGTCCACACACAGAAGGCAAACACCACACCCACGAATTTACCTGAACACCATGCTAGTACTCAATCACTGTTAAGGGTCACTGTCAACACGGTTAGGCCAAGAGCACAGCCTGCCTTTAAAACTGCTGGAACTTGATAGAAAGGATGGAAGTTTGACACGGGATTCCTCTAAAGAGAGCAGGGCAAAAGATGAGCAATAAATTCCTAAGGAAGTGCATACAGCCAGGCAGATATTATAGAAACGGATGAGGAAAATCAATAACCGCCAAAGACAGCAGACCCTATGGACAAAGGACCTGTAAATCCTAAGGATTAAAACCCTCCAGAGGGTCACCAGTGAATTGGAATTTTTTTCCCCAAACTCTAGTCTTGTGATTTAAAAAAGTGAAGGCTATCTTCTTAACCTGAGTTCATGATATGCTTTAAAAAGAGCTACAATGGGACTCTTTTAATGCCCAGTTCCATAAATGTGCCTGGCACTACAGAGGTGATCATAAAACATGTCTGGGCATTCCAATGAGCTATCAAAGCTAGTGAGAGAAAGCAGGCGCTTGGAGAGTTGTCACAAGTCCCAGATGCCAACTGTGATGTCTTTACAAAGCTCTGTCCCCAAGTAGCTCTTGGGTGAAATGGGTAATGGACACAGAGCAGCCAGTTATGGGCTGGCACAGAGGCGCTCTGATCAAGTATTAGCTCTGCCTGGTCCATGTGACACTCCCAAGTCTCAGGAAAGGTCACACTGCACACTGACATCTCAGAGCCTGCTCTGGAGAACAGCATCTTAGTCCCTGACATTAGCTCAGGATTTTACTTGAAAAATGAGGAAACACGGCAAGATGTCAGTGGGCCCTGACGGGAGCACTGTCAGTAAAGGAAGAAAGCAGCTGCAAACAGCTCTCTGGAGAAGGAAATCCCTCTGTGGAAATCACTGTTTCTGCAGAGCTAAGTTATGGGAATGTGTCTGAGGGCCTCCCCACCCCCACCCCAGTCCCATTACAGCCTGTGCTCCTATAAGAATGACCACAGGCTACATTCAGTTCACTCATCACTCACTCCTACAGAAACTGGGGCCTATTTCCTTTCTCTCCTTCTGCTCTGTCCCCAATGGCCTCCACTCCAAGAGTACACCTGTCCTGTCAAGGGGCAGCACGGTCCCGTCACCCTGGAACACTGCCACACTAGCAGATTTCCTAATCTCTTCAAGTCTTTAGCTTTAAAATGTCACTTTTAAAATGAGGCCATGCCTACTAGAAACTGCCAACTCCACCTCCATAATATCCTACACGCTCTGCCTTGTGTATGTCTTTATTTTGTTTCCTGCTGTCTTTCGCCACTAGACATAACTCCCATGAAGATATGTGTGTTGTCTGTATTTGGCTGAGCCTTTTGTTCCCATGGACTCCAGACAGCCCAGTCAGAAAAGCCCTCACAGGGATGGCAGAGCTCAGCATCAGGAGGGGGGTTCCCTCTGAACAAAGAGCTCATCATGCTCAAAGATAGACTAATGAACTCAGAGTGTGATCTCGGAATCTCTAAACAGCCGGCAATGAAGCAGGGATCTGACACTTACCAAGCCATCAGCATGTGCCAGGAATTGTCCTATTTCTCCTGCAAAGTCACCACTGCCTCCTCCATTCCTAAGGTGTGCAATCCGAGGGCGGAGCGCTGAGTTCACATGGGTGTGCCCTCCTCTATGCTATTGTGTTGGATGCTAGGGATCTAGTATTTCATGGCATAGATAAGGAAGGGCCACTAACCAGTTTTCCTATGGGAGACAGGATAAGCATGCATTTAGGACAGCAATGTGAAAACAGACCAAGGCAGAAATCAGTAAGCTTCAAGCTGGACATACCAAAAGCAAGATGTAAGACAAATGGGAGAAGGGAGGACAAGTTTGAGGGGAAAACAACAAAAGCAGACATTAGTAGTTTTAATAGTGTACTCTGCCTTTTAGTATTCTCTCTCCATGTATTTATATAAAAAAGAATTTCAAATATCAAAAGCTGAACCCAATCAAATCAAAGTAGCATTGTACAATGAACTAGGTCAATCTATGGAGAACACAAAGCAGGGATCTACTAAGTCAGGAGCAGAGCACTTGGCTTATATGAAGATGCAGTTAAGGACCTTTACCTTTGCATAGAGGCAGCTCATTTTCCAGTTCTCTCAATTGTCAGGCCAACCATACAGAAGCCCAAAGCAGCATCCACACAGGAGCACAAAGCAGGGTCCAGCAAATGGGCTCAGATACAAAGAGAAGGCGCATAGCATGATGGGATGAATGGGCTTCGTGAAGTGATCTGGTGGAATCCACTACCGAGTACTACAGAAGCACTCAAGTACTCCAGATGGAAGATGAGATAAAAGAACCTTCTCAAGGAATAAGAACCTTCAAGTGGACAAGAACAAGCTGGGGCAATCCAGATAAGAAACGCAAGAGTTCTATGGCTGCATGATAACTTAACAGCCATCAGCATGACTCTAACATTAGTTGTTGTTATGTGTTAGGAAAAGCCACCAGATGCTGAGAATGAGACAAATGACGGACAGAAGAAAAGCAGGATCACACCGTGGCAGGAGAAACTGACAGCAGATGCTTGTCATAGACAGTGGCAAAAGCGCCATTTTTCATCGATGCTGACTTGCTGAGGAGGCGGCTTGGTCTCTAAAACAGAGCCAACTTTGACCAGCGTTCCAGAACTCCTAGAGCCTTCAGGTCTAACATGTGAGTTCCAAAACAAAGCATCTAGCAGATCTTACATAAGCCTCCACAAAGTCAGCTGAGGGTTAATAAACACATGGCCTCTTCAGAAGGCTAATGTAAAATATGTGTCTGCTATAAACGCTAGCAGAAATAACCAGAAAGAATGGCAGGACTTCACACTAGTGAGATGGGTAACCAATTTACTTTAGAACACCTAAGACTAGAGACTAAAACCTTTGGGAGGAGGGTCTATTCCCAGTAGAATTCTGTAGACTTTCTCACTGGTCTCAACATAGAAGACAGCCAGCAAGGCGGGCTGTTTACTGGGTCAGTGACCGCTTCAGCTACTACCGTTCTCTAACCCATCTCTCCCACCAAAACTATATTTTCTGAAGATAGAAAGCTAGTGATTTAAATATAGACTACTTATCAAGCTTAGAGTTAACAAAGACTTGAATCCCTTGCATGATAAAATCGTCCTGTCAGAAATTACTTTCTTTAGGACTGACTGAGCTGAGCAGAAATGAAGGAGCATGGCCACCATCAAGCAGCAGGTGAGCCCATTGTGAAATAAGTATGAAGAAGAGATGTTTGCACAGGGCCTGGTGATAAGCTGGGTGACTGCACAGCATGGAGAACTGAAACGGATGCAACTATGAGGGTTTAAAAGCACAACAAAAGAAACAACAATGGCCTGTTGAGGTTGATGCCACTCTTGGGCACAGTTGACCCTGCTACATCTACTACATATGTGTAACTGCTTCACATGTCACACAAGAGTTTAGGTGCATGATCAACACTGTCTTCTAAAAGTTGTATTCTTTACTATGCTGAAGTTTTCTGAGGTCTGGGCATAAAAATGTCAATGGACTCCAAATTCCTTATGTGTTATACCCCTAACCCATAGAAGGCAAGCATCAGAGAGCAAGGTCCTAGGAGATTTTGAATGAAGGAAGGTAGGAAGGAAAATAAGGAAGGGTGGAGAGAGGGTGTAAAGATAATGAATGCTGCTGAGGTATAATTTACAAAAGTCCCCTTGATCTGGAGTAAAATTTTGAGAGCAACTTGGAGATGTTTTTCCAGTTTAGGACTGAAGATAACAGGTCTAACGAAGAGAGAATCTTGTCGTTACAGGGGCAATACTGGAAACCAGCGAGACCAGACACTGAGACAGAAATAGAGACAGGAAAATGCCTCTGCTGCTCCCTCCTTCAGCCCCATCCGTCCAAGCTCTCTTCCTTGGCCACATAATTCCACTTTATCTTCATCTCCCTTTGCTTTCATTGAGAGCAAGGTCAAAGCTCTCCAAGAAATGATCTCAAAACTCGTTTTTTTTTTTTTTTTTTTCATAGCATTAGCTAAATGCAGTTCCAACCTGAGAGTATAGTTTTGCAGTTTTAAAATCTAACATAAAACACCAGAGTTACAGATAACTTCAATTCAACATTTTCTAAAATTTTACAACATATGTGACATACTGAGTTCTTGCTTCATTCTATACATTTTAAAGTTTTTTAAATAATATGGTCTAAAAACTTTATACCTTTATGTGACTGGATACAAGTTAAAAGCGGAAAATTGCAACATATTGTTTTATGAATTGGAAAAGAAAGACAAAAAACAGACTACTCTCATGAAAATAATTTTTTTTTCCGGGATTGACTGACAAGCACAGGCTGGAATTCGAACTCGGGAGAGACAGACAGACAGACGGCCGCTTCCGACTCCAGAGCGCAGCGACTGCTGCAGTGCGCCACCTCTGGCCGGTGAAAATAATTTTTTAAACACACAGACTATATAGTATTGAACGTCTTCTGTTTCAAAGCAAGTGAATTTCAGAATAAAATCCATAGAGCAACATAAACTGAAACCTATGGTTAGTTGCTAGACAGTGGTGATGATGCACACTCTTAATCCCAGCACTTGGGAGGCAGAGGCAGGCGGATTTCTGAGTCGAGGCCAGCCTGGTCTACAGAGTGAGTTCCAGGACAGCCAGGGCTACACAGAGAAACCCTGTCTCGAAAAACAAACAAAACACTGTCGCTAGCTTGAAGCCAAGCTGAGTCCAGGACGCATTAACCGAAGGTGTCAGTCACACTTTCCACTGAAGAGCGAGCGAGCGAGTGAGCGAGCGAGCACACAGCTGTGAGCAGTGTCGTTATGTGCCCACTGCACAGGTGCTGGAGACAGTTCTACGAATCTAGTGTCTTGTCGTTGGCTCAAAAGAGTGATTCAAACTATACAGTGTCTAAGTCAACCTTTCTCAGGGGATGAACTTTCCCAATAACAGAAAAATTAACGGCAATGCCAGTGACTTTCAATTATGCACTTAACTAATGCGTTGCCACTTAAATTGCACAGATAAATATTCTGCCCGAAGTCTGAGGAAAGCATGAATGTAAATGTGGCCATAATGAACGAGAGCCATTTAAAGAATGGCTTGCAGGTACACACTTACTTTTCACATCTTTTTAAGCATCTGATTCTGTTGCAAACAACTTGCATATTGTTAGAAGCTACCAGATAATCAGCTGCATTATGGTTTCGACCATGTATGTTCTTTTATACATATTTCAAAAGTCCCAAAATAACAAATTATCTGACAACAATACAACCTTAGGGTATTTCCCAGGATTCTAAGCCTTGGAAAAAAATCTAAAAAGAACTGTCACCCCAGGCTTCCAGAGCCTTGGCTGGATTGAAAACAGCAAGCAGCCCAGACACTGAGGCTGAGCCTGCCAAGCTCCCAGTGGCCAATGAAGGCTGGGAAAGCTACAGACACGTGTTTCTTCTCTTTTCAAATGGAACAGGAAGCTCCAACATGTATTCATCCTGGAGTCTGAGTAACATCACAGCTCTGGGCAGAGAAACAAAGGCTGCAGAACCATTGTTGCTGCGTCTCCACTCCTAAACTAGAATCTGGTTCACGCAACGCCTTTTCATTTCACACGTGACTGTAAGTCCTTCCTCCAAGGTAAAAGCACGATACAAGCGTTGGCCGTTCTTCAGGGAGAGACGTTGCTCACAATGTCTTTCTTTGACTCGGTGGTTACGAGACAGCTGCACTGAGGATGAGTTCATCCACCTTCTAAGCTGCTGTTCGTTAGCAGCCACACTGGAGAAAGAAGACCCAGACACAGAAGGCAAGCATGCTACCACTTACCAGGCAGTTCTTACTAGTTTACAAAGACAACCGTCTTTCTGAAAATTCAATTGTGAATGTGGAAAAAGGATCTGCTAAGTTAAAAACAGATTTGAGTATATTTTCTCTTCTATTAACAAAACACAAGAAGACCAACTGAATGTAATCAAAATGGCAGCAGTAAGAGGCTGGTATGTGCCCTGCTATAGAGTCTTAGTACCACTTCCTCCAGCACGCTCACATGAGGAATATTCTCTCAAAACTACCTGGACACCATCAATGTCCTCTCAATCTTTATAACCATCTAGGTACTATCATTTTGGTGGACTTTTCTCGTTTCCAGCTGTTTGTTGATCTAGCACTGCCAGAGTTTGTCAATGGCTCTGCATGTGAGTCTGATAGTTTCTGTAACTTCAATTTTCTTAATTTCATAGAATGCTTATTTCCTGAAGTTTATAAAACCCTGCCATGGAATGTTACAATTGAGTGCTGATTTTCCATCTTCCCACCTAGCAGCAAAGCACTGTGCCCGATGGGACAGACAAGGGTGTCCTTCGTCGGGAGCAATGTCTGAAGAAGTAACTTTACATGTGGACAGTTCAGTAGTGAACGCTTCTACTACAATGACTGAGTCTCCTGTGAGATCTCAGAGCGCACGTGAGATAATGCACGACATGAGAGCCACGGCAGCACAGGAATGCTCCTGTCTTCCTGACCGAAGCAGTTTGTGAGGCTAGCAGCACTCTAGCATGTTTCCCTGTTCATTTTGCTGTCTCCACAGCTGGGCATCTCAGTGCTAACAGACTGAGGCACCACTCTGCCTGCAGAAGAGTTCTTACTCCACAGTCTTCAAGTCTAGAATAAGACTGTATTATCCCTGACGATACACATACATGGAGATAATGCCATGATAAAGATACAAAGGGCGGTGCTTTACATTTAAATACAACCAACAACAACAAAGCCAGCTTTAGACCACCAAGCACAGTGATGCAGACACAGCAGAGGCATGAGGCTCATGAGTTCAAGGGCAGCCTGGGTTACATAGTGAGACCCTATCTCCAAACACAGAAAAATAAAATAAGCCCCAAACCTCTAATAATTAAGGTTTAAGTCACATTCCTTCAGACCCAATTCTGTAGGGAAGGTTTATTTAAAAGCACATGGCTGTAGTAAATTCGTCCTATGTACACATATTCTCTAAGCTGACAACATAAACTAGTAATGAGTACTTGCCTATAATATTCAAAATAATTTCTCAGAACCTCCAAACCTATCAGCCTTGCTTGCAGGATGAGGATTGTAGCACAGGATGGGTCTTCAGTTAAATCTACTTTTCTTAGTTTGCTTTCGCTGCAGCTGCTGAGTAGACACAGGCTTCCCTGAACTTCTCCTTAAGGCCCCGGGAGCTATAAGCTAGGTTAGTAGCAGCAACAGCAGCAGCAACAGAACTGGCTGGAAGGACCGACTGTCACAGCGAGCAGCAGTGTCTCGAGACTCGCTTTTTGAACCTCGCTCTCCACTGTCCCCTTTGCTACCATCTATGTGCTGGACACTCGCCCTGTGAAGCATCACCCTTGCTTGCAGCAAGGGTCAAGTGACACAAACCCACCCACCACTTTCCCCTTATCCTCTGGAGCCTCCACTTTCTGGCACTCTCCAGGGAAGGCTGTTTCCATGTCTAGAGGAAACCAGAAGCCAGGTCCTGGCCAGTACCATCTAGAACTGTATTTGCCCTCTTCTCTGTACCCATTACACAGCCACTGGCTGTCTTTCGCCCTGCTTCAACCTCGGCTTCTTGGATCTGTTCCCTTGGCCTGTGGTCAATTCCCAGCGCAGTTATGTCCAGCTTCCAAGCCATCTTCTCATATTCACCTTCACAGTACAGTTTCTCAAAAGTTAGTGACTTTTTTTTTTTCCCACCACCTCACCTCTCAGAACATTTTAAAATTCAACTCCGTTTTAAGTTAAAAATAATGAGGGCTAGAGAGGCGGCTCAGTGGTAGAGTGCTTGATAAGTGTGCACTTCATCTCCAGAACAGCATGTGTGGCAGCTTAAACAGGGATGGCCCCATAAGGTCATAGATTTGAATGCTTGGTCATTAAGAAAGCGGCACTACTTGACAGGGATTAGGGGTGTGGCCTGGTTAGAGTAGGTGTGGCCTTGTTGGAGGAAGTCTGTCAACTGAGGGTGAAAAGTTTCAAAATGCTCAAGCCAGGCTCAGTCTCTTCACTTCCTGCTGCCTGTGGATCCAGATGGAGAACTCTCAGCTGGTCTCCAGCACCACGTCTGCCTGCATGCCAGCATGCTTCCCATCATGATGGTAATGGACTAAAGCTCTGAACTGGAAGCCAGCCTCAGTTAAATGCTTTCCATTATAAGAGTTGGCATGGTCATGGTGTCTCTTCACAGCAACAGAACACTAAGGCAGCATGCATATGCAAGCACACACACATACATGCACACACACACATATATTAATAATGATATAGCAAGCATAACAAAAGACAGAGTTCTGTTGCTATGTTCCCCTTTTTCTTAGCTCTTCATTGTTCAAGTTATCAGTATTGAAGTTTGGTATGTATTAATCACATAATTCCATACAATTTTATACATATGTAAATTTACTAACAAAAGAAGTATCATAATTAATACTATCTATGTCATCTGTAGAACCATTTTATGTGAACGTTTCCAGGAATTTATAGGGATACAAGTATTACTCATTTATGAGGCTGGGTATTTACCTACAGTTCAGGCTAGTCTCCAACTCTTGCCTCTGCCTCCTACAAGCTGGAACCTATGCAAGTGGCCATATACTTTACAATTATTTTCATGACGTTCTTACCAATGGGTGTATTTTATTAGTCCTGTATTCTTGGTGCTATCAACACTACTGCAGAAAGCATGCTCAGACATGTTTAACACTGTAATGTTGTGCCATATTTCTCTGACCCACTGTGTCTGGCTTCCACACCCAGTGCCTACTGCCCTGGTTACCAAGGCATGGCCAGCAGTACCCCTGACTCCCTCCTCTCCTACCTAACTTCTCAGAAAAGCCAGCATCAGCATCCTGCCCCTCCTCCTTGGAATCACACTCCCCTTCACATTCTCCACAAGCTGGCTGCCCTTCCCCCATAGCCTTTGACAAGGTCTCTTGTGACTCAGCTGTTGGGCACCTCATCCTCCAGTCTAGCTCCTCTCTTCTTCTTCTGCACTCACCTACACTCTCTCTGATGGTTCTAACCAGGCCCCATGGCTCTGACATCTGGAAACAACTCTAGTTTCTACTCCAGGCACTCTCTTCAGCTCTGAATTATGCATTAATGATGCTCCTTAGGAGTCTCACAAACAGCAGTCCATGTCTCCAGGCCACTCATTTCTAATGCCGCTGCACCATCTTTACACACCTCTCCTGGTGAGCAGAAGCACCTTTCACCTGCTCTCCCAACTCCCTCAGCCACCGCCTCAATCTACTTCCCATGAAGGTGACACCTTCACCAACGCCTGCATGGCAATAATCAACGTTGGTCTGTGACTCAATCCAGGCCTGACAGGGTCTACCTTCTCCGACCTGCCATTCTCTAGCTACACAACTTCATTGTCTCAGAACAGGCCAAGTCCGTTTCCTCAAGGCTATTCCAGCAGGGCCTGCTAAATACTTTCCTCTTTTGACATAACTTCTGATGTCACTTAGGTCTCCATGAAAACAACTCTTCTTGAAATCCTCCCTGACTTCCAAGTTTAAATAGTATTCCTGCTATACCTTACGCACAATTGTACTTTCTTTCTTCCCATTTATCACAGCTTACAAATATTCCTTCTCTTGTAATAACTGTCTACTAACATTCCTACTAAGCTGTATGATCCACAGGGCCAGGGCTGTGGCCCTAAGACTCCCTGGAGCTCTAGCATCGTGCCCAGGTCTGACACACAGGTGAGTAAGGGACAGTATACTTTGACTTTCTTTGGGGAATTCCAACAAATTCTGAAGCAACAGTACAATGGTTAAGCAAACAAACAGAATTTCAGGAACTGAGCTGAGAGAGGAAGCAAACCACATGTTTGATCTTAGTTGAAAGATTTTCATTCCAAAATTCAATATGATTCTGGCACCAAGAGTGAATTAAGGAGTTCACTACTTAAAGCAGACCCACCTGCAGAGAGAACACTACTATGTCCCCTAACTATTAATTCTACAACTAGCTTAAATGGGCTTTGGCAGCCAACAGCAATGCATTTCTAGTGTCCTGGGTCTGAAACCGTGAGGCTTTCTTTGATTTGACTTGTTTCTTCTCTGTATTCAGTTGATCACCACCTGACACTGACTTTTGCTTGGAAACAGTTTCCATGGCTCCTCTATTTCCCCACTTAACCAAAGACACTAACTCAACATGGGATTAGTGCGGCCTTCCCATAAGTGAGTTTCTTGGCCTGGGCAGGGATGGCCATTTGGGCTGTGAGGGACTGTTCAGGGCACTCCAGGATGTCTGTCAATCTTTCTACTCAGCACATTCTAGCAATAACCTTCTTGTTCAGAAGGATTCGCAGACACAGTCAAATGCCCACAGGAAGGCAAAGGTGCCCTAGCTGAGAACTACTGTTCTAGGAGGCATCTTCAGGGAAACTCAGCACATTCTTCCGGGCCAACTCAGATTTCTTCTCTATGACAATGTGCTTCATGTTATATTAGTCAGCATTTTCTCTCCTGTGACAGTGTGCCTATGTTATAGTAACATGTATACCTAAGTGTGTATTGGTGTTATACACATGACCTATGAGCAGGTGTACACATGGAGATTTAAGTGACATAAGGAGTTAGGCCAAAGGAGGGAAGCATTAGTCAGCATTTTCCTTCTCTATGTGTCCATGTTATATTAGTCAGCATTTTCCTCCTCTGCGACACGTGTCCATGTCATATTAGTCAGCGTTTTCTTTCTCTCTGACACATGTCCATGTTATATTAGTCAGTGTTATCTTCCTCTGTGACACATGTCCATGTTATATTAGTTAGCATTTTCCTCCTCTGTGACACGTGTTCATGTTATATTAGTCAGCGTTTTCTTTCTCTGTGACACATGTCCATGTTATGTTAGTCAGTATTTTCCTTCTCTGTGACACATGTCCATGTTATATTAGTGTTTCCACTGTAACCAGAGACAGTTGATATAAGGAAGCAAAATTTCCTTTGACTCGTGGTTTTAGTCACTTCAGTCCATGGCTGACTGAATCTACTGTTTCTAGGCCTGTGGTGGGGACAATATGTCCTAGTAGAACTGCTAGGAATGAACTGGTCTGAGCAGGGCAAAGCTATTTACTGCATTGTGGCCAGAAGCAGAGAGAACGAAGCAGAGCTGCCACAAGACAGACCCTTCCAGGGCGGCCCCAGGTACATGCTTCCTTCAACTGGCCCAGCTCTTTGTTTCCAGCACCTCCCAATAAACACATGCCAGGACGAATCGTGACATAATTGCTTCTGGGAGCCCCAACTTTAACACTGCTGCACTGCAGACAAAGCCTTCAAAACCTAACGTGTGCTGGGAGCCACCACAGCCTAATCCTAAGGCCAATCAACAGTCACGGTGCCTTAAGTGTAGAAATAACCTGTGCAAAAACACTGCATTGGTCACAGGACAGACTGGCCTGGAGCTGACTCCACAGCCCAGGAAACCACCTCCAGCTTCAAGCATCTGAGCGCTGGGCTACAGCACTGATCACCTCCAGCTTCAAGCATCTGAACGCTGGGCTACAGCACTGATCACCACGCCCAACAGGAGACTATGACTTGCTTATCATTTTGATAAAACTAAAAATATTCCCTGCTGTTGAGAAGAATGTGGAAAAAGAGATGCCACTACACAGTACTAGGAAGCCGTTACTACGTGCTTGTGGGTGGAGTCTTTAATAAGAGCGTAACCTTTGAGATGGCTTGCTTACAGATTAGATAATGTGGAAGGCTTTCTGTTCTCTCACAGAAACATCCTAAAGGTCCTTTCAACAGACAACTGCTAACAGTAATAAAGTTAATTTACTCTGGTACTGTTACAAGAAATAAATCAGATTTTTATGTACTAACAGAAGGACAACCACACTGACAATCAGATGGAGAAATATTACACACTAAATGCTATTTTCTTTTTTTTTGGGAGGGGGGGGTTTCAAGACAGGGTTTCTCTGTGTAGCCTGGCTGTCCTGGAACTCACTCTGTAGACCAGGCACTATTTTCTTTTTAAAAATTGTTTTCAACGTTAGCTTACAAACTAGCGGGTTTCATAATGGAATCTCCTTCAGACACTCGCTGCCATGTGCTTTACACTCAGCTATCATTCCCTCCCCTTCTCTCTGTCCACTCTGTCCCCTTGTGCTGGTCCCCTTCTTCCCCACAAATGTGCTTTCATGTTACATGGACTCCTCCTCCTCCTTCTCCCTCCTCATCTTCTCCCTTAAGATGCTGTCCTCCATTCTTGACCTCTCTTCAGTGTCCTACACGCATACATAAGTTTAGATACGAGAGAATAAGGAAGGTCAGTATTTGTCTGGGTCTGGCTTGTTTAACACGACTTCTGATTGCACACATTTTTCTGCAGATGCCATGACTTCATTATGAGTAAATGGAATGCCACTGTATTAGGTACCACATTTTCGTGTCCATTCATGTGCTGGCTGGAATCTAGGCTGGGTCCACTCTTAGCTGCTGCCTTCGAATGCCCCAGAACACAGGAATACCCAAGTGTCTCTGTGTGTGTGTGGACTCTGAGTCTTTGGGGGGGGGGAGGCTATGAGGAAGCACTGTGGCTGGAGCATAAGCTAGTTTTTGTTTTCTGAAGAACCTCTGACTTCATGTCTGTGCCAGCGCATACTCCCACTAGCAGTATGTGAGAGTCGCCTACAGCCCATCAGTCACGTCTTGATGAAGCACTTCTGGCTGGGGTGAGATGGGACCTCAGAGCAGTTCTAAGTTCCATTTCTCTGATGGCTGAGGATGTTTGGACAGTTTTCCAAAGACTTTTGGCCATTAAATAGCATTTTTACAAATAACACATTTATGTATAACTATACTTAGAAAGAAGACAATTATACTATATGTTCGAGTGAACATGTCAAAGGATAAGTAAAATCTCTATCATATTTTAAAGTGATTACAGACTTTAAAATCTCCTGGAATAGTCAAGTGTATGACTCCATACCTTAAATGTGTTTGCTTTCTTTAAACTAGGCTTATACATCATCTCCCACCTTCATTTCAGCCAAAAACCATGAGTTGGAATACTGCTCTCGCCCTAGAGAATCAATGGTAAAAAGGAATCGTGCAGAAAAGTATTTGTGTTTTACAGCTTACAGCATTATATATACATCCATGAATTGCACTGAAAGTTTGTCCCTTGAAATCAAACAATATGCTTATACATAGAACGTGCCCCAAAGTTCTCTAATAACAAAAAGTGTTTCATCAAACTCTTTGTTGACAGCTGGCTAGAGCCGATCTAAAGCAGGAAGGAGATCAGTGTCACCACGGTCCTTTGTGTTAGGTACAGGAGCTGAATATGCAAATTAGCCCAAAATGGAGCTTCATTATCTGTTTTACACTTCAAGTATGATTTTAAGCACTGTAGGTATATATACACACACACACCCAGAAAGCACATCTATCTCAACAAACCATGCACACATCATCTGTTCAGAACCGAGAGCCGCACGCATGCTTCTCCAACATTAGCTGCAAGGCAGATGGTAGGCACTGATCAACAGACACAAAATAAACCCCTCTGTCCTCCTCAAACAGTCCCTCATTGCCTTCCCTTAGAAAAGTATCAAGCGGCTTTCCTTACTGTTGATTTGCAACTCCTCTGTTACAGCGGGCAACACAAAGGAGACTTCAAAGGAGGAAAAATGTTTCTTGGCACAGATTTGCTTTCCTAGTCTTAGACAGGAGATAACACTAACTTTGAAACTCACAGCATTCTGTAGTTTTTATCAGTATCTAATGTGTAAATGAGCTCTTTCTATAACTGGAAGTTTAGCTTTCAAAATACATAATTACTGATCATTTTAGTCAGCATCACATTTCTTTTGCAGGGTGAAATGAACTAAAACAGCTGTTACGTCCTAATAGCTTTATAATGTGCAGAGAATTTCTACGACTCTCCAAAATTAAACCTATAGCTTCCCATCAGGCAGAATGTAGTCATATGTACATGTGACCCACATTATTTGGAAGAACAATTATTAACTTATGAAATTATAATCTGAAGCATAATGAAGAAAAACCCTGCCATTCTTGAATGAAGTCAGAGGCACCGAGCCCACACTGACCGCTCCCCACTGTCCTCAGCAGCACTGGACTGAAGAAGCCCAAGTCTCCCGCTGCTACCGTTCCTTGCAGGGACCAAGCCCTCTATTTTCATACTGGGAGATGAATTTTCAGAAGGTGAACCAAGTCTGGCACTCTGCCCAGAACGTCTGGCAGCCGACAAGCAATCTGGTTTTACTGCTGGTCTACTCTCCCCTGAGCTGACCTTGCATCCAGAGAGAGCACCCTGAGCTGGGGAACGTGTACCATTTATAATCATCACCAAGAAAGCGCTGATCATTTTATTAACCACAAGACTGGTATGCATCGATCTCTTTAAACACATTCCTGTAAGATAAAATATTTAAAAACCTTGTTTCCTCCTATCTCCTTTTAATAATGGGGGGAGGCAGCAATGTTAAGAGTGTTTTCCAGAAAAATCTATTATTCAGACAGCTGCATTCAAGGATGTTAAGAGGGTTAAGAAGAATCAGATATGTGACGAGTACTACTACAGAAGTGTAAAGGCAGGCCCAGGAACCACAAAATAATTAGAAGAGTGCACAGGGTATATTATGTAATTGATGGGTGCACTGGGCCACTCAAGCTATAAACACTAAAGGTCAGAGCCATCACTGCCAGGCAGTGTGGGTGACGTCTGAGGGTACACAGGCCTAGCTCTGCACGGAGAGAATTACTATCAACCATCACCCCACCGCCCCCATTGCTGTCCTCAAAGCGAGCAGGACAGGAGACGACCGTCAAACTCAACAGAGTTGCATCCACGGTGGCCTCTTCCACTGTCCTTCCAGCTTCTTGTCCTCACGCTCACAGCAGTGGAGGTCCTTACTGATGCCACTTTCTTACCCCCCACATGGCGGTTGGGCTCACAGGCTTGGAGACTCTGCCCCAGAAGCTCCTCCTCCATGTCCCTCCATCTCTGCTGTCTCTGATTCCCTGTCAGAGGTCCCTGGTAACCATTCGGGAGCCCAGTGCTCCCTCTCTGTGTCCACTCAGGAGACACACTGTCCCGTGCCTAATAGCTCAGCATCTGCCTGATGGCTCTGGATTTCCTGAGTTTCATTAATAAATTCTGGGCGAGCAAATTATAAAAGGTCTCATATATGAGCACTCATGTTCACGTTCCCACAGAGAGTAGGTACCACGGTGACAGGCTTACAAAAGGTATTATTTTCTCAAAAAAAATAACATACCAGATCAAATCTTGCTCCAAAAAAATGAGACTTTCTTCAGTTCCCAGATATTTTTTTACTATTTTCTGACAATTAACCCTGTTTTATAGTTCTCCTAAGGGAATACCTTAGTTTTATATAGAAAGAAGAGTTTTAAATGTGACTTTAAATAAAACAAAGTAAATTCTATGTATCTCCAGTGATGCAAAGTAACATGGAGAGACTGCCATTTAGGCATGTCTTCTGAGCTTCAGATAAAGGTGGGAATGTGGGTGGGCACTGGGATCACACTGGAGAGAGAACCACACCCGAGGCTGAGTGCAGCGAAGAGACTGCCTGTCAGTGCCTCCCGTCCCCTGCCTGATCGCTTGGTCTTCCGGATTCAGTTCAAGTCCTCCCCGTGGGAGGTCCCCTAACACTATGGTCATGTACTTTCATAATTTACTTTGTCAGTTTTTAATTGTTTAGTTATTAACTTATTGGGGGCACTAAATGCACATCATGGTGCATGTGTGGAGGTCAGAGGCACACGTGTGGGAGTTCAGTTCTCTACCTCTCCCTGCGGGACTTGGGGAGAGACTCAGGTCATGAGGCTCGGCAGCCAGCACCTCTACGCCATCTCCTCACCACACTTCATCAATGTTTAGTTGACTGTCCTCTCCATTACATCATGAGTCTCTTGAGAGGAACAACTGTATCTTGACATCTGATGGAGGACGTCAGGCAAATATCTAGACAGATAAATCCCTCAGCAGTAAAGCAAGTACATAATGAAAAGAGGTAAGTCATGAGAAAGGAGGTTTGATGACTGATCTGGGGGTGTCATCTGCACCTCTGCTTGGACCTAACTGCTAGGGAAGCAACTGCTAAGAGAACAAAACAGAGCTCCTGCCCTTCCATGATGAGGCTCAGGAACTGGTATTTGTGGTAATTACGGGTTATTAGTGCCGTTAGCATCATCTTAACACAACGAGCTTATTAAGACACACTCTAAAATTATAAAACAAGCCGCAGAGGAAAGGACAAGCCCAATCTATTCTCTCATGTTCTGATCCGCCGCTGCACACAAAGGGAGCTCAAAACACTATTATCCTTTAAACCAACAAAATAAAACAAAGAGGCCTGGATTCAATTGAATAACTCATGCATAAATGGCCATTTCTCAAAGGTCTTATTGAAAATAAACCACAGCGCTTTGGGTTTTTTGTTTGGTTGGTTGGTTTTGCTGTGGGCTTTTTTTTTTAAACCCTAATAAGAGGATTCTAAGTGAAAACAATAATTTCTCAACTTAAAAAAAGGCAACTCAAAATGAGATCTTGAGAAAAGAGATTTCATAATATATGTTGTTTCTAAATACAGCTGGAGCAAAACAAACTGGAAGTAAGAACACAGAGCCCCACACTATGCTAACAAAGACTAAAATGATCTTAAGAGGAAGCAAGGAGCAGAAAAACCAAAAGCTCTATTGACAAACTGACAAAGCATACCTAGAATAAAGATTACTAAGTAACTCTTTGGAGCATTTTTCAAAAAAAAAACTTCCCTCAGTTGCTCATCACCATTAGCACACATGAGCTTATACACTGGGTGGCTGTGACCAGCTAGAACAGAGCAGCCTTTGGTAACTGTAACAGCGAGCCTCCGGCAGTACTCCCTCCCACGGGGAAGGGAAGAGAGACCTAGCTCAATGGTGGAATGCTCCCCAAAAGTGCAGCACGTGCTGCTTGCAGATCCTGTGTCCTGCAGATCCGGAGCAGAGCTGTTCCTTTTGTTTTGCCAGGTTTCACCTGGTCATTTATTTTGTTCTGGAGGTTGAGCCCAAAGGCGTGTGCATGCTGAAGTGTTCCCACAATCTGCATGTGCAGCCGAGAGAGAGCTGCTGCTGCACCTCCAGCCCAGTGATGGCAGTGTATGACACGGACTCAGACCCTTTGCTTAAGAGCTCAGCTTTCCAGTGCTCAAGTTCTACATGCATCCAACAATGTAGCCATTTATCCTCCCATGAGGCTGCTATGAGGATCACACAGGTCCACAGCAAGTGCTCAGTAAACAGTAAGCTGCTCCCTTCCCAGCCTCCCCAGCCCTCTAACTTTCTCCCTGTGTCCTCAGTCCTCCTTTCTTCAGGTTTTCTGACTCCTCATAAATATTCAGTGACTCTGTTACTCTTTTATTTATTTCAAAGTTCCAGAAGAAGGCCTGAAACCATGATTTGTAAGAAGCCAGAATAACTGTACATGCCCACTCCTCTGCAGCCCATAACTCCTGAGCTGGCTGGCACACAGTGGGCATCCACAGACTGGGCCTAATTAATGCTTCCCATCAGTAAGAGACTTCAACAATACAAATAGTTTCAGGTGCTATTTCACAAACCACAGACTTCAGAACAATTTATATTTAAATACGGTTTTATTTTAAAAATCATTTTAAATTCTCTTCTGCTCTAAGTAAATTGTTATAATTTAGTGACACCATGTGGCTATGTTTTGCTTTACATTCTTAAATAAAACGTATTCTCTCCATGTAGGCTGTTCGGTGCTAGTTCAATTATGACATCAAAGTTACAGGTAGAGGAACAATTCAAACTGGGTTGGCTAAAATGGCTACTTCTTCAAAGTGGGACCCTTCCCACTCTTCCATGTCTAAATAGGGCATCTCACAAAGGGGGGGGGGCTTTCTGGTCCCATGAGGAGAGTAAAGATTCTGACTAAGAATCTAAAGCCTCAGGGTGAACTGCTCAATTATGCCAGTGTTTGCCTTTCAAAGCAAATAAATGTTCTTTCTGCCCAGTTAGTGGATGAGATGGGGCAGAGGGGGTGGAGGATGAACACACACACACAAATCCACACACTGCTAGCATGGCAGGGAGAGAATGCCCCATAAATAGAAACACTTATCTCCTCATTTGCTGTACCTCTCCCCTAGATCTACAGCCCTGTGAAGGTACTATAATCTAATGAGCACGGGTAGGGGGATGCCACAGCTAATGACAGCAGGGAAGAGGGGAGCCAGAATAGATGGCAGCAATAAAAGAGATTCAAGTGCCTTATGCCAACAAATGGTATAGTTTCAGTACACATCTAATGAGGCTTCCTACAGAAGACTAGCTACAATGAATAGCATTCACCATATACCAAAGAAAGCCAACATGTCCAGGGCAAAGACCAGATAATATCATTTCCTGTCTCTCAGCTTACAACACCACTACTCTGGCAACCTTACTTAAAAATACATGCCTGCTCCCAGTGACCCTTCCTTAGAAATATGTGTATATGCTTCTCCCAGCTGACGACTGCAGACACCCTGACATCCATCAGTGTTGCAAGCTCAGGATCGAGTACAATGTACAGCACAAAACAGGTGCTTATTTGCTGAATGAGTAAGTGGTGGGTGAACGAACGAAGACAACTTTCTTTCCTGAGCTAGTGAGGCATGCCTAACCCCTGTTCTGAGTAGAAACAGCCCCTCTAGTGAGGTGCTCCCCATCACTGAAGGCCTCTAATGTAACCCCAGATGACAGGACAGACTGCCAGGTGTTCTGCCACACCCTTCCTTTTCTGTGACATACCCAGCACATTATAAATCCTTGCTTGAAGAAGACAGGAATAAGGAGGGAAAGGAAACAGTAGTTACTCAGACAGTCACCACGAATCAAAGGAACACAATGATACAGAGTCAAATGTGCGCTAGCATTAAGCAGATGAGAGCAATCTCATTGGGGCGTTACAATCACTATTACATGACACTCCTAAGTCAACTGTCCCAACCTAACCCACCCACACACTGTCTGCCTGAATTCAACATTTGATTACAAAGTTTCTAAAGTATTAGAAAAATACGTAGCATTCTGTAGCATTGGATTCTTTAGCATTAGAACACCTTCCTAAACAGGATAAAAAACTAGGAAGTATTTCAAAACACTGACAGAGTTGACTATGGTTTTTTAAAATGTAAAACTTTATTTTTCAAAAGGCATCAATATAACACTAAAAGGCAGTATCAACTCACATAGCACACAACAGAAAAAAGCATATCATACACACACACACACACACACACACACACACACACACAGGTACTTGTCTGCATCAATGCAAAGTTCTGACAAGTGACACAGTGAGGTTTGGTCTGAGGATGAAGATGCTCACAGATAAAGAACAAGTCACTTTTCTTCATCTCCAGCTGAGGGTTAAGGTAGAGGGAGATGAGCTTTGGCTCACAAAGGACGACCCCTCCCTCGCCCCCCATCCCCACTCCTGGAAAGGGTCCAGAAAGGGTCAGTCACTTCCCTGCACTCACCATCACTGATGTGATGATCACTGTGGTAGGAGGCTAGCGCTTCCTCACTGGCAGCAGACGCAGCCCACTACCATGCCAGGGGAGTGCTGCCTGGGTTACACCACACAAGCAGACGTATGGCAGACCCTAGGTTATGTTACGTGTTTTATCAGAACCAAAAATATACAAAACTTGCTGTAAACATTCAAAAAACGAGCAAGCCGTTAGTTACTAAGACATTGTTTGTGGCAGGCTAAGGACAGTACAGGAAAAGCATTCACAGGCTCAGCTGCTAGGAAAAGGTACAGTGGTGTCTTAATAAAAGCCACTGTGCCAAAGATGGCAACCTTCTCTGAAGATCAAACATCTCAGATTCTCAAAAGGTGACCAAAAAAAGAAAAAAGAGAAAAAAACTACCTGCTCCCTATGAATCTCTGCTTCCAAACAGCCCTCGTGCTCAGTGACTGTCAAAGTTCAGAGTGTGGCTCCTGCTCCTTTTGGGTGAGGGTACCATGGTCAGTGAGGCACAGATTTACCACAAGCAAGCATGGGAGCTGAAGCCAGGGTTAGGGTGAGCTCCATCTACAGCACAGCGTAGTTTCGAGCCACAGTGCCAACCGACTGTTGCCTCGTCTCAGCAAGAGGTGTAGGTAAAATCTCCCATGCCTCAATTGATAAAATATCACTTTTTTCAATATAACAGATGAAATCTGCATCCGTAAAAGCATTTAAAACCTTCAGCAGGAACCTCAAATTTCAGTTTCCTAAAAAAAAAAACAAGCCCTAAAAATGGGAGCCTGTCGCCACTCAGACCCTCGTAATGGCTGCACTGCTCAGATGGACAGTGAATGTTCAGGTCAATGCCAACTGCGTCTCTCACCGTCAGTCAGCGCCTTACATCATGAGCCTGCACTGGGTACAGAGTAGCCACTGGCACAGTGTCACCATCTGAGTGTTGTCCAACACAACTAAGACTTAGAACCCGCACTCCATGCCTCTAAAAGCTTGTAATTTTCCTATCTGAGAGAAACCAAAGCAACACAAAAGACACTAAAGAACAAAGGTGATGTATATACAAATAAACAAACAAACATAAGACAAACTAAATAAACCCTTATGTACTAAAGTAAGTATTTGCAGAGTGAAGTACCTGCAAGAAGTTCATTTAGAACCCTGGTTAAGCAGTCAATAAATGATTATGAAGGAAACCCAAAGCATCCTTGAATAGTCAAATAAGGTCTAATTCTTAGATTCATTTTAAAATGCTGTTAGAACAAAAACCTAAGCTGACAAACAAGATTTATGAAGCAATGTAGGAGACATGCTGAAATGCTCATTGTTTTTAAAGCTTTCTAACTGATGCTGATCCTAAGACCACCCCCCCTCTTCTCTCTCCCATAGTCTCTCAGGCCACCTTTGCTTGCTCAGATTTCTGGTCTGGAGTTGATGTACCGTGGTGGTCTGACTGAGAATGGCCTCCATGGGTGCATGGTATCTGAATGTTTAGTCCTCAGTTGGTAGAACTTCTTGGTTAAAGCTTAACAGGTGTGGCCTTGTGGGAGGAAGCTTTACACTGAGGCTGGGCTTTGGGCTTTCCCATGTGTGACTGCGTGTGTGTGCCTCACACTTGTAGAAAAAGGGGTGAACTCTCAGCTACTGCTCCTCTAGCGCCACGCTTGGCTGCAGGCTCTCCCCATAGTAGTCATGGACTTGCCCTCTGAACCTTTCTTCCGTAAGTGGCTCTGGCCGCATGTTTTGCTACAGCAACTCAACAGTAACTACGATGTGCACTAAAACAAAAGCAGGCCGCACAGCACAAAAGTAGAGGAGATTATTAGAAAGGGAGAAAGGGAGAAAGGGGGAGGGAGGGGAGGGGAGGGGAGGGGAGGGGAGGGGAGGGGAGGGGAGGGGAGGGGGAGGGGAGGGGAGGGGAGGGGAGGGAGGAAATTATGAATGCCCAAGGGAAAGCCTGTTTTTCAAAGCTGGAGCTCCTGATTGAAGGCAGGTCTCACTCCCTCTAGCTGGAGGTTTGAGGGGAGAAGGCACAGCTGGAATCACGATAATCTGCTCAGGAGTCATGTTCCTCTTGCTTCTAATGACACACAAACACACTGTGCCTCCGCTGCCCACGCCAATGCTTACACTGACACGCTGCTTATTTTTCAATCTGCTGCAACCATTATAACCTGAGTCAGTGCAGACTTCATCCCTCCTCCTCCTCCTCCCTCCTCCTCCTCCTCCTCCTCCTCCTCCTCCTCCTCTCCTCCTCAGGTCCCTCTCATCTCCCAAGCAGCCCGGAGACACGGAATCTTCACTCAATTTCTTGTCCCTCTTATTTTAATCCACTCAAAACTCCTCTGGGTAAAACAGCAACTGGCAGACCAAGACACTTTAACCCTTCTTTGGGGAAATGAAATTGATTTTCTTCATTTTTACAGAAGAGGATCCCTGGGTAACAATATTGTGTCCAGTCAACACCCATAATAAAAATATAGGCAATATTTTTTACTATCCTAGTGGCTAAAGGGTTCTGTGAAATTCTTGTTCTAAGTCAACCATGAGTTTGGAGGTGACTCCTGACTAAGGGACATGCTCACCCACTCACACCCTGTCAGTCACAGCTAGAAGGTAGGGCGGATGACATCTGGTGTAGCGAGGCCGTGGGGTGGCTGGTGAACGGGGGCCAGTTCCACACTCTCCCTGTGTGCACCCACCATTTCTCTTCTCTCCACACCTCACTAATGAGCCCATTTGCTGCCTTTAATCTTGCCTCTTGCCTTAGAAATTATTGAAGGGCACTTCTCCAGTGGGGAAATAAATCTGCATGGTCTTGGGGGAACCTGAACCACCTCTTCCAGCGCCCAGTTTCATAGCTGTCCTGCAGGACTATAGGATGTTTGGAACAAGGTTTGACCTAAAGAGGACTATAAACTATTAGAAGAGTAACCTTTCAATGTTCTCTAAAACAGTCTTGCCAGGGGGCTGCCCAAGAACAGCATCACCTGGCTCTGAGCTGGGGAACGGGTGTGTGAGCATGAGCCTGCCAGCTGAGGCACCCTGCACCTTCGACCCCACTTACAACACCGATGCTGTCCAGCCGCACCTCCATCCTCCGAGTCAGGAAAGGCTCAAGTATGCCAGCATGGACCAAGCACCCAGGGCGTGGACGCAAGCATCCAGGGCTGCTGCTGGCTCTGGGAACCACCAAGAAGCCTTCTGAGCAATCTTCCCTGGATGTTAAGGAAGCAACACTCTCTCGAACCAGAACTGCTTTTTCTGTGTAGATCACAGTGAGTGCAAAGGGCATTTCCACCTCCCAAGTGTTACCTGTTTCGTCACAGACTTCACATGTCCACAAGAAAACACGGCACAAAACATGCTCGATATGTGTGTGGACGGTGCATTCCACACACTAATCTAACTTCCCCTATAGGTTTTTGTTTGGGGTTTTGTTTCTAGTTTTTATTGTTATTTTGGAGGTTTTTGTTTTGTTTTGAGAGTAGTCTCCTTCTCAAAGACCAAATGTCCTTAAATAAAGACAAAAATGAGTGAGAGTGAGCACTCACCTGCAGACCCGAGCTGGGAAATACAACTTTTGCCAAGAGCGACACAGATAATGTGAATGATCTATCACTCTGATCCAGTCAAGCTCATCCATGGACACCTCAATAAAGTAGGAGTAAGACCTGCGAAATAACAAGAAGATATACGGTACAGTGACAACAACCAGAGGTAAAACATGAAGAGGAGGCGGCATGTACAACTCACTAATTACATGTTCTGTTCCACAGGCAGATTTATCATTTCAGATAATAATGGAAGCTGTATAAAAGAAAAGCCTCTACGGCAACAGTTACCCCGTGGAGTGAAATTTCCTCTCAGCTTGTCTGTCTACTGTATAAAAGGATGACCTGCTTAAGAACAAAATGAAATGCAAAACTGCTTTTCCTTACATGGTCAGATGATGGCCATACCATATCAGCAGCTTGACAAAGCCAGGAAGGAGGAAGGAGAGACAGAGAAAAGAGGAGGAGAGTTGTGGGGGTGAGAACAGAGAAGCAGGCCAGTGAGTACACCCCCTCTCAGTGGGGAAAGCAAGTGGAACGTTGGACTGGCTCTCTACGGAAGCCAGCTTCCCCCCAGCTACCTCTCAGTCTCCTAGCAGAGCACTCTTAAAGGCAGGCTGCAGGAAAATAAACAACACGGGTGAAAAGATAAGGCTTGTTTCTTTTCGATGTAACTTAAGACTTGCCAGCTAATAACCAGCGGTAATGAAAATAGCCCATCATCCTCCTCGAGGCAGCTGCCCAGGACCATTACATGCTGGTCCCATACTGAACAAATCTGGATTTCCTTGTCATGAGCCAAATTTAAATTTGAGATGCAGTTATTACTTGCACTGTAATATCAACAGGAACAATCTTGGAAGATTTAGGTGATCATAAATGTCAGCCTGCAGCCCACAATTGTGACCAGAAAAGGTCAGCTTATTTTGTGTCGTCCCCTCATTTTCCGCTGTCCCCTCAACTCCCATTCATTTTATTGCTCAGTCTCAAGCTGGTTATAACCTTTTATTGAACCTCTCTGGGTTATCAGTAATGTGGGATATAATTTTACCACACATCAGAAGCTTTTTGGCTTAAGATTTTGAATTTTTCACCTTTGCTTCAAATGTTAGCAATGTGTGTGAGAAAAGAACATGGCGTCGCTAAGCCTCTGGTGACTGTAACAGAGATGCTAACACTAAGTGGCCTGTAAGTATTTAACGTCGTGGAAACAAAAAGCTTTCAGGTTCAAGCACACCAACCTTCTTCTTTATCAGTCTTATACCAATTTCATTATTAATGAGATGAAGTATGTAAAGCCTTTGAAATGCCTACCATACACAAGCAACGGAAATACAATACAAATACTATTATTACATTGTTATTACTAACCAGGGACTCTTGGAAAGGAGACATGAATTAACTCCAACCTCTGTCAATTATGCTTCAACTATCCACCAAGATACATGTCAGAAGACCTATATTTTAGTGATTTAGAGTATAGTATGAGTGAGTATGTGTGTGCGTGAGTACGTGCATATCTGCCTGAAGAAGTCAGAAGAGGGCATCCAAGGCCCTGGAGCTAGAGTCACAGGTGGTTGTGAGCTACCTAACATGAGTGTTGGAAATCAAACTCCAGCCCTTGGCAAGGGCAGTATGTGATCTGACTACTGAGCCATCTCTCCAGCCCCATGAAATACATTCCTAATAAAAACAGACCAGAGAGCAATCACCTAGGGATCTCACCTAGAACAGAGAGCCTAGGGATCTCATCTAGGGATCTCACCTAGGGATCTCAAACACACTGCACATACAAATGCTGACTTTCACCTAAAACAGATTCCTCCAAGCATGGCTCAAATGGCCAAAAAAGCCAAAATGCTCACCAGTGCCAACAAGACATGCTCTCTTCCCTCCGTGTGCTTGAGCCATAATACTATTACAACTGAACCTACAGGCCCAGACCCAAAAAGGCACAGCAGGTTGGGTGGGTATTAGGCTAAAGGTGAGCAACACTGGAGACTATTTATTCTGCTGTCACTGTCCCTGTGTTCCTGTCACTGCAAATGGGTCACAAGCCCAGGGAACCAGCACTTGCTGGAAGGGAAGTGCTCTTGGAGCTGTGGGGATGCTGGGTGTGCACCGTAGCCTGAAGCCCACGACACTTCCCTCACAGCTTGGATTCTATTCCAAGGATGCTTAGCTGTACACCAAAAGACAATCTCCTCAGCTATAGGATGATAATGCATTTTAAAGATATTCATTATATCCAATATGTAAGGAACCAAATAAATAATGTTCACCTATATGGAAGGATGCCAGATAACATTTCAAAACTAATACCATGTTTAAAATGTAGTAACTGAAACATGAAATTAAAGCCAGGTGCAGTAGAGCACACATATCTGTAATTCCAGTATCTGGGAAGCTACGGCAGGACTGCAAGTGTGAGAGTAGGCAAGGCAAATTATTGAGACTCTGCTGCAAATGAAAACAGAAGAGTTAAGTTTCTAGTATAGCTAATCTATATCTTGTAAAGCGATGTGAAGATTCTGTATTATGTCTGTACATATGAGATAGATAACAAACACAAGTCAGATACATACAGATTTCAATCATGGTGGTGATGAAGTCACTAGCAATTTATATTTTCTGCTATGTGCTTTTCTGCATTTTTTCAAACTAAACACTTATTCAGTGCTTGTATAGGAGGAAAAATGGGGGCTGGAGAGATAAGAGAACAGGTTACTCTTCCAGAGGAGCCGAATTCAATTCCCAGCACACATATGATCACGCACAACTGACTGAAAATCCAGTCTTAGGGAATCTATTGCCTTCTTCTGGCCTCTGGGAGTACATGATGCATATACATACATGCAGGCAAAACACTCAACACACAAAATAAAACATAAAAATTTAAATTTTAAAAAGGTCAAAATGTTTATTAAAGAAATTTAACTTTTAAACTCTTCCCCTAGAACAAATTTTCAGGAGAAATAGCAGAATGTACATAAAGAAATAAGCCATTTAAACCTGTAAAACCAAAGCATGTGATCACTGAGTACCTAAGGTCTTTTTCTAGTTCTCTGACCACTTCCTTGCTAAAACATTATGCTGGCTAGTTTTGTGTCACTTGACACAAATCATCTGAAAAGAGGAAACCTTAATTGAGAAACCACCTCCTTAAGAACTAGCTGTAGGGCATTTTCTTAATTAGCGATTGATGGGGGAGGCCCAGCCTATGGTAGATGGAACCATCCCTAGGTTGGTGGTCCTGGGTTCTATAAGAAGCAAGCTGAACAAGCCAGTCAGCAGCACCCTCCATGACCTCTGCATCAGCTCCTGCCTCCAGGTTGCTGCCCTGCTTAGTTCCCACTGGTAATTCTTTGGCTATAGACTGTAATGAGGAAGTGTAAGCCAAATGAACCCTTTCCTCCCCAAGCTGCTTTGGCCATGGTGTTCATCGCAGCAACAATAACCCTAAGACAAAGGACCTCTCTTAATAAACATCATCCTTCTGCTAGTGAGGAGAGAAAAAGGGAGAGGAACCAAAGCAGATGACCAAAAAGTCAGGTCCTCTCCAGCAAATCAGCTTCTCCAAGACAGGAAGAACTCACCGGCTGTCACGGTCCCACAGGAGTAGACGTATGTGGTTTATAATGGATGGCTGGCCAAGCTTGATCTCAATGCCAGAGCGGCAGTCATCATCGATGGGGTGCCGGGAAAATCCATGATCCAGGTCATAGTTTTGAGTGTCACCATCCAGCAAGGCCGACTTCAGCTCTCCTTTCACAACCTGGGCCCCATACTTCATAGTTGCAATGTTTTCTTCAGGTACTACAATTGGAACAGAAGGAGCAAATGGATGGTTACTCTAATCATTCTAGAGTATTGAGGGAAAGGCGAACTTCTAGCATTCTAGCAGATTCCAGTACCTGTATCTGATTTTAAGTTGCATAGGCAAGTCTATGGAAATGAAAACTATACACTGTTCACAAAGATTAAGATAGCGTTCAGCATTTGAAACTGAATGCCACTACCACAGCTAAAGGTCACTACCACAGTAAGCCAGACACTAAGCATTACTGAGAGAAAGTTAATATTAGAAACACAAGGAGTGGGACAAATGGACCCTCTCTGCTGAACTCATCCTGTTAGCAGGCTCAACTTAACATCCACTGAACAAAAGTAGCCTATGGGATGGCCCGTACCTGCTGCCGGACTGAGGACAGGTGGAAAGCACAGCAAGCAGAGAAGGAGAAGCCCCAGTGTTAGTCGCTGTTGGTCACATACAGACAAGATTAACCAATTTCCAAGCTGAGGAAATAAGATTCTATTTAAAAGAAAATGCACATCCCTTGGGTGCTTGTTTGTCATCAGAATCCTCTCTCCACTGAGATTGTGTCTGAGACTTTGAAGTTCTCCATACACATGATGCTTCCCAGGTAGGGAGGCTGTCTCCAGTGCTGACATCCTAAAACTGGTACTCTCCATGGAGGCTGCATAAACATGTTCAGAGACTGAATTTAAATCAAGGCTGTACTCTGAGCTGGATATATCAATTTCTTAATGTCAACTTCAATTTCTTAAGAAGACGAAGCCTGTCTCCTACATGTTCGCTGTAAAGACTGAGATGATGTTTGCAAAGCATACAGTATGTTCTTTAAGAAACAGGCATTACTATATTGCACACAGACGTCAGAGAACTATTCAAGTTTGCAACCATACATAAACCCTGAGCTGCCACAGTGCGCATACAACTTGGCCGCACCGTATGAGAAGAAAATGGGACTTTTCAGATGCACAAGGAAGAGACAGGAAGAATTCAGCACTACAGAGATGGTGGGAAACAGGTTTTGCCAAAGTTTTCAAATGAAGACAAGTAAAGACGGTGGTTGGGGGGGCAGGGCGGCATTGTCCACAAGAGGACACTGGGAGCTAAGAGTAAAGGCAACAGAGTGAGGCAAGTCGGCAAAACCGCCCAGCGCAGCAATGCTCGGCAGCTGGAGTGCAGCAGCAAACTTCTGTGTCAATTGTGACAGTTTCAGTACTCTGCACTTTACAGATACTAACTCCTTTGAATGGTCCTCACACTAATCCTCAGAGCACAGTACAATACCGCAGCCACCACAGAGACAAGGGGAAGCACTGGAAGCTCAACGGGCTTCCTGCCAGCAAGCAGCAGAGCTGATGCCAGACCCCAGACGGTCCCACCGCTAGAATGAAGCCCTGACCCTCCTCCACAAGCAAATTCTGATGGGACTGTCACCTATAGCTCTGACAGCACAGGTTAAGACTGAGCCATAGAGGGGAACATGTAACAAGCCTCCACACTTGGAAACTAAAGCCCCTTCTTTCGGTACTAAAATACATCAGACTCTGGATAATATACCAGGTACAAGAGTTTCAGCTATGATTATAGCTGAAATCTAAAGTAGAAATGAAAGTTTATCACAGGTCAAAGTCTTCTTTTGAAGTTTCTTTTGAGCGCCCTTGAGCGCTTTCTAGCCATCCTCAACAGGTTCATTCCCTGAGAGCATCTTTCACTCCGAGCTGAAGATCATCTATACAAGTGGAGATCCCCCCGCGCAGCTGGAATATGAGTACTCTGCTAGATAAAAATACAGCTCCATGGGGTTTTCCTTCAAAATCCACAGTTCAATAATGAATTTAAAAGGAAAAGTAATCCTGAAAAAATTTAAATTATGAAAATGTTCAAACTGTAAGGATTATTTTTTTATAAGTATTCTTAGTACCTATATCTCTCTAAGCATGAAGAGAAGAACTCTTAAAAATAGGAAGCAGCAGCCGGACTAAGATCATGAATAGTAATCATAAATTTATTTACACTTATGATTTATGTTATTTTATAGCCATTAAAAAAAATTACGCTTTATAGCCCTATAGAACAAAGGTAAAAACAATTACTAGAAAGGGAGAAATGTGGGACGGGAAGGTTCTCTCAAGCCACTCCCCTCACTGATCTCACAGCTGGGGTTAGTGTCTAGGACTATGAAGTCATCTACACAGGATGTTTCACAGGTAAGGAAGGCCTGTCACCAAGTGCTGACACCTAAAACAAACACTCTCCAAAGAAAGAGGAGAGGTTGCGTAAACACACTCAGCGACGGAATCATCATTTAAACCCAAGCTACACAGCGACCCTATCTAGGTATGGAGCTAATTATTCTGTGGTTTTCTTTTATATTCCTAGTTATCATTTGGGGATGCAGACTTGACACAGTCATCTATACCTGTAAGTTATCTGAACACAAACAGTCCCCCTGGAACCTCTTTACCCAGCTCTACGACATTACATCATTTTCTCCACTCCTTGCTAACTGTCCTCCTGCTCCCACACTGAGAATGTGGAGATTGGGCCTGCAAAGACTGGTGAATGACGAGGTTAAAGCAAGACTACAGCCTGGGAAAGTCATTCATAATGACAGTTGTACAACAGGACCCCATCCGATTTGTTTCCAGAGGCAGGGGTTCAAAGCCGACTACATGTGAATCCCTCACTATACGAGACTGAGCCCCAGATGGTCAGTATCTGACATGACAAGAGAAGCCCCACAGACACTAGACACCTTCACAAATGAACACACACCAGAGATGACACAAACAGTGAAAGAGAGTCACAGAACTTTAAAAGGGTCCTTGTCATATCTGAGTTTGTTTGATAGATGAGAGAGACTTAAAATTCTAGTCTAGGAACAAGACTCATTTAGTCACCCGTATTTTTTTTAAGTCTTGACTCAGGCACTGTGGCAGGTGCCAGACGACCACAGGCAAAAAAGGACACAACTGTATCTTTAAAGAACTCAATCAATGAGACCTAGACAAGTAATCAACAATTATATCACAGATGCAAAGACCCAGTCTAGTAACTAGAACACACACACACATACAAATTTACATATTGACTTTTACTCACTAAAAAATTCTGAGGCTAGAATCTATGATACATTCCTGCTACAAACATGCAGAAACAAGAAATTACTATTCTCTTCCCCAAAGTCTATAACATGAGATAAAACAAGTATAACTTGACATTAGAAAAAGCACTGACTTTCAAGATAGAACATCTCCAGAACTAAGACAGAAACTAAATGTTAAGGGAATGGAACAGAGGCAGTTCAAACATCCTAAGGAAAAAAAAGTAATTTCATTAAAAAGTTAATTTCCTTTTCCTAACTGTAGAGATAAATGCTACTGTATATGCATAAAATTCATGTGATCTATCTTCTAGAGAGACCAACCACTATCACTGAGCAAAGACATCTTCTGGATAACCCACCCCCTTAAAAATCTGCAATTTAGTTAAAGCTTCAGGATAGGCAGCTGAGGGTGATCTTCAGAACAATGTTAGTACCTCAAAGAAGAAGCCCTCGTGTCAATGCAGGCTTCTCTGTGCTTCCTGGTAAGTCTCAACATACACGCCCTGCACGCAGGCACACGTGCATCCAGGGAAGAACAAAACAATCACACAGACTCTACCAGTAGATCCAAAACAAGCAGAGCTAGCTTTAGAACCATCAGCCTAGGAACTGTTCTGCATCAACATTAGACCTTGTTTCCATCCTCTGAATGTTTGATGACATCTCTTAGAAATTAGTCTCCTAAGAAACCGCCAGGGATATAGTGTGCTTTCTCAGCATTTTTATTATTAATTTTACTACTTAAATACCGTAAGAGTCAGAAAACCCCCTCCTACTCAACCATCCCCCATTGATCTGAGGATTGCCACTTTCATAATCTGTTCCTTGATCCCTGCCTGAATTTCTTCTAAACGAAGAGTTCAACACTGATGATCACAGTAAATCCATCACTCCAGAACTGGGTGCCTCAACTATGCCATTCACAAGGAACCTCACAGATCACTACAGTCCACAGCTTACACATGGACTGAACAGCTAATCAATTCTAAGGAACCATAACTGTATGAAGTGCCAAATATACCTCACACCTACATCTGTGACCCAACCACATCTTCAGCAATCCAGTTCTAGGGCCCTATCAGCCAATCACAGGAAAGAAGGGGAGGGACTTACATAGGAGGGTACCAAATGAGGATTTGGGAAGTGTAAAATCAAACACTCATCCTGTCATGTCACCTTTTCCTCCTACTCTAGCCAAGGCTGACCTTCACCTCTAGTTCTGCATCCTAGATCTTTCCAGCATGTTCTCGAGAGTTATATCACTTCTCTACTGCCTTTTACCTCAATTCACAAAGAGAATGGCTAGCACACTGTGAGTATTATCCTTCCCCTAAACACAATGGCTTGATTCCTAGGCTGTCACAGCCTCATCACAGTTTCAGGAAGCCCTCTCGATTCTCCTCCGCCTCGATGCTCTGGCATCATGAGACAACACTGACTGCCTCTCCATTCAGCAGCTCCCTCCTGGTCAGCATCCGTGGCTCTCAAGGATCTTTTGTCTCTGCTTCTCCAACTCCTCCTCCAGGTCTCCAAGGCTTGGACTCTGACATCGTTCTCCTTTCCCTGTCCCCAGCTTTGACTGAGCACCCGCCATGTGCTTCCACTCCCAGGAGCTTTACCTCCAGAATCCATCCACCACTCACTCACTGCTCTATGCTGCTCAGTGTCCAATGGCTGGGATAAAGGATCAATAAATAAGAACCACAAAAAACACTGTCTTCAACCCAAGAGTAAAAGAAACTGTTTATGAGAATGTGCTGACGTTCACACAGTGACAGAGGTGGGGGAAACCACATCAATACTGACAGCAACAGTCTGTTACTGAGCTTGCATTTATGCAAATTATTTTACTTAATCCTCCTAACAACACTGAGATAGAAAACTAGAAATCAAATCATTTATTGCCAGATCACATAGCTAGTGACTACTTCGGGCCTTAAAATCAAACTTGTCTGGCCCAGGGACTGGGGTGATAGCTCAGTTTACAAAGTGGCTACCATACAAACAGCGAGGACCCAAACCTGTTTCCTAGCGCATCACAGGCTGAGTATAAGGGCACGAAACTGGACATCCCGCACTGGGGGACACAGGGTTAGGCGAATCCCTGGGGTTTGCTGCCCAGTCACTCACTCAGCCTAATCAGCATGCCCCAGTTCCCAGTAAAAGACCCTGTCTCAAGATCAAGTTGGATGACTCCTAAGGAATAATACCGAGGTTCACCTCTGGCCTGAAATTTCTTGTGCACACACACATATGCATGTGCACCCACAAAATTTGTGAGGCCCCAAAACTACTATCAATTGAAAAGCAATCTAGAGCTGATAACTCAGGAAATAAGATGAGGCTGAGGACATCTATTTAGGGCCCATCGGCATTTCAGGAATGTCTCAAAACCTCAGCAGAGGAATCACTCTAGGAACGGCCAGCTCGCTAGAACTGACAAACATCAGAAATCCTCCAACCAAACAGCACAGAAGCAAGCTCAGCGTCTCTCAGGAGCACTGTGGTTCATTAACTCTGAGGACATAGACCGTGCTGAGATTCACCTAGCATTGTTTACTATCCTAAGGTAACAGGGCCATGGAATTTCTGGCTTCGTAGATTTAGAAAACTATGGTGACTTACCCAAAACATAATCCTCAATTTTACATCCTGCTAGCACCAAGATCTTCCTTCCTGGAATTCTGTCTATACCTCTGTTATTCCCCACTGCTCAGCCATAACTCCACTGTGTCTGTTGTGCAGAATAAATTCCCTCCTCACAGGTCCTCCTGAACCCAGTTTAAATCCTGAACCCAGGAGAGCACCTCCACTGGATACTGAGCAGAAGGCAGGAAACTCATGTTTGCTTGGAGTGGCATTGTGACTGGGTGAATGCCAGTTTAGAAGGTGGGTGAGATTAAGAGAGCTAGCTGAGTATCTGAGAGGCCCTGATAAACCAGATACAACCAGAAGGCTTATGCTACCGCATAATAAAATGTCTGCATGTCAGTTTAAACCAGATTATGGAAATATCTGAATAGAGATTCAAATCTCCTTCCAGTACAATGACACAGAAAGGGCTGGAGAGACGGCTCAGCGGTTAAGAGCACTGACTGCTCTTCCAGAGGTCCTGAGTTCAATTCCCAGCAACCACATGGTGGCTCATAACCATCTGTTATGGGATCCAATGCCCTCTTCTGGTGTGCAAGAAGATTACGCACTCATGTACATAAAATAAATCCTTAAAAAAGAAAGAAAACGTAATTGTCAATTGCCATTATTTCATTTGCAAGAAAAACCAAAATACTGTTATTAACATCAGCCATGAAATAGACCCTCTATGTGTGGTACCTAAAGAATTAGATACGCAGTACCTACCAGGGCTTGGAGAGAGAAGAAGGAAATGTCTTAGTGTGACAAGCAACCTTTCAGGAAATGTCTAGGAACAGTCTGAGGAGCAGATGGAAGAGTGTGTCCAGAATGACCGGAAATAGCTGTGCTGGGTCCGTGGCAGCTCATCATGTTGGCACAGATGGCAGAGAAAGACACCCACAGGAAGCAGAGCTCTCTGCTCTTGGCCCAGCATATGCTTTGCAGACCTGCACGACAGTTCTGCAGCTAGAACTGGTGTAAGATGCCAACCAAAGTCCTAGTGAGGAGGGGAGGGAGCAGGTACTTACTGAGCATGCCTCTGTAGTTGAGGTCCATATCCCGGCTCTCCGACCGCACTTTGATGGCATCTAGAATAGCATCCGGAGACAAGAGTCCTGACGGCCTCACCACGTTCAGAAGCTCAGTGAGGCTCATGAGAGGTAAGCGCACAGCCTGCATGATTTCAGCATGATTCTCTTTTGCATTGTGCTTACACCAGTTTAACAAAGCTAAGAAAATATCTTTCTCAGGAGCAGCAAACGAATCTCTTAAGACGATGTTCAGAAGTGCTGTCTGCAAAGGGTAAAAAGGGACCGTAAAGAGTCAGTATGGAGCACAGCCACGTGCACAGCCACTCAGCCCAGCCGGACACAGGCAGCAATCCCTGCCGTGGGTTTTGGCCTTCCTAACTCGTCCCCTCTCCACTTCCGGCTATGGGAACAGGTGGCAGCAACAACCAGGTGTGTAATACCAGCATTTAGAAGGCTGTGGCAGAGGGATTACTGTGGGTCTGAGGTCAGCCTGGGCTACATAGTGAATTCTAGGAAAGCATGAGCTATTAAATTTTTAAAAAGAAAAAGAACAGCACCTTTCCTTCAGACTCGGGCGCTTTGTGCCACTATATAAAGCAATGAGGTCTTTCCCAACATCTATACCTGTCTTTTCTTGTTTTAAAGAGGTTTATTTTGTTAATTTTTAAAATTACAATGCAGAGTGAGTGACATCTGCCAACATTTTGCTCTTATTTGTAATACTCCTCTGCTCCACTTCCCATGCCACTACCCTACACACACACACACACACACACACACACACACACCCACACCTTTTTTTCCCAGTCTCTTCCTTCTTAAGATCTCCTCTTCTCTTTCCAGAGGTCCTTCCTAGTTCCTGGCCTACACCTACCATGTTGGTTCACACAAGCTAGTCTTCTGGAAGAAGGCCTCCGGACTGAAGAAATACCTCCTAAGACTGGCCTGTACACACTCTGTGGGGCACTTTCTTGATTAATGGTTCGTGTGGGAAGAGGCCCAGCACACTGAAGGCAGTACCACCCCTGTGCAGATGGGTCCTGGGTTGAACAAAAAGAGCCAAGCTGAACAAGCCTTAGGGAGCCAGCCAGTGGCCAGCACTCCTCCAGGCCCTGCTTCATTCCTGCCTGCATGGACCTTCCCAGACTCCCCCAGTGATGACAGAGGGTGACCTAAGAACTGTCGGCTGATAGAAACCTTTTCCTCCCCAAGGTGCTTTTGGTCATGGTGTGTTATTAGAGCAATAGAAAGCAAACTAAGATAGCCACGCCCTTCCATTTGCATATTTCTACACATATCCATTAGAAGAGCAACAAGTGGCATTCGTCTTTCTGAGGATGGCTTGCTTCACCTCCTGTGAGAATTTCCAGTTCATCCATCCTCCTGCAGCTATTATTATTATTCATTTGTTTTTGGCTGAACAAACCCATTGTGGTTATGCACCACACCATTTATGTGGCTGCTGACAGATCTTTAGACTGCTTCCATTTTTAGTTACTGCAAACAGTGCAGGAATAAACTTGTATGTGCAAGTTTATCTCATTGTTGACTTAAATAAAGCCCTTTGGGTATATATGCAGAAGTGGGTATAGTTTGTCGCCATCCTTTATAAAACAGCAAGTAACAAGATGACAAACTACATGTGTCCATACATGTGTGAGCACATGCATGCATGTGTGTGTTCTTTGGGAACGTGTACATTTGTAAGTCAGTAAGATAAGCCTAGAATTAAAAGCCTTCTGTTGTTTTACAGTAGCATTACACTGTCATGGTTTCAATCCTCAGGTCTCTGGACTGACCTCCAGAGTAATGTGTGTGTGTATACACATACACAAATTAAAAAATATAGTTCATTCAAATCAAGATGCATATCTCTTTAAAGGAAGACACACAAATGAGAGAGACTGTACTGGGTTCAAGGCAGATTTGAGCGACACAGTTTTACAGTGGTAAATCAGGAGCAGGAGCAGTACCAGCAGTGACTTAAGGACATTCACTGGCACAAAGATCTCCTTTATCAGCTTTCCCTCTGTGACACTAACTATAATCCATCCTCTAAAGACTTTTCCTTTGCCAAAAAAGAATCCTTAGTTACATTCTCCATCAGAGAAAACGAAACCAAAAGACAGTATGCAATACAACAATAAACTTCCTTGACTGTCATATTAAATCCAACTACTGAGCAGACCAGTCTCTTCTCTACATAAAACTTACTAGAGAAACCTTGAAAAGAAAGAAAAATGGAACCCAAGCTTGTAAGATCTAGAGCCCCAGCGGCCAGTGGCATGGGCTAGACCAGATGACCGCTTTGAGAGCAAGGGTTTTGGTTCTAGGACTACTGTCTGTGGTCACTTAAGGACAAGTAAGGGGAGGCATGCCGAGAGACCAAGTGCAGAGCAGAACCCACCTTGGACAGGGAGAGGAAGCCATCGCTGGCCAGCACCTCCTGAGCATTCCTGTCCATGAACATGCAGCACATACAAGTCAACCTGGGAAGCGAGTAGAGACTGGCAACGTCAAAAGTCATACAGACATTCTGAATGTTCAGTATGGTGCAGAGGTACTCGGAGGTAGAATCCTCGAGCTCTGGAAATCCGTATTTGTGAGCCAGGCTCAGGAAGTCCAGCAGCACCTCCTCCTTCTCATCGGTCAGTGTTGCCCGGCCCGTGTAGATGTATCTGAGGAGCATCGTGAAGGCCTCGGCCGTGGTGTCTTGGAGAGGGATCTCTGCTTCGGGCTGCGACTCTCGCATCCCACCATACAGCAATGCTCTGCACACCAAACAAGAAACATAGGTGGAAAACCTCAAACATGATTTGCTGCAAAATACATGAAATAATGGTTCCCAACACTATGCAGCTTTATATTTGCTTAAAGACACAAAGATCCAGGTACAGAAATGCAAGTGATTTTAAATGCTTCTTTAAAGGAAACAAGAAAAAGTATTTTAAAACCATTTTGAGAACTCTGCTCTTCCAGAGGTCCTAAGTTCAATTCCCAACAACCACATGGTGACTTACAACCATCTGTAATGGGATTCCTGTCCTCTTCTGGTGTGTCTGAAGACCGCAACAGTGTATTCATATAAATAAAATAGATAAATCTTTTTTAAAAACCATTTTGAATTAATACCACAAACAACTGAGCTAATGAGATAGTCTGAGAATGCCAGAGTACACAGCAAGTTGGAAGTGATCTTCTGAGAGAACAACGGACCCAATATAAAGATGTTGCCAGTCCATGAACAGTTTACAAAGTAAATCTGTCCAGGGCCGTGCGCAGACAGACAAATGGGAGCTTCTAACAGCAGCACAACAGTGAGAAAACGGGTTCTGTCCTGCAGTGCTCTAACGACTACGGGAGTGAGCCCCTTCCCCTGTTTTGGAAAGCAATTTAGTAATAGACCTATTCAAATCTGAAATGTACATACCCTTCGACTCAGTAATCATTCTTTTAAGATGCCGCTAGAGGAAAAGATAATTGATTAGGGATACACAGGAATGAGTAGAGAAGCCCTAGGGGAAATCAGAATGTCAAAATGGGCATGGTGGAAACACTGTGCGGTGCGTATTCTGTGTATCATTGGGACGATCTATGGAGATCAACAGGTTCTGTCTAGGAAAGCTCTGCCATGGCTCTTCCCAGTAATGCTCGTGAGAGGTCCCCTCTTGTACAGCTAATATGCCCTCATGGGGACTGACAGGCTCTGGGGACAAGGCTCAGTCAGAATCCTCGACTGCTGACAGTTAACTTTCCTTTGCACAAGAATACTTTCTGAGTGAGAATCTGAGAGCATTGTTGATAAAGTGGGTTTAGCCCAAGTGAGCCCCAAAATACCTCAAAAGATCATATCACAGAAGTGAAAAGATCAATAAGTGAGGGAATGTGTCTGTTAGCTCAATACCATCTTCATGTTTCTAGAAATGTTGGGTTTCTTTTAAAGAATACACTGATCACATTCACATGCAGGTTGGTTTCTCAATTGCTTGTTAAGAAGAGTAGAATGTACAGTATTCAAAACAGTAAACATAAAGAAGAGAATTTCTATTCTTAATAAGGAAGGACCTTGAAAAGCACTTTCATAGTACCAACCAGACAAAAAGCAGGCAAAGGGAAAGGAAAGGCAGACCAAGGACAGGCGCCAGAACCTATGGCCAGGCTAGGGCTAGTCTAGGGCCACAGAAACTGACACCTTAGGAAGGGCGACTGGCTCTCACTGGTTTCTGAATTTCTAGTTTCACCAATAGTATTTCATTTGTACAGGAAGGCAAGGTGTGAAAACACTCATACAACTGTGGTAGTGCTAGGCACAGAGCATACACTTCCAGGAGCACACTGACTATGTGACACCGAGGTGTGCCTGTTCCACTGTCCCCATCGGTCCTCTTCTCATGGCCACATGCAGCTTTCTCTGGAGGACAAATGAAATTTCCCTAAGCCACAAGACTCTCAATTTCTCTAAGTGAAACTGTGACTCTATGTATCAGTTTTATTGTAAACAGACTAAGGTTTAGTAATGTCAAGGTCAAAGACAAACAATCACACAGGTAATAAGTCACTGGTGATTTCCGTTTAGCAAACATTAGGTCAAATGTAGGTAAGAGATCAGTTTAATTGTTATAACCTGGAAAATTAAGGATCTAGAAATAGCTGTTTGTAAGTAGGATTTTTTTCATTCATTAAATATGCATCTGTGTATGCATATGTTTATATATGAAATATTATATGTATAAAACATTAGTCTTAGTTCTAATGTACCTCTGAAACAGTCTCAGCTAATACCTGTTTCTTTGAGTGGGATTCCCCCATGCCTGGGAGCTGTTAGGTTACCCACAGGTGCTGGCTGCAGTAATCCAAAGCTGAGAAACATGCATGCCCATTCAGTCTGGAGAGCCAGCTCACCCACAACAAGAAGCCCACCCGCCAGTGCCTCAGTGCTGACTCCCTCCAGAGACTGTGCGCAGAAGGTAAAAGCAGCACACACAACCGGAGAAAGTGCTTCAGACGTCATAAACAGTTAACTGGTGCTGTCTGGCCCAGCCAGCCTTCTAAGCCCTTAATCCTAGGCTGGCTCCTAAAGAAAAAGGGATTCTCAGGGAGTGACAAATCTGCAAAGATGAAGTTCTTCTAGACACTGTACTAAAGGAGTCCACTTGGTACACTTGAGTCACATATTTTTCATAGAAAACACCACTAATTCCCACATGACTTAAATCTAAAAATAATAATAATTATTATTATTATACACTTACCGAAAATATTGGCACCTAGCTGCTAAAATGACCCTGTGGGCAGGAAAGCGCTTCTTTTCCACCACAAACGTGACATCACCATATTCTTCACCAATCAACAAGGCACCAATATGCTCAGACAGAATGTGCACATGATCGATTTCCCCCACTGCAGTAAAGGGGCGGAGAGGGTGGCTGTTACTCATCGTGTGGAACAGATGGTAGTCACGGACCTGTCAAAGGACGACTGGAGTCAGTGAGGGAGAGGAGCATGCGCAGGAAGCCCAACAGTCTATCAACCACCCAAACTCACACCAACAGCCATCAGCAATGATTACATTTATTCTCTTTTACAGTTTTCATGTGTAGTCTAGGCTGGCCTTAAAGTCTGTGTAGATCAGGCTAGCCTAGAACTCACAACCCTCCCACCTCCGTCCAAGGTGTCAAAGGTTTCTTTTTTAATTAACCGGCTCGGTCTAAGCAGCAGCTCAGGCTGTGAAATTAGCAGTGCTCAGGGCCACCATGAGCTAAAAACACTGGCTCTCTGCCAAACAGCACCTCAGGAAAGGAAACCCGACAGGCAGAGAATACCCTCATCAAGCGGAGACTGGTTTAGCAAGGCTGGATACAGCATACCTCACCCCACATCCCTGGCAGCATCTTTCTGGCACAGATCTAGGCATAAATTATGAACAGAGAAAATTTAGTATCTTTTCATGTAAGAGATTTTGATCTGAAGCTACCTTAAATAATTTACAAAAAAGATCTTCTGTGGTCACAATAGTAACTTACTTTATTAATAAAATTTTAGAGGAACATCATAGCTCTCTTCTAAAATGAGCCCATCTGGCATAGTCTCTAAATTGCCACTTCGCAGCCTGGTGAGTGCTGTACATGTCTAATCCCAGCACTCTCAAGAGACCAAGGCAGGATTATGAGTTGAAGGCTAGCCTGAGCTACATAATAAGGCTTGTCTTTCATCCTGTGGCTCTAATGATCGGGTTGATGGGATTGGGAGCATATCGTATTTCTAGGTGCTTCCTTACTTTATGTGCAGTCTGTCTATAAAAATCACTGAAAACCAAGAGGCTGTGGTTCAATACATTCAAAGGGGTAGTTAAGACCTTAGAAAGCTTGTTTGTAAGTTTTCATTTGTAAGCATGCCTTTTTCAGATGTTATAATTCAGCAAGTCCATGAGGGCTTTCACCAGCATTCAGATCCTCTTATTCAGATAAGAGGTGGCTCAAAGGTAGCCTCTATATTGAGACCAGGGAATCTGAGCCAGATATACATGCCCTCTCCACTGGACTGACACTGTCTTCAACATTTTACTTTTATCAAATTTAAAGGCTGAGGATCTATCATCTTCAAACTTCCACACTCAGATCTGTTACCAGCAAGATGTATGAAAGCCTGTCTCCTGTGACTGCAGGGAAACCTTCATGAACCAATTTCTTTAGCCGCTTGGTATCACATGACCACACTAAGAGAGACAGACCAACAGCAAGAGCCTTGAGGAAAGGGAACAAGGTAGGTGACTGGCAGTAGCACCTCCCCTGCTGCCAAAGGGTGGTAGTTTGCATGAGAATGACCCCAAAGACTCATGTGTTTGCACACTCAGCCCCTGTTAGTAGAACTGCTTGGGAAGGATTAGGAGGTGTGTCTGTTGGAGGAGTCACTGAAGGTAAGTTGGAGATGTGAGCTTTCAGCTGTTTCTGCCCCATGCCTTCCCAACACCATCATAAGCTTACTCCTCTGCAACCACAGCCAAACTATGTGTTCTCTTTTATAAACTGCCTTGGTTGTGGTGCTTTATCACAGTAATGAAAAAGTTACTGATACACAAGGCAAACCCCTCTTCCTTAATTGCAGCTCCCATTTCAAAGAGTCAAAACTCACCCATCTACAGTCATTTGTATGTGAAACACCAACGTCAGCTTACTAGGACCAACTGAGAAGCATCAGCAACGACAGGAAATGTGGGCTGACACTTTAACGCAGGAATCGGGGCACACAGTCTATAACGGCCACAGAGTAAATACTTGGGGCTTTGTGCACTAGACAGCTTTGTCACACATACTCAAGTCTGCCTTGGGAACTGAAAGGCAGCCATAGGGAGTAAGTAAATAAATGAACATGTCTGTGGTGTGATAAAGCTATTTTTGTTTTTAGTGAGATGGTGCCATTGCTCTCATAAGGACCTGGGTTCCATCCCAAAAACCCACATTAAAAAGCAGGACAAGCTGAACGCAAGCTTGTAACCCAGCCCTGGGGCTCCGAGTCAGTGAGCTGCGGGCCACTGAGCGGAGGGGAAGGGGGGGTTAGACAGTGTCGGAGGACAAACGGACACTCAAAGTCATCCTCTGACTTTTACAGACAAACAGGAATAACACATGTGCATATGTGTATACACATACACACATACACACACATTCATATTTTAAAAAATGGGATTGAGCAATAGACCAGTTTGCCAAGTGCTTTACTAACATGATCAAGAACTCTAGACAAAGGATCAGACGGGGTTTGAGGCTTCTTTTCTCCTAGCTTATCTGCTAATGTTCAAAATAACCTAGTCACTTCCTATGTTAGCCAGGAAACTCTGAAAGCCACTAGATTCTGACTCCAAATCCCACTCCTCCCAGAAGACATACTCACATCATTCTGTTAGTCCAGACCAAACAGACTATTTGCACTGACAGCATGCATTGCATATGCCTCGTGAATATCCTCTGGGGTAATAGCTCTTAACATTTATCTAAGTCATGGCCAAGACTCAACCCACTGCTAAATGACTCTGGCTGAACAATGACTGATTCTCAGTTAACTAGCTCAGTGGGATATTTACAATTCATCAGATGACAAATCATGAACATTAATTCTGGATATGTAAATATCTGCCTTAATGGGTTCTCCAGATCTTCACTTCTCAATACATATAATTTCACTTTGCTAAATTTACATTTTAATTATGTTTTTCCAAGTGGAAACATAAAGTGAATAGTGCTGGATACAGAAAACAGCCACTTAGTGTGGAATAAACACAATTTTTATTGGCATATAGAAATAATTTTAATTAGACCAGTGATTCTCAACAAGCTTGCCATACACTGGAACCACACAGGAAGCTCAGAAAAATGAATATATGATGCTTGAGTCCTCCCCCATCAGTCTTACTTAATTAGCCTGTGATGGGGCCCAGGCACTGCAGTCACCACACTAAGTGATTCAAATGAGCAGTGTGGACTAGCTGTGGGTTCATGCTATGGTTTCAATGTGGTTTGTCCTCCAAACATCATCTGATGAAGGCTTGATCCAACAGATCACAGAATCAACGTGTGGTAGACTCAGGAGGTGACAAGTCACATTCAAGAGGTGAGTCAGCCTCCATGTTCTTGAGGTCACTGAAGACAGGGGGCAGCCCTCAAGAGTTGAAGCCACAGCAAGCATGGGCCCACTAAGCTCTCAGGCTTCCTACTTCAAGATCTCTTTGCTTCCTCCTCTGTGTGCTCCCAACATTTAATGCCATCATCCTTCCCCATGAGGTGCTGAGCCAATGGCAGGATCATGCCCTTGAACTTCCAAAAGTATAAGCTAAATAAACCTCTTTTCTTTAGAAAGTTAGCTGACTTCAGATATTTCATTATAGCTATGCAAAGCTAATATATAGTTCACATTCTCTAGGCACACAAGCTTAAAAGCAAAATATATCCACAAGAAAAATAGGTTCCGTCCTAGATTTAAATTGCTGTGATAAAACACCATGAGCCGAAGCAAGCCGAGGGAAGTGGGTTTCCTTCACCTTACAGTGTACAGTGTGCATCAAGTGCATCGAGAAGGGAGCAAGCACCAGAGCTGAGACAGAGGCCATGGAGGAACCCTGTTTACTGGCTTCTCAACCCTCCTTCTTATACTACCTAGAACCCTTCCTAGGACCAGCTCGACCTTCAGTGGGCTGGGCCATCCCACATCAACCGTCAATCAAGAAAATGCCTTCCATACAGACTTATTTACGGGCCCAGCTGATGGGAGCGTTTTCTCTGAGAGGAGCCCCTCCCCAGATGACTTTAGCTTGTGTCTAACTTGTGTCAAGCTGACAAAAAAACCAACAAGGACAAATTCTATTTTGATATTATTGCAAAGTGACAAACAATGCAACAAAGTTATCAGACTGCATATGCATATACGTAGAAAACTAAATATTATCAATAAGCGAACTTATTTCCATGTATGTGCTCCACTGTATTTTCTTTTTAAAGGTCTACTGTGAAAATTATTTTGAAGTCATCAGTTTTCACTAATAAAATTAGAGGAAAAGATGACTAAAGCTCGTGGAACTGAGAGCTGACATGTTTCAACTTTCTACACTGAGCTGCATTAACTGCATGTCACCTTTCAAAACTTGATAATCGAATGACATCATTTCCACACACATAATGCGGGTATACAGTATATGTGCACAATGCAGGTATATAGATGATTATTTTCTCAAGTAACATTTTATAACTCTGCCACTCTGCCTGTTAATGCTTACTTTGCCCTGTCCTATAAAACAAGAATAGATCATGTACTGTGACAAGATGGAAGGGAACCACTGGGATCAGAAGAGGACACAATACAGGGAAACAAGAGAGAGAATTTATGTCAACCACAGCAAAGTATAAAAATGCTATAATGAAGCTTCTTACTGTATGCTAAATAAAACAAACTGAAAAAGATTAAGACTCTAAGACTGAGAAGACAGTGAGTTTTGAAACATTTGTACAAGTAGCATCACAGTCAGAGTGAGCAGCCCTTCAGATGGCTGCCTTACACTCCTTTCCTTTCCCTATACTCAAACATCATCTTCCTTGTGTTAAGAACATGGAATTTGGGGAGCTGGAGAGACAGCTCAGCTGTTAAAAGCACTGACTGTTCTTCCAGAAGACCCAGGTTCAATTCCTAGCAGCCCCAAGGCAGCTCACAACTGTAACTCCAGTTCCAGGGGATCTGACATCTCCACAGACATACATGGAAACAAAACATCAATGAACATAAAACTAAACAAATCTTTAAAAGAACATGGAATTCATTTCTCCTCCCATGAAATCTGGAATTGGAATCACTTTAACCACCAGAAGTGAGCTTCTGGACCTAAGCCTTTAGGAGGTCTGACAGATCTACTTTTATGCCTTGGAGCCCTGAGTTGCCCAGGCCATGTGGACAAGCCAGATGGAGAGCAAGAGACCCTGAGGTTACAAGATGAATAATGAACCCAGGTGAGACGAACGCTAAGATCCAAACACATTCCCAGCCGAGTTGCTCCTCCCTGCTCAGTCATCGGAGCCAATCCACAGGCTGGATAGAGAAGGATGCTCCAACTCCAGCAGGCACCATGTGATCCAGACACAAGCTGGGTCCTGTTTACATCTGACCCACAGAATTAGAGTACATTTATAAATGGCTACCTATTTAACCCATTACCTTGTAGAGAACTCTGTTGCCTAGCAATATGTGAGAGTCATGTCTCCTTAGCTCTAATGAACACTAAAGCAAAATGGCAGGGAACAAAAATCAACATAGAAAAATCAATAGGTTTGCTATATGCCAACAACAAAATTGTCAAGAAAGACTGAGGAAAGAAAACCTTGCTCATGGTTGCCTCAGCCTGTGACAGTGAGAGGGACCCTGTCAGCACGACGAGATCTAACGTCACAAGCAGACAAGCTCTTATGGCAGCCGCTGAAGGATTATCAAGGCTAGATTAGATTATTTGAGGTGACAAGGCACATCCTAAATGTAGGTGGTTCCTCTCCTTGGCTGGAGTCTCAACGGACTAACTAGGAATAAACAATAAACAGGAAGCAGAAAACCGTGTGGTGGCATCCTCATTTTGCTTCCTGACTATGGACACAGGGTGACCAGCTGCCTCTCCTGCCACCACAGCCCCCCTGCCTTGACGAACCATCTCCCTAAATTAAGCCTCCCTTGAAATTGTGAAACTGCTGGCAAGAAAGAGGTAAAACACTTTCAGAGGTAAGCAGAAACAAAGGCCATCTGAAAAAGACTCCAATAGCAAAGAAGATAATCCCAAGAAGTGACAGAGGAGAGCGTGCGTAGTTTCTGCACATCAAAGAAAATAGACAGCAAAATAAAAAGGTAGCCACGGGATGGTGGCAAAGCTTTACAGTATATAGTATATAGTCAACAGAGGAAATGTCTAGAAATTACCAATAACTCCAAACTTAGAAACAAAAATCCACAAATCGGCCAATTAATAAACAAGCTAATGGACTGAACAGACAACTCTCACAAGAAATACAAATGGCCAATAACTATTTGGAAGTGCTCAATATCTTAGCCATCAGGGAAATGCAAATTCAATCTATACTGAGACTTCACCTTACTCCTGTCCGAAAAGCTTTCGGAGAGATGGCTTAGCGGATGAGAGCTTGGACCACTCTTGCAGAGGACCAGAACCCAAGTCGGGCAGCTCGCAACCAATCATAACTCTAGCTTCAAGAGTCCCAGTGCCCTCCCGAGACGTAGATATTCACCTCTGTGTACATATCTACATACAGATAAACATGTATATAGATGACCTAAAGTTAAATAAATCTTTTGTAAGAATTCTACTATGTAAGTGCTGTATCAGATCCCCACCATCGCTCCGGGCTCAGTGATTGGGCAGGAGGACTCACATGGCTTATTCCATAGTTAATATTCACCACCGCTGTGATCTACTGCGGTAAAAGTACACAAAGAAAATCAGCAGGCTAGAGAGACGGCTCCTCAATTAACAGCATTGCTCCTCCAGGGGCCCCAGGGAACACCACATGGCTCACAACCACCTCACTCCAGCTCCAGGGGTCTGATATCCTCTGGCCTCCATGGCTATCAGGCATGAACATGGTACACACACATAGATGTCAGCAAAACACTTGTACACATAAAATAAACCTTTTTAAGAGAAAGAAAAATTATCAGAGAAAGAGTCTCATGGGGCAAAGCCTATAGAAGCTTAGGCACGAGGATCCACTCCAGTGGAGTCCTGGAGCATACGCTGAACTCCCCCAGGGTTGGGACAACAGAGACAGAAAGTTTCCATCCAGGAAAGCTTGTTAGAAACCCTATGCCCAGAGCACTTGGTGGGAGCTAGTCACATGGGCAGCTCTGGCTGAAGCGATGGCAACTCCTGAGTTTCAGGAGAGAGCCGCTGAAACAGTTGTTCAGTTTACACACAGTCAATTCCAATCTAAACTGTCAGGTGCTGGGCGTGGCCAGCCGTGCAAGCGATTGTCCGACAGCTGTTCAGTCCTGCTCTGCCCACTCTTCTCTGCAGAGCTTTAGAAACAGCAGAGGACTTAATGATCTCAGCAAAGACACTGAAAGTCTACCTGCTGTCGGAAAGGCAATCTACTTAATCTTAGAATTAAAGAAATGGATACTAAAATAACCACAGATTCTATCCAAATGTATCCCCAACCTCCAGCCTCCCATGACATAGGGCCAAACAACATTATGGACAAGTTTCTTCACAATTTCAACATTCAGATCATCCTGAAGATATTTAATTCTATCCCCATGCATGAGAGAAAAGCAGTTTTCTGCCAGTTGTGGCAGCACATGCTTTAGGGTATGCTGGAGGATCACTAGGAAAAAGTCTGTTTCTAACTTTATCTTATGAAACAATATAATCTTGACATGAAGACATTACCGCATCTATACATTAAATCAAGATTAATGTAAAAATCCTCACAAAAAACACTGAAAACAATGAAGAAAAAGGACTCATAACAAAGTGGATGAATTACAACAGATAAAAACAGAAAATATTCACATAATAAACACTAAAATAAATTTTAAGACACTCATTACAAACTTTTTACATTTTTGACTTTATTTCTATACTGGGTGCACGTGTGCTTGTTGCAGAGACCCTTGAAGGCTAGAGCTGCTGGAACCCTAGAGCTGGAGTTACAGCAAGTTTTAAGTTGTCAGTGTGGGTGCTGGAAACTCAACTCGGGTCCTCCGCAAGAGCAGTAAACAGTCTTTGAGCCTTTTCTATAGCCCCATAGTTACAGACTTGATAATACAAGTTTTAACTGGAGGCTAGAGAGACGGCTCAGCGGTTAAGAGCACCAGCTACTCTTCCAGAGGTCCTGAGTTCAATTCCCAGCAACCACATGATGGCTCACAACCATCTGTAATGGGATTCCTATCTCTTCTGGTGTGTCTGAAGACAGCTATGGTGGACTCATATACATCAATAGATTTTTTAAAAGGTTGTAATTGATTCCAAATAAAAGCATCACCAACGATCTCCACTCGCACATTCACACCATAACAGCATCTGGTTAACAGGGCTCAAATGAGTTCAGGAATACTTAGTGATGTCTACCCACCACTACTAACGTTTTAGGGAATAAAACCATGCAACTGAGATGAACAAATGAAAGTGGATTGGGACAGAGGCAAAACAACCATCACTTGCAGATGACCTCTGTCCACAGGAAACAACCATGAGAAATTAATTACCAAACACTATTTTAAAAAAAAAAAATCATTGAAGCTCAATGATGTATCCCTCATAAAGCAATTATAATGAAAATCTATAGTTTTCTCCTATGCCCCCCCCAAATTGACTAAAAAATATAAGGGAAACCCCTTGAAATCTATGGCTTCAAACTACAAGAAATATATAGGAATAAACTAACAGCACATGTAAAGGAAGCTCTAAAACTCCACTGGAAGATGTAAGAGAAACAAAGAGGTAAACACTTACTAAGGAAAGATCCAGAATTGTAAAGACAGCAATCATCTCTGAACCACCACATGAAAAAGCATACTGGATATCTCATATTATAAATAAAAAAATACATTGTAATAGAAACTTCAGGCAGTGAAATTCAACGAACATTCTTGCAAGAATACAAAGTTAAGAAAACTTGGGGGGCTATAGTGATGTCAGTGTTTAAAAGAGCTTGCTAAGCAACCAAGATGACCTGAGTGCAGATGTGAGCACCCACATAAGACACCAGACATGGTCTTGTCTCACCTGCAACCCTAGGGTTATTAATCAGGGACAGGAAGACCTTGGGAGTGGAGGGTTGTTGGCTGCCAGCCTAATCAAAAAAACACAAGCTCCAATTTGAGGAAAACCTTGCTTCAAAAGATAAAACCAAAGTGATAGAGACAGACACCTGATACACTCGCTCTGACATGGACACCAGTACCTACATACAAATATCCACAGTAACACCCCCACGCTCTCACACACTCATGCTCACATATATACCCAAGAATGATTTTATCTATACCAATCCTACTTCTTTGTATACAGACATATTTTGATTATTTGGTTGTTAACATTACAAAACTAATTGGTTGGTGTATGAGGGAGCAAATTAAATTTGCCACAACCAATCGTATCTGATTTGGTGACTAAGACAGAAATGGTAAATGCAAGGACTCTCTCTTACAAATCAAAATTACACCATGCATGGTGGCACCCCCTTAATGCCAGCACTAAGTATAATCAGGAAGATCCGAAATTCAAGGTCAAGACCAGCTGGAAACAGTTGAGATCAGTCCACGTGGAAACTAGGTAACACTGGTGAGAAGTAGCCCGGCCCTGGGGACTGTCTATATCTGACACATGCCAACTTCAGATCAGTCCTATGAGACTCTCCCAGGCAGAAGACACTCTCCTCAGACACCTATGACCTGACTTACTCCTGGTTACCATCCTAAAGCCTGAACTTGCTTTCCACAAGACAAGGCGGGATTCATTCATTCCTCCCACCTTCCCCTCAGGGTGGTAGAAAGGCAGGACAACAAGGGCTTGGTGTAGGGGTGGACAGAAAAGGCTCAACTAGGAAATGTACTTTCCTCGGAATACTGAGAGGCCCTGGACCCTAGTGTTGACCTCCATTGCTTCCAAAGTATCAGTAATCAAAATATGGCTTGTCAGCAGTTCTAAAACACCAACGGTTACTGCCTGTTTGTTATGCAGTAGGAAGCCCACACCCAGTTTTCCTCACTAAAATAGTAACAGTGCCCATCAGGGAAGTAGAGTACCATATGCAGCTCACAACAGTGTTCTAAACGCCTCAAAAAGGAGAGAAGGGAGCTGGCCTACAGACCCATCTCCTTATTTAACACACACTTTCAAGCAATGGTTTACAAGCTTTAAGGCTATTCTGATTTTTATAATTAAGGCTATTTTTCCAGTATTTCACGAAGAAACAGTCAAAGTGGTTCCACAAGATGGAGCGCCAAGTCCTTGAGTCCGTGTAAGTCTCCCCTGGGACACCCTCTCGCCCTGTGTATTTCCTGACTGAAAGGCCTTTATGAGGAAAAAGACCTTCTGCTCTCTAATTGCAAAATATAAATGATCTTTCTCTGGGGGAAGGAGATGGCATTTACAAGCATATGGCTTAGCAATTTCTTTCTGCTCTTGGTACCCATGTGGTGTGTAATTTGAAGTAGCACCCGTTAAACTTTAAATTAATAGCACTCAGGAAGTCAACTCTGCTCTGTCTGCATCTTAAACATTCTCACAGAGGACCCTGCTGTATCTCCTCACAGGAAGAACACCTGGCTTCTGATGCATGCTCCTCTTGTCACTAAGAGTCTGAAGACGACGACCACTCTAGGGGTGTAACCTTCATTCTGATATTCTGGAAGTCTGATTCTACAAGGAGCACTGCAGAGCAACAGGAAACATGGGCTTAGGTAGCAAGAACAAAGACTGAATCCACACCTAGGCTACCTTCAAAAGCCACAGTATTCCACAACTGTCTGTGTTTGTAAATACCCACAGACATAAGTCAGCCTAACAGATTGCTTAACAAAAATCTTTTGCCGGGATTGTTTACTGAGCATGTACATCTCTCCACTTACTAGTTATCGCACTGATCCTCCACTTCTCTGCCAAGGGAAAAACTAGTTTCTGAATCTGCACATCACTCAACAGAAGGTTGACTGAGCTCTCTTTATAATACAGCACCAGTGCTGGGAAACAGAACCACACTCCATTCACACCAGGTAAAATACGCCTAGCTGGAAAGAAAAGCCATTTTCATGTCATCTTTAGGTGGGTCGCACATACCTTTGACTTATTAATATGGGGAAGACAATTCATATTTGAACTGCCATGTAAAGCCTACACTAGGAATACTGTTAATACAAGTACCTCAATATACACTATAGGGTTAACTACAATATCTACAGCAAATTTAAATAAGCCCAGCACATTGTAATAAAGACTAGAGTAGGAAGCTCAACCTGCTCACAATGAGGAGCATGTCCCTCCGCATCGGTGCCGCGCCTGGGCTCTGGCCGCACTGGTCCTGAGCCACTGAGCACTGCATGAACCAAGTGCCAACAGCAGAAACACACAAATAGGCCTCTGAAGCCACAGACAATGAGACAGTCACCAGTGACATAGAGGTTATCACTTGTAATAATATTTTCAAACACAGGACAAGGCATTTCTATTTAATTTCTTCACTGGCAAATTATGAGGCTATAACATTACTGCGTAGATTTGAATTATATGGTTTCCTAATTAATAAAGGTTATTACAGCATGAACTCCCATTAAAGCAGTGGAATCATCAACTGCGGCAGCGTAATTTCTTTGTAGCAAAATCTCTGTGAACATCCGCATTATTGTCTGTGTAAAGGAAATTGGCTTTTCATTTACAGAAGATTATAAAAATGATCTTCTGTGCAGAGTTTGGCTATAGTTTGTTATACCCCAATATCATGACTATTTTCTGTAAAGTTATAAAACAGATTAACATTTCAGTTAACCTTAAAGCCTGATTTATAAATTCATGCATGCGGCTGTTGCCACGACATTTAAAATGCACTTGAGCTCAGGTCGGATTTCTTTCCCCCGTTACAGTCGGGTAGTTTGTAAACCTGTGCTACATTAACCAACCAGCACTTCCTGTAAGAAAAACCAAATAACAAAAGATTACAAACCACAGATAGCTATTCAGCAGGGTGCTGATCTCACTAGAATCTCCATCAAGGAAAGGTTGTACCCAACTATATGTGTTGCCTCTCCAGCCCCGGAAGGGTGTGTATCCACTTTTGGTGCCTCACACTAAGACAGACGCCCACTCAACACACTGTCATAGAAACAGACAACCTTAGCAAAAAGTTAATCCAAAGTGCTACTGCAACCCACGGAAATGGTTATTCTAGAAAAGTGTCACCCTTAATGTTAAGCTTGGTCTCCAAGTCACACCGACCCTCAGTGGATATATACAAATATGTGCAACCTGCCCTATCTAATATCCTCTTCATGCATAAATGCCCAACCTTCGCTTACATGGTGGGAGAATTTTAAAAAAAGACTATAAAAATGAGAATAATGTATTTTTCTTCTGTTTTAGAATACCAAAAAAGTGAAGGCTGTTTTGTATTCTGTGCACTAACAGCCTTAAGACACTACTGAATAATTGATCAGTTTATGATTAGGCTGCTATTTTCTGTTCTGAACAACATTCATGGACCAAATTTAATTCACATCTAATCTTGAATTCTTTTTCTTTTGTCAGGATCAAAATCTCTATCAAGGCTGATCCTGTTTCTTAGAACTTTGCCAGTTGATTTCTTACCTAATGTAATAATCCTCATATGTGACCAGCTCAGTTACAGCAGCAACTTAGAATGTCACTAACATAATTTTTTTTTAATTACACTTATTTTGTGTGAGAGGAGTGGGCATGTACAAGAGGCACACAGAAGACACAAACCAACTGGCAGGAGTTGGTTCTCTCCTTCCACCATGAGGGTCCCAGAGATCCAACTCAAGTCATGCACCTTAACAGCAAGTGCCTTTATCCACTGAGCCATCTCACTAGCCCTGACCCAAGTCCATCAAAGGAGATCCTAATAGGACCAAGCATTTGTAAGAGAAGTCTACACTGCAGGCACCAGAGAAGTCTACTGTCATAGAAAAGAAATGACTTACACAGTATAAGCAGAGTATTTCTGAAGGTCATTTCTAAGGAGAAGAAGGTAATAATGTTAAACTGTACTAACTTGTCCTCATGCCATCACACCGTCATCATACATGTGACAACCATGAAACAATCACAGAAATGCTGTAAAAAATGCCTGCAGTCAGCTTCTCGGGGCTCACAAATGAAGAAGCTTATGTTTTACTTGGCAAACTGGGTGAATCAGCTGCTGCAGAAGAGATGAGAGCCACATAATATCCTCGGCTGTACCAGTAAGTAAACCCAAAGTAACCCACACAGCAGTGGCCAGCGTAGGGTTCAAGGGAGGGTGGGGGCCCTTGCATGGCTATTAAGCAAAAGATGTTTTGTTTAAAAAAGCATGGCAAGGTCAAGAAGCTGGTGGCAGGAAGGGACACATCTGAGCAACAACTGAAGAGAGCCCATGACAGGCAACACTGAGGGAGCGTCCTGTACAAAACGTGTCTGGGAGCAGGCAAGATGGCTCAGTGGTTAGGAGGGAGCCTTCGGAGGAGCCGACTCTGGTTCTCAGCACCCACACAACTTACAACTCTGGCTCCAGCAGAAGCTGCTGTCTGGCCTCTGTAGGAACCTGTACCCTCCCTTCCCCTTCCCTCCTCCCTCTCAAATTCTCAAGTCTCCGGTCTCTACCTTGAGAAGAGGACAGGATACATCTGTTACATTTCGTAGTCCTTCAAGTTCTAAAACTGCAACCAAATCATTATGCAGCAAAGCACAGTGCTGGAAGGACAAATGCTTCTGGAAGCTGAGCTCTGCACACCATCAAGTTTATATACAGATTTTTAGAGCCCAGCAATTTGTTTTCTAGGAATTTGTAAGGCTATCGACTCATTCTAAGTTTTAAAAGGCTAGGGAGAAACGAAAATACCAGCAATATGGCAAGAGAAAAATAAAATGAGATGCATTCATTAGCAAAAATGGAATAACCAGTCAGACACGATGGTGCACACCTTTGATCTCCCTGCTCCAGAAACAGAGGCAGGCAGATCTCTCGGAGTTCAAGGCTTCTCTGGTCTAGGTAATGAGTTCCAAGTTAGCCAAGGCTACATAATTAGACTGTTTGTCAAAAAATAAACAAAAGAATGGAATACTCTCCACACTTCTCATTTTGATTTTGCAGTACTGGGGATCAAACCCAAGGCCTTGCACTTGGACATCCTAAGTAAGCTCTCTACACCAAGCCACATTCAGGCCTAGCTCTGCACATTCTGACCTGACCACCAGGTGAATGACGGCAGCAGGCCTCAGACAATAGAACTCACTGTGTAAGCAGACATGCTCATTAGTATCTATTTTACATACATGCATATGCATGTATATATTTATATAAAGACACTGACACCATGTTTGTATCTGTGTATACTTACTTAATTAGTCCAATCCATATTCTGATACCTGGCATGTATCTCTAAATAAGACTTAGTGAATTAACTAGACATTGAAAAAGGATCTGAATGGCGAGGCAGCAGAGGTGCACACCTTTAATCCTAGCACTAGGAAGGCAAAGCAGAGGCGACCAGATCAAGGCCAGCAGGTCTACAAAGATAGTTTTCCCGGACAGCCAGGGCTACACAGAGAAACTCCATCTGGAAAATTAAAAAAATAAAAGAACAAAAAGAAGGGACCTGAACAACACACAACACATTGTTAAAGGCAGGGCCTCAGACAGGAAGAGTGCCTTAACTGGCAAACTTTGTGTTTAAAGTCAATGTAGTTCTGAAGTGTCTCTCTTTCAAATCGACCAAGCTTTTAAAAAGGGGGCAACAAAAGAGGTGATAAGTATCAAAAGGGGGTTGTTTGTTTGCTTTCCCAAAGAGAATACAGCGGGACAGAGAGATAGCTCAAAAGATAAGGGCACTTGTCACTAAGCCTAATGACTCAAGTTGGATCCTGGGACCTACACAGTGGAGAAAATCAACTCCCATGAGTTGTCCCCTGATCTCCACCACACAGTGGCACACGAGCATGTGCATACATACATATATACATATATATACAATACACACACATGCCACACATGAATGTTGGCAATAGATATTTCCAACTGTCCACGGTGAGAAGAACCCTGGTGCTGACAGTGTTTAGTTAAACAGGCTTTGAAGAATTAGCTACATGTATCCAGCTGCAATCCTTGGAAGACAAGAACCACCTGCTTCCTGCAAACTCAATGAAGTGAATGTAAAATCCTAACTCAGCTGTACAAGATGGAGCCGGTAAACATCCACTCTAGAGAAGGGCAGGGCTCGGAAGGCCCACCCTTTCCAAGCACCTATAGACAGGTATGTTAGCAGAGGAAGGCCTCTCAGTCTCTACTGTCCTCCATGAGGGTAGAGGCAGCTAATGATTCCTAGGAAAGGAAAGTTTCCTCAATGCTAAGGCCATGGGTAAGCTACCCACACTCCCATCACAACCCGAATTAAACTCACTGATTTTCAAAACAAAACCACAGGAGGTAGAAGAGAAACAAGCTGGGAACCAGATCCTGGGGAGTTGCAACCTGACTAGAAAGGGCAAGTGGGGGCTGGTATGTTCAGAATACATTATATGCATATATGAAAATGTCACCATGTAATTGATTATGTGTATGTGAATAAAAGACATATAAATAATTTAGATATCTTCATTAAATGCTTTAATTACAAACTTTTCCTTGGGGCTGGAGAGAAGGCTTCCAAGTTAAAAGCACTTTGGCTCTTGCAGAGGACTGACTCTGGTTCCCAAAGGCCTCAGAGGGCAGCTCACAACCACAGGTAACTCTAGCTCCAGGGGACCCAAAACCCTCTTCTGACTCCCCTGGCTACCACACATCCATAGGATATATACACAAAGGCACACGTACATTTTCTTAAGTGAAAGAGGAAACTGGTTCCCTTTCCCCTCATCTCGGGCAGCCCTGATTGCTAGTCACTACTTCCCTGCTTTCTTTTCAAACAGGGTTAAGCACAGCAAAGCACTGTGCTGTGCAGAGCTCCCTGCGGGCTCAGGCTGGAGACTACAGTAGGACATGAGCACAGAGCAGCCCTCAGTCTTCCATCTCAGCCACAGCATCTCACCACCAAACAAAACTCCTGCTCTCCTAATCGTGGGGACAGAAGCCACCAGTTCTCTTCCTAACTCTTCGGTGCCATTTACTTTGGGGAAGGCCTGTGTGCTTCTTTATAGTGGGCTGAGGCCTCTGGGAAGAAATTGAAAGAATGAAATTTGAAAAGGAAGCTACTCCCACAGCTCAGTTCCAGGGATATCTGCTTCTCAAGTAGCACTCACAAACTGGTGAAGGCTCATCACACTCTGAGCTAAAAGCACAGCAGAGCCACAGGGGAATCTGAAAGAGGAGGTGACAGTGATTCTTGAGTACCAAGAGGTCCTCTCTCATCACTGTGTAGGTTACCTGGAGCTCATAAAGTAGGAGATGACTAGCCATCCTCCCCCAGTGACCTCCCTCCCCTGTGAGCAAAAGGCAGCATTTCAATATGAGACATCCACAGCTCCTAGAGTTGTCTTTTCCTTAGAAACTGCTGGAGTGGTGGGGGCCCACAAATGCCTCTCTACTCCACAGGTGTCTATGGAATGCAACCAGTGCAAACAAAGCATGCTGAGTAACACTGTTTGAAAGGGGAAATGTAGGAGGAGCTAAGGTGGGAGGAGTTAGGAGAGGAAGAGGAGGAGGGGGAGTAAGGAGGAAAAGGAAGAAGAGACCGAGAGAGAGGGCAGAGATGTAGGAGCGATGGAGACAATGGATGTTCACGTGTCTGTAGCAGTCAAAGGTAGTTGGTAGATCTAGGTTGGGTATTGGTTACACTTCTGATTGTATGGGTATCTTGTTACTGATCATTACCAAATATATAAGCTTTGATAATCTATAAGAATTAGAATCTCATTCTCTTACTGGGCCTGCATGGATGGCAGAATGGTCTGGGCAATGCCCTGCCTTGCGGAGACAGCATGGAAGATTGCCAGAGCCATCTCTCACGCTGGCATCTAGTGGGTGGCAGGGCTGGTGTTTCTGGCAGCCGGTTCTAGCCGCAGTGCACACGTGGCCTCAGGCCGAGAAATATGGTGGCTGGGCTAGGCAGAGCCTGCAGCTTAGATAGTCGGCCTGAGCCAGAGGCCTTTTTAAATAATTACTACAACAGGGAAAGGCACCTTAGCAACTTCAGGGTGATATGAGAGCAAACTTCTCCATTGCTACCCCAACTCCACCTCAACCCCAGTCAGGAAAGAGGAGCTGGAACTTGGGGTCACACCAGGAGTTACTATGCTGCCTTTTTCTCTTTCAATGTCTGTTCTGCTGGCTTTTCCACAGGCTTTGCCCCTACCCCCGCTTTGGTTGACTCCTCTATAGACTAATAATGTCTGACTCCTGTCCCTCTGAAGCTGCAATGACAGTGGCCCTTATAACACATGTGGCTACTGAGCTAGTCATGTGGCTAGTCCAAAGAAAAACACTGTCAAAGCACTAAATACACATCATATTGCAAAGACAGAGCACTGCACTTTATTCACAGACGGTAAAATACTATTGTAGATATGAGGACTCCGGCTGAACCATCCCACTGGCCTAAACTTCCCTTTTGTCTTCTACACAATGTAGGTAATAGAAAAACACTACCCTCCAGCATGCAAGGAAATCTCAACCATTTACTACTGCTATGACTACCACCACCACCACTAGTACACAATGAAGAAAAGGACAAAGCTAACAGAAGCTGAAAAGATGGACAAAGGTACCAACACTGGCACCCAATGATGCTCTGATTAGTGGCAAGGAGATACACTAGAGAGCAGGTCCACCTTAACATACAAAGAACTAAACAGACTGAAATCAGAGCCACAGACACAGCTCTCCGGAAACTCCTGGTCCGATGCCCCATCCTGAGTGTTTCCATGTGACTCAGAAAACATGACAACACAGAGGCAGAGGAACCCACTGCTGCCGGCTGTAGTGTAACGAGGATGAGCCGGGGCGCTGGACGACCTAGGGCCTACACTTAAAGTCTTCTGAAATCCATTCCACCTATGAATGTTCTCAGCTCCAAGCACAATGCCAAGTAACGGTGAACTACCGTGCGCCTACAAAAGCACTGATTTCGCTGGCCCTAGTCCAGCCTCCTCACGTGGTCAACCCACAGTGGAAGCCAGGATGTGGCACTGCTGGGCTTTCTAAGAGGCCATCCACTGTCTCCAGGTTAACACTGCAGGCATTAGCAGCCAGAGAACACGTGGACTCCAATCTAGGAGAATAAGCGCTGACTGCCTGCTATCCATTAACCATTTCCTTTTAGGTTTCTATATTCATTCAATGGGAGAGGGTCAGTAAACGCTACGGCACACTAGTGGGGTCGGGGCCGACTTCCAGGAGTGGGTCCTCCCTCCACTTTGTGGTCTCAGGGACCACACCCTAGTCATCAGGTTCAATGGCAACGTGCAAAGCTTACCACACCACACCATCCTGCCAGCTCAATTTCATTTCTTTTTATATCATGTTGGAAGCATATCTTTGAAGATTCACATTAGCATTATATCTTTATTATATCCTTTTTAAAAACAGACTTGAGGCTAGAAAACTCACAACTTGCCGGGCAGTGGTGGCGCACACCTTTAATCCCAGCACTTGGGAGGCAGAGGCAGGTGGATTTCTGAGTTCGAGGCCAGCCTGGTCTACAGAGTGAGTTCCAGGACAGCCAGGGCTACACAGAGAAACCCTGTCTCGAAAAAAAAAAAAGAAAACTCACAACTTCTATTTTTTTCATGGTCCTCCTCAATTATCACTTATTAAGGAAGTCCTCTCAGGACACATGACATTACTCCTAGAAATTAATTTTCACACTTACACAGACCTTTACAGCTGCTAATTCATTTCCCAGCTCAAATTCTTCAGATGGAGCCGAGAGTCACCATCATCTAGTGGCTCATTACACATGCTATAAAATATTTCACCCCAGCTGTGAAGTTGGCCACAATAAATATGTTTTGTTGCCTTAATTGAGATTTATGATAATATAATAATGTAATTTTAAAGGCCACATGCCAAAGTACTTCCTAAATTAATAAAAATACTAAGCACTTAACCTATAACACACTAATGTTACATAACACACAACCCTTCAGGTGGCTCTCTGCCCATGTGCACATGGCCAGTAACAACTGATCAAAGACCTGTCACCAAATCTATTTACTTGATTTATTTTACACTAGTTTTCTAAGGCCGCATACATAATGGGAACTCACTCTAGGACGGGAAAATAAATTATTGAGTCTGCACAACCTGACAATGTCACTATTAAGTTATTAATTCACTGAAAAGGGAAAAAAATTCCCTTATTAGCCCAAACAAAATAAGAACTCACTGATACCCAGGAAATAAGACATGAGAGAAATAATCATAAATAATAATCATAGTCATAACCCAGGGACATGACTCATTGGAAACTGCTGGACCCCTCAATACACCCATATAAAAGCCAGGCTTGGCAGTGCACGCCTATAAACCCAGCGCACTGGGGTGTGGGGCACAGAGACGGGTCGATCCCTGGGACTACTATGTAGCCAGCCTAGTAGTATTAAACAGTGAGTTCTGGGTTCAGTCAAAGACTGTCTAAGACAGCGGCTCTCGGCCTGTGGGTCGTGATCCCTTGGGGGTCACATATCAGGTAGTCACATTATGATTCACAACAGTAGCAAAGTTACAGTTCTGAAGAAGCAATGAAAATAAGTTTATGGCTGGGGAGCACGTCGTGAGGAACCGTATTAAAGGGTCACAGCGTTAGGAAGGTCGAGAACGCTGCTGAAAGCGATAGACTAAGATATATGAAATCTCCCTTTGGCTTCCATACAGGCGAGTGCATGTGTGTGTGCGCATACACACCACACACACACACACACAACACGCACACCACCACACGCACACGCACAGCATACTACAGTTGAGTTTTTAAACAGCTTTTTTTTTTTAAAAAAAAAAAATAAAGAGAGAGAAGAGAGAGAGAGAGAGAGAGAGAAGAGAGAGAGAGAGAGAGGCCCAAGTGCACAGCTGCTCAGAGGCTGAACTGGACTACGCGAAGAAAGTCAGTTTTAGAAATGTCATTCCCCAACTCTTCTGATGGTTTCTGCAGCACCGACTCTGTAGATCACGTCCTTCTTAAAATGCTCTGCTCCCCTGACCTCTGTGACACTCCTCTCTTGGTTCTTTTACCCCCTTTCTTCTCTTCTGTCACTACTTCCTCTTTAAGAGTTCTGTCTGCAGAGTGGCCTGTCCTCCAGGTCCTCCAGAACTCCTTATCTCTGTGGAGCTCAGACTCTCTCCTGAATCTGACTCGTCTGGACAAGCTCACATGCCTGCAGTACCATCCCAGCACACATCCCTCCAGCACCGCAATCACTACTCAAACTGAACTCTCCATAAAGGGCCTTTGCCTGCAGTGGCCTTCTTCATAACACCTGGTGCAACCACAAACTAAGCCCTGGGAGAAGCCTCTGATAACAGACACCTCCCTGATCCCACGCCACCTCCTAATTAGTTCTGAGTTAATCATTAAATATGTGTGTGCTCACCCCACCTATGCCACTGTGGTGGATAGCATCACTACTTTAGCTCCGGAAGTGCTTACGGCCGCAATGAGCTAACCCTGGCTATGTCTGTGAAGGTGTTGCCAGAGAGTCTGAACTGAAGCAAGAAGACTCACCCTAAACGTGGGGCAGTACCATTCCATGGTCAAAGTCTAGGAATGAATAAAAAAGGGAAAGAAGTGAAGGCTAGTTTAACTCTGGGACCCTCTGCTTCCTGATCTACCTAGAAAAGAATGCACAGCCTCCCTCTCCTGCCACCACAGCACACCATACCCTCACACTGTGAGCCAAATTAAAAACTTCTCTCCTTAAATAGCCTTTGTCCAGTGTCAGTCATAGCAACAGCAAAGGTAACACAGCTACTTTATACCTTTTCGTCAGATTTCAAGCATCTCTCAAGACTGCTTCAGTGGTTCCCAACCATCTTCCTGCATCCTGTTTTGTTTTATTTTATTCTCAAGCCTGTTTCTACTTTGCAGAATAATCAACGCAAAATGAAGATTAACTGTGTTATTCTTCTGCATGACACTTCCCTAACAATTCTCCAATTAAAAAGCTCTGGAGTCAAACAGCCTGTGCTATTTCCCCAGTGACTCTCCCACAGGACTGAAGAGTGCTGAGAGCAGAGTTAACAGTGCCGGGTACTGATTGCGAATGGCCTCTACAGGGGCATGGATTTGAGTGCTTGATCCAAATGCTGGTCAAACTGTTTGGAGGGATTAGGGGTTGTGATCTTGAAGAAGGTAGCCACTGGGCTTGGGCTTTGAGATCTCTGCATGCTCCTACTCTCTCACCCCCTCTCTTCCATCCCCCACGCTCACCGGTGGGTCAGACTTGAGCTTTCTCAGCTACTACTCCTACCACGATGATCTGGACTCAGCCTCTGAAACTATAAGCCCAACAAAGTCTTCTCTAAGTCACAGCGTCTTAGTGTGCAGCAAAGAATAAAGCATCCCACACAGCTGCTGGAACAGAGTCTCCACCCTAGTCCCCAGTCTATATACCCGTGGCCCTCCCAGAGGGTATGTGCACTTAAGACAGGTGGTAGGGAGCAGCTTGGGTGAGGGTGTCATACCCTCCTAACCTCCATGAGGAGATGCAGAGTCAACAAGCCGAGCTGAGGTGATCCTTTTACAAGTGGGCACAGCTGAACTCGGTGGTCAAGCTGAACTCCCCACCCTTCCCTCTGGCTTATATTCTCTTTGCACCCCTTTTCTACAAGAGTTCCGGAGGCTGGCAGGTGGCAACACAGACGTCTGATGGACACAGATGTCCTCCAGCTCTAATGAGATACCAAACCTTCACGCCCTTCCTCATTCCTGGCCCAAGAAAGAGCATGCTGGCAAACCGAGGGGGTTCATCTTCTACTACAAAACCCAAGCGAAGCAAGGACAGAAAAGGGCACATGAACAAATACCTAACATAGGTCCAGCCTTTAGTAACAACCTATAATTGTAAACACAATGTGAAGAAGCCCCTTAGCGAGTGTGTCCATTAGCCAATAGAAGTGTCTTCTCCACTGCAGCCTATGGCTTTCTGGTCACAGTTTTTTCTACCCAGTACTGAGTGTGACTTTCCCCAATGCATCAGGCCTTAAGTACACAGAAAACTGATTCTGTCCATAACTCCTCACTCCACTGCTGCATAGGCTGGCACATCTCACCTAGCACTTCCCACAGGTGCATGCAGGCTCCACAGCTGAGGAGGGCTTTGAGCCTTCAGTCACTAGGAGCTGATCCACAGAGAGCAGACACTGGCAGCCGACACTTAGCTGTCTCTTCAAGCTCTACAACCAAAGCATATAGCCTCTTCAGCAACAGGGTCTACAACTCTGTTCTGGAATGCACTCAACAACAGTGGCAATAGTCTTTACTGTTTGAGGGGCTTTTCGTGGCCTCTGTGGCCTCCAACTCCTAAGGAAAGTTCCAGCTTTCACTTCCAGCACTGGGACCCCACATCTCAGAGCAGCAGCGTTTACCTTTGTGAGCTTGCCTCAGTTAGGGTTTTACCGCTGTGAACAGACACCATGACCAAGTCAACTCTTACAAAGGACAACAATTGACTGGGGCTGGCTTACAGGTTCAGAGGTTCAGTCCATTACCATCAATGTGAGAACATGGCAGCATCCAGGCAGGCATGGGGCTGGAGGAGCTGAGAGTTCCACCTCTTTTCCAAAGGTAGCTAGAAGACTGGCTCCCATGTGGCTAGGAGGAGGGTCTCGAAGCCCACCTCCCATAGTGACACACATTCCACCAAAAAGGACACACCTACTTCAGCAAGGCCACACCTACTCCAACACCCACTCCTCTTAATAGTGCCACTTGCTAGGCCAAGCATATTCAAACCACCACAGGCACAGGCTATTGTGCTATTGCAAACTTTTCCCAATCACCTCAGTGAATGTTGCTTGTGATTTAACCAACTTAATCTCCCAAGAATGCCACAGCAACACCTGGCCTTTGTAACCTTTGTAAACTAATCCCCCAAGCTTGCTTCTGCAGGTGCACTCTTTAATAAATCTCCAAATCTGCAAACCACTCAGAAGACTGTGCTATGCTATGCACATGTAACAAACCTTTATGCAGATGAGGGTCAGAATACTGATCCAAACTGGTGGGCCCATGGCGATAACCTTGCTGAGCTGCTTTCAAAGTTCACTGTCATGTTTCCAGAAGAAAAAGTCCACAATGAAGATACTAAACTCAAATAGAGTAAGGTCCTAACAAGACACGAGATTTCATCTATTAGCATTAACTGTCCCTCCACAGACCAAGTTTGGCCTAACTTAGTTTTCCAGCCTTTCTGAGTCATCCCACTTCCTCACCCTTCCTCAGAGCCTACCTTGAGTTTCCCACCCCTGGTGAACTTGGTGGGGCTGCCTGGCGTTGCCAAGAAGGAATGAGACCCTGCCCCCATTCTCCCCTGCTGCACCTGCTGGTTCTCTGGGTGGGCACTGTGGCTATAGCTAGCTGTGGCCTCTCCATCCACCACACCTGGTTACTGGGGGTGGCTCCAGCATCTCTGCCTCCAGCATCCTCTTTTGCTGGTGAGAAAGGTAACCTGCTTAGTCTACAGAGGTAACTGTCCATCCCTGGGACAGGCTTGATCCTCTACACCTGTGTCATGTGGCAAGCAGCCGCCTTTTACAGCCAGCACAGCTGAATTTCCCAAGATGCTCGGCTGCTTGGCTTGGAGGACAGTCACACCCAGCACACCCCTAGCCTCCTCTCTGAGGAGGCCTGGCCTTTCACTTTATTCCAGAACCAAGAGTTATGGTTACATCCTGTTACCTACCTTGCCCTCTCTCTGCTCATACACACATTCCCTTGCAACGCTACACAGGCAAGGCCTTTTATCAGTGGGCTTTTACAAGTATTTTCACCAGAATACCAAGTACACTAACAATTACAGAAATGAAAAGATGCTCTTCTGGAGGTACTCTGGATGCAGATGGAAATGTCTAGTAATGGTGGTAGCTGATAAAGCGAGGGGCTGATGAGCTAAATCAGGGATTTAAAATAATATTACGTGTTTTCTCATAATCAAAATTAACTTATTTAGAAAACCTGTTAGAATCTGTAGTTAAAAAAGAAAAACTCAACACCCTGGCATGGTAACCTATAGACAGTTAATGCACAGATATGGAAAGCTTCCAGGATGCAACAGAATAGAGAACCAGGAAGGAGGAGACAGCAGTCAGTTACATAATGGATCTGAGGCCAGTCTGAGACACCTAAGATCCTGTCTCAGAAACAAAACAAGAAAAGAAACTACACCTAGAACTTCTGGGAAAGACAGACTGGGGGCTGCCTCTGTGTGAGCTGGTGAAGGAGAGAGTCAGAGTGAAGAATTTACCCAAAGACAGAACAGACAGAGCTTTAGAGATGCACGCAGACAGTGAAAGAACTGTTAAGTTCTTCTCTTAACCAAAGCTGTTAAGAAGACGCTGAGCTATACAGACTTTTATAAAAGGGTGAGCCACAACAAAGTTGGGGGGCCCTGCCTTCGGGACAAGCCTGAAATCCACTCACAGGTGTTGGTGAGATGAGGGTTCCACTTACAAGTCAACAGCAAGGAGAAATCGCATCGTATCCCATAGAGAGCAGAAGCCAGGCACTAACGTGAGAGAGAAGCAGAGCCACCCAGGACACCCAAAATAGAAAGCCTCAATTTGCCTCGCCTTAGCCTCTGTTGAGGACCCCAGAGAAGCAGTTGTGAAGAGTCAGAGGGCTGAACCCTGACAAGCTGAGGGGTAAAGGGGGCAGGAAACTCTAGCACAAGGTAGGACGCACACAGGAGGAGACAGAACCAACCATGGTGGCCGGAGCAGATCCCAGCAACTGAGAATTACCCTGAAGCTTCATATCTCTGAGCCTAAGGCTAAAGCATAGATCAAATTCTGTGGCCACCTATCTTTTGCTGCTGTGGCCATACCCAAAACCCATAGTGACATCCCTCTAACAAGGTGACTCTTAATACCCAGGAGGCCTTGAAGCACGTAGGGACTGCTGCTGGGCTCCTACTGATCTCAGTACAGAGGCTGAGGCTGCCTTCCTACTCCCAATGAACCTGGGAGACATTCTTCAACTAAAGGAGTCTCAGAAAGCTGCTTAGCCTACAGGATGCAAAGCTAGGTGTGGCCAGCAGAGGCCCCCGTTGTGCAAAGAAGGGAAGCAACCACTGTGGAGACACTCTGAGAGACACTGGACACATACAGAACACACAGAGCAAGGGAGGAAGGCAGAGAGTAAGAGTCCAGATGGTCAGCTGGCCTCACCCCTTCCATGCATATAACAACCGGCAGCCTCCACGCCTGAGGGCTCAGAAAGCAGCTTTGCTATCTATCCCCACTTCCCCCATGTGATCTGTGGTTTTTCTACATGTTTAGCAGAATGTTTACTGTATTATATTTGGTAAAAGTTTTCAAGTTCTTTTGTTATTCCCATTCATCTAATTTAGTTTACTTTTTTCATTTCTAGACAATATTTGTTCTTTTCATTAGTTCCTGTGTTGCCCTGACTTTCCTCCCTTTCCCTCTCCTCCACATTTAGTAGTATTTTGATTTTGCTGTAGTGGATTTTTTTTTTTAAAGATTTATGTATTTATTTAATGTATATGAGTCCACTGTCACTGTCTTCAGACACACCAGAAGAGGGCATCAGATCCCATTACAGATGGTTGTGAGCCACCATGTGGTTGCTGGGAATTAGACTCAGGACCTCAGGAAGAGCAGCCAGTGCTCTTAACAGCTGAGCCAATTTAAAACGTACTTTTATTCTTTTTTTTTTTTTAATTGCTCCTCTTACAGTTACCTAAATAAATCAACACAGTGATAGCAACCTAAATTTTTCTAAGTTGTCACAAACAAACACTGGAGAAAAACCAGTGTCTTCGTGTTTTACTGCTATGAAGAGATACCATAGTCATAGCAACTCTTATAAAGGAAAGCATTCAAGTGGGGGCTTGGTTACAGTTTCAGAGGCTTAGTCCATTATCATCATAGTGGGGAACACAGCAGCAGTCAGAGAGAGAGACATAGACAGAGACACAGAATCAGAGACAGACAGGTACAGACAGACAGGTCTCCCAACCCCCTCCTCCAACAAGGTTACACCTCTCCTAATTCTTCCCTGACAGCTCACCGACTAGGAACTAACCATGCATATATATAAGCCAATAGTGGCCAGCCTCATTCAAACCACCACACCTAGCCTCTGTACCAAAGGAAAACTAGATTTCCACATGTAGAAGAGTGAAAATGGATACATCTTTCATCTGCCACAAAAATCAATTTAAAATAAACCAAAAACCTTAATGTAAGACCTGAAGCTGGTAGAGGGACACACAGTGAGAGGTGAGCTAAGACTTTCCAACCAAGGCTCCAATAGCACAGCAACAGTCCCAAGTGACAACTGAGGTCACATTAAATTAAAAGCTTCAGCACAGCAAAGGACATAACCATCAGAATAAACAGAAAGCCTACAGAATAAGAAAAAAAAGCCTTTGCCAACTATACATCAAAGGATTAATATTCAGGATATAAAAAGAACTCCAAAATTAAAACACAAAAATCATCTAACCAACCAATAAATGGGCTAACAATCTGAACAAACAGGTCCATCTTAAGAGAAAAAATAAGAACAACCAATGAAGATTTTTATAAAACGTTCATCATCTTTAGTCATCAAGAAAGTTAATACTTTGAGCATCTACCTTACCCCAGTCATCAAGAAAACAAATAACAGAAATTACAGGTGAGAATTTGGAATGGGTGGGAGGAAACCATTCATCACTGCTAGTGTAAACTTGTATAGCCACAATGAAAATCAATATGGAAGCTTCTCAAAACTAAAACTAAAATAGCCATATGACCAAGCTATACAACTCAAGGTGTACACTCAAAGAAGTCTTTACATCCAGAGAGTGCACATCCAAGAACCCAGCTTCGATATTCACAGCAGACAGAAACAGGGCCAGTCTACATGTCCATAAACAGGAGAAAATGTGGTACATACACACAATGGAATTTTATGCAACCCTAAAGAATGAAGCCATGGCATTTGCAGGAAAATGGATGCAACTGGAAATCCTGTTAAACAAAATAAGCTAGACTCAGAAAGACAAACGCTGCATTTTTTTCTCTTATATGCATAATCTAAACGTAAAATTACATGTCACGTATGTGTGTGCACTTACATATTCATAGGTCATACAACTGGAAATGGAGTAGAGAGGGGACAGGAAGAGATTTTAAGGAAGGTGGAAAATACCACAGGGAAAAACACAGTAGGAAGACAGAGGTGAAGGTAACCTGGGAAAGAGGAAGCTAACCAGAGGAGGGAGGGGCATGATGAGAGCAGTGAAGAGGGAGCAAGGAGAATACCGATAATAATGACGTAATGATGATGTATGAGGACTCACGATAGAACCCTTTCTTACCTTTAGTTTTCTTAAACAAACATGGAAGCATGCTATATTTATATGGGCTATTTCTTAAGATGGATAAGGCCTTTTTTTTTTCTTTACTGATAGGGATGTAACCTATATCTTTAAACATGATAATAAGCAAGTTCCTACCACTAAGATATGTCTACAGCCCTATGAAATTTAATTTTTGTCTCTTCTTGGTTATCTCTTTATTTAGAAATGGGACATGACATGTACTTGGGTGTCAGAAGACATCTTTTGGGAGTTAATTCTCTTCACCATGTGAGTACTAGGACTCAAATCCAGGCTGTGAAGCTTGGCAACAGGCACCTTGCCCTGCTGAGGCCACACTCTCCCTGATGGAATGGGTGCTCCACAGTACAGCTCTTGGCCTGTTTTGTTCATGTCTATGACTCCAAACACCAGAGGTGTGCCTGGCATTAAAGAGGCACTTGATAAGTTTCTGTTGAGTGAATCAATGAACCAGTAACAACACAAAAAATAGGAACTGTAATATGGGGTAAGGATTACACACTTAATCTCAACTTGTATATTCTTTGGATTTTGAACAAAAGTCTTATATTACCTGCTGCAAAAGTGATTTTAAAATAGTTAATGACAGCTGGGAAGTGATGACACACACCTTTAGTCCCAGCACTCAGGAGGCAGAGGCAGGTGGATCTCTGAGTTCAAGGCCAGCCTGATCTACAGAGTGAGTTCCAGGACAGCTAGGGCTACACAGAGAAACCCTGTCTCAAAACAAAACTAATGATGATAATAATAATAATAATGAGGAGGAGGAGAGGAAGAAGAACAGGAGGAAGAAAAGAATAAAGAGGAAGAAGTTGACAAAGCTAAGATATTGCCGAGGGATTTATTTCTCCACTACACTGCCTCTCACCTCTAGCACGTCAGCGAGGTACAGAGACTGTAGCAGCAGTCTCATCAGTGCAGTTCACACTGATGGCACCAGGCTCAGAGCACAAGTTACCATGGAAGACAGTGTGCTACTGCCTACTAAGACTCAAGTTACAAATACCATGTGCCTCAGCAAGGTCTAATGTACACACCCTATAAGAAAGTGTCTGTGGGGCACCTGCAAGATCACTCACTGTCTTGATAGATAAAAAAGCAAAAAGCACTTGTTATCTACTGGCAAAGACAAAGAACCACATGGAAAGGTCAGAGGACAGTGACAGTTCTTTATAAACAGAGATTTGTGGAACCATGTTAATGATTTGCACAAACCAAAAAGTGGAAAGAGTGGAGTCCAGCATGTAGTACAACCAAAATACCAAACTGCATTCCGAATGGACACCACAGCCACATGGAAGGAAGGGCTGAGAGGAGAGTTAACACCAGAACCTTTGAACACGGTATCTGGACCACAACCCACAAGCTAACGCTGGCGAAAAATACTGCCCTCTAGAACATGAGTTTCTTTTCACAGGTACAAGTCAGAAATTTCAAACTTATTTCCTCGGTACATTTAGCAGTGTGCAAATGGGTGAGAAGCTGCCAGTGATAGAGCAGGGGGGCCAATACTTTGGAAAAGGAGGAAGGAGTCACATCTATGAAAAACAAATCGCTACAATAAACCCAGCAGTACAGGGTTGGACCCAAGAGTATACAATACACAGATCTCTCCCTCTCTCCCCGCCCCCCTCACATATTCTCTCTTTCTCTCCTCTCTCTCTCTCTCTCTCTCTCTCTCTCTCTCTCTCTCTCCTCTCTCTTGTTCAGAGAGCCTAGGATTTCTTTGAGAAAACCTTGATCCCAAGACAAGAGTAAGGAAAATATGAGACAGACCTGGACTATCTTAAACAAGAAAATAAAGAGGACATCCAAGAATCATGGGAACAAGCCAGAAAGGCAAGCACCAACTTGAAAAGATATCCTATTAGCCAAATCTGGGATAATTTTAAATGATGACTCATTTAAAAAAAAAAAAAAAAAAAGAATCTACAAATCCAGCCACACAGACTCATGGAGTGGTAACTAACTAATTAGATAATGGAGAAAACAATTAAAATTATAAAAAGAATGATGACAAAGTAAACCCTAATTTGGCAACAACCTTGTCAACAACTGACTCAGGAAAGGCTATGAAGGATGCTAAGCTAGCAGGTTGAAAGTTCGAGCAACAGACTACTGTCTCACCAGCAGAACACACTGGTTACATGGGAAGCCAGCAGGCCCATCGGAGCTGAGGGACCGAAGTCAGCCTGCCCAGGAGGACAGAGAACCTCTCACAAGAAAACACTGAAGAAAGACCACTGTGGTGCTCCTACCAACGCTCTTAACCAGGCAAACCTAGAAGGCACTGTACCAGGGCAAAATATATTTACACATGGAAAATTGTCATGAGCCACTGTTTTGTACAATTAAAATATGCTAATTAAAAAAAAAAAAAAAAAAACGTGGAGGCGCTGTGAAGACATGGACTGAGAACCTGACCCAGACTAATAGTCTAAGGGAAATCAACTGAGTATGTTTTGTTTTTAGAAGTGGTATTCATGGATGAGCCGAGTAGATACCCAAAGACTCAGGTAAGGCACACCTGAAGACAGGCTGAGGAAGCACCCTTTTTGTGTCTTGGTGGTTTTTTTGTTTGTTTTTTTTTTTGTTTTTTTGTTTTTCAGGAAACTTATAAGGCCAATGACATTATCTAGTTTACTATTATTATCTAGTTACTGTGATAAAACACTGACCAAAAGCAACCTAGTGGAGGGAAGGATTTACTTCATCTTACACTTAACAGTTCATCACTAAGGAAGCCATGACAGGAAGAAATGGCAGTTGTCCATGGTGGGCTGGATCCTCATGCAACAATTAGCCCAACAGACATGCCCACAAGCCAATCCAATTGAGGCAGTTACTCAAGTGAGGTCTGCACTTCCAGATGTGTCAAGTTGACAGCAAAACTAGATGGGACAAACCATGTGGCTGTATTTAGGTGTGCCCAGTGGTGGTGCCCGCCTTTAATCGCAGCAGTCAGGAGGCAGAGGGGGAGGACTGACCTTACAGAAGCATAGCTGTATACATTTGAGACCTCTCTGGTCCACACAGTAAGACCCTGTCATTCTTGCTTCTTGTCCTCCCATAAAAAGAATGCCTAAAAGAAAGTGTTCTAGGTACAACAGCAGTAACACTAATGTGACAGATAGAAAACTTCAAGGAATCCACAAACCTTCCAGTTACAGAAACTCACTTCATGACTTTCTAATGCTTCAGTAATCATTTCTCCCATACTGTGAACACTTGAGTCAGAAAAATGACTGCATGTGTCTAACAAACGACTTCAGCTGATGAAATGGCTTCCTCTGGAGAAATGTCCTATGATAAAATTTGCATAAAATTTGTCCACTTTAAAAAGATATCCACAAATTTTTTGATTCCTCCTTCCAAAATAGGTGGGGCCTAACTGCTGTCTTAAGCGGGGTCTGGACTCAGTGATTCAGTGTACTGGAAAGAAAACAGAGCAACACTGATATTGAAGCAGGGCGAGCAGACATGTGGTTCTTCCCCACTCTTTCATCAGTGCCTCTGAATGAAGCCAAGTGACCCTGACAGACCCTCAAGCAGCCCCCATGCACGGTGTAAGGCCTCTGCCCAACAGTCATCTCCCAGCCTATCTGAGCCTTTGGACAAAGGCCACAGCACTTCAAAAGCCTAACTGAAACTCACCATGCTCTCTGAGCTACAATACCCAGCTAGGCTATTTTGAGTTCCTGACACACAATAACTGAGAAAAAAAGTGTGTTGTTTGAAACAACTAATTTGCATTCTTAGACTGCATTAGATACTGGTATGGTATTTAGTAGCTAGAGCATTTGCAGAAATATAATTTCTGTACAAATATTTATTGTGAAGTTAGATGAAACTGACTTTTACAAAAAAATAATTACAGTCTGTATTTCCAGAAATGTAGAAAATAGGATGAATAAGAGTGACTCAGTCAAAATGCCAGGAATGAACCAAATCAAAATAATGGAATTATACCATAATTAGAAAGAGTTTGTTTGGTGAAAAGACTTAAACATAAACATTTCAATGGAAGGAACAAGGGATGTAGACAGTAGATAGATTAGCTACTAAATCTCAAGTACTTCAGTGCTTGGGATAAGACTTCAAGGATGTCTTGGTCACTGTTCTCTTGCTGTGAAGAGACAACTTATAAAAGAGTTTACTGGGGCTGACAGTCTCAGGTGAGCCCACGACCATTCCGGCAGGGAGCATGGTACAAGACAGGCAGACATGGCACTGAAGCCGGAGCTGGAGCTCACATCCACAAGCAGATGCAGACAGAGTACTAACTGGTAAAGGTGTGGGCTTCTGAAAACTCAAAGACCAGCCCCAGTGGCACACCTCCTCCAACAAGGCCTCACTCCCTAACAGTTCCACCAACTGAGGACCAAGCATTTAAACCTAAGAGCCTATGGGGCCATTCTCATTCAAACCACCACAATGAAAAACGTTGTTAAGTTCTGAGTGTACTTGCTACTGATGAGCTTAAAAAACTACAGTTCTTTCTCAAGAACACGTTGTAGCTGTTTATAAAGAAAACCAAATGCTTATGTAAAATATATCATTCAAAAAACGGCACTTGTTCATAGGATAGTCAGCACGTGGCCTCTGCGTTTCCTCTCCAATCTTAAATATGTTATCAAATTATCCTCAAGCACTTAAGTATTTTCTAAGAGTCTGACCTGTTCTAACAATTTTTGCATAATCTGCAGAAGTGCCTGTGTATGTGCATGTGTACGTGTGTGCATGTGCGAGTGTCCATCAGGACATTCACAAGCTAGGACCCATGTAGATGTTGAAACCAGGAGTTGACATTAACTAGAAAAAGCATTGGAATTAGGAGTCCCAGCCTAGGGCTAAGAGCAATGCCATCGCTCACTGGCTACAGACTACAGACAAATGCTCCCCATTCCGGACCTCACTTGGCTCATTAGTACAAATGGGATAGTTGTCAGGTTTTCAAGATCATTAGAGTTAAAGAACACATAGAAAGGGCTTCACACAACACTGCCACTCACTACATGGCTCCTCACTGTTAATGACCCTTATACTAGTCAGCTTTCTATCACTGACAAACGCCTGAGAAGTTGAAAGAAGTCTCCATCCACCAGTGGCTGGACCACTGCCTTTCTAACCTGTTCTGAAGTAGTGCGTCATGACAGAAGGCAGTGGCTAGGAAGCAGACAGGCTAACAGGATCAGGATGGGACCCCAAACATCTTCTATAATGTTCCAATAGCCTAAACTACTTCTAGTAGGTCCAGCTCCTAAATGTGCTGCATCTTCCAAGAATGACATTATCATTAACAGGACCCTAGGCAACATTTAGGATACAAACTGTAACTAGTACTCTCCTTCTATGAGTGCTACATCTTGGATTTGAAATATCCTCCCAAGGTCCATGCATTAAGGCTTGGTGCCTATGTCTGTGATTAGCAGGAGACAGGAGTGCTACCCTCAGGAGGTGGAGCCCAGTGGGAGGTTTTCTGTCATTGGGACCATGCCCTCAAAGGTGACTGTGGAACCTTTGGACTCTCTAGCCATGATGTACTTCCCAACACAAACACACACCACAGGCCTAAAAGTAATGTGTTAGCCAATCATGGACACAAAGCTCCAGAACTATAAGGGAAAATCAACCTTTTCTCTTACTAACTTGGATTGTCTCAAATACTTACTATACTAAAGGAAAGCTGGCTAACGTACTAAGTAGACCTCCCAAATCATGAACTACAAGGACAGAGACCACTGGAATATTTCTGTGTCTCATATTCAGATGCAAAAGGTAGCCCAGGAGATGATGACCAGATTTATGGCTTTACTTTTTTAATTTTGACAAGGCCTCCATCTCCCAGGCTGACTTCACATTCTCTATGTAGTGGAGATAACCATGAACCTCTCTCTGAGCCTCCTGCCTTCACCATCCATGCGCTAGGATTACAGCTGTGGGCAGTTTGCGCGCCATCATGCACAGCTTATTTAGTATTAAACTCAGGGTCTCCTGCTTGCTAGGCAAGCATCAGAGCCTCCATCACAGATTCAATCTGAAATGTCCTGCAAAGGCCTCTCCCAACTAAGCTACAACTCCAGTCCCAGACTTGTTATAATTCTGAAAGATTACAAAGGCTTATGAACTGAAATCAAAACTGCACACTTACCCACTCAACAAGCACAAGTACCTAGCCTGCAATCAATATTTATGCAGCCTTAACATATTCCTGTGCAGTCTATTTTCTCTCTCTAATTGCGCTGTCTCCTCCACCAAATTACAAATTGGATTGCAAAGAAAAGAAGCTAAACACGTCTGTACTCGTCAGTGGCCCCTCGCATACAAAAAGCTGATAAATTTAACTTCAAGTTCTCAATATACTGTTCTTGTCAGTATAATCTGAACATTTTAAAAATCAGGCATCCTCCCCCATCCTAACAACATACATGTACGTACATTCATCCTACCGATTTACAACCAGTCCTAGGTGGCCGGAACAATGAACAACGCTCCTGCCTAACACTTCACACAGAATCTGGAGAAACAGTTAGTACTTAATACCTTTTTTTTTTTTTTTTTTTTTAAAGATAGGGTTTCTCTGTGTAGCCCTGGCTGTCTTGGAACTATCTCTGTAGACCAGGCTGGCCTCAAACTCACAGAGATCTGCCTGCCTCTACCTCCCAACAACTGGGATTAAAGGTGTGTGCACCACCACTGCCCAGCAAACACTTAATATCTTGACAGAGAAAAGAAACAACCTCTTTCATCTTCCTATTAGAAAAAAAAAAATACTAACATCTATGCTATACGTTAGAAATCCTCAGTACATGGGACACAGAGGACCTGATGTCCCTCCTCGAACAGCCCTGAGCCCCAAGTCCGCTCCATCTATGGCTTCTGTGGTTAAACTTACAGTTTCTTTCTATCCTTGGGCTTTGCACACTTTACCAAACTTTCCATAAACTCTCTAGAAACAAGGATTATCGTATTTTTTCCCTGGCAGCCCACCCTGGAACCCTCGGCACATACACACACGCTGACCTTCCTGTTGCTGTATAATACCCTGACCAAAACCAACCTGGGGAGGCAAGGGCTTATTTCAGTTTAAGCTCACGGCCATCACTGAGGGAAGGCAGGGCAGGAGCTCGAGCAGGAATTCGAAGGCAGCCACGAAGCAGAGGCCATGAAGGAACCCTGCCTACTGGCTTGCTCCATAGCTTCTCTCAGTTTCTCCCACCACCCAGAAGCACCTGCTCATGACAGCAACAAGCACAGTAGGCTGAGCCCTCCTCATGAATCATTAATCAAAACAATGTCCCACAGACACGGCCATGGGCCAATATGATGGAGGCAATTCCTCCATTACTTCCCAGTGGCTCTAGTTTGTGTCAAGATCACAAAAAAAAAAAAAAAAAAACAACTCACAGCAGATTTTACAACCTGAACTGTCATTTTTTTCTTTAAAAAAAAAAAAAAAAAAAGGAATGAGGACCAAATATAAAGCAGAAAGCCAAATGCACAAGCTATACATCAACTTAGGGGGAAAAAATCTGTAGTTAATGTGTGTAAAATTAGAAACAGTATCCTCATCTTGATGTAGGAGCACAAATAAACTCAGTGTGATGGACATACACTCACCCATCCATACACTGTCACATCCCAAGCTTTGGGTAAACTCTGGAGAAGACAACACTAAATGGAAGTCTACGGAACTACTCAGATGATGAACCTATAGTCCAGAAACTGTTCCATCCTTGACTCTCTCTGCACTCCTCCCTGGCTCTGCAAACACTTCCACATCTTCTTCTGCCCGTGCTCACTCCTCCTCTACACCCACAGGTTTCCATCGGTAGTTTTCAGTGTGGTCCCAGCACAGCCTCACCTGGGCACTTGTTCAAGCTGCCAACCGTCAAGCCCCATCTACACGTACTCAATCGGAAACTTACGGGGAAAGGGCCTCAATTTCTGCTTTCTCCCAAGGCCTCCATGTTCTGCTGCTGCTTGCTCAAGTTTGGAAAAGGTCCTACAGATGGAAGGGATTGGAGACCTAATCCTCTGCGCAATTGTGTTGAGATGGGGCGTTTGTAAGGTAATAAAAGCATGAGGCCTCAGTTACTACTGAGGAGTGGGGCTCCCAAAAAAGGAGAAAGGGACAGACAGACCCCAACCCTCACCACAGGCCAGCAGCTGATCTTGGACATCTCAACTTCTAGAACTTGGAGGAAACAAATTTCTGTTTATAAACTCCTTAGTTTCTAGTATTTTCTCACAGAAACAGAAAGCAGATTGAGAGCTGAGTTTAACCTGTTTTCCCAAGTCCCATTTTTTGTCCTTTCTAACTCCATCTACTTCTACGTATGTCTATGACTATTACTGTCCAGCACCTGTGTGCCGGGCACACTCTGCTATCACACAGTGTATTACTGCGTCTTCACAGGAAGGCAGAGGACAAAAGACATTAATCTGAGACAAGGTCACTCAGCCAATAGCTAGTACAACAGTACCACAAGGATTTGGCCTGGTATCCTCTTACCTCCAAGGATCCCACAGTTAGTGACTTACATACACTACACTGTTCCGGGTCCCCTCATCAACTCTGTAGGAGAACTCTGACCTACTTCCTAGAGGATCTGCCTATTGAAACTCCACATACACTCCTTAAAACTACCACAGCACCACGGCCTCTGCACTGTAACCACCCTCCTTTATTTTGTAATCAATGGCATCATAATCACCCAGCTGCTCACAGTAGGTCGTCATCTTTAATGTGCTGCCCCTCCCCTCTAGGTACTTACAATTTTAAACTTTAGGCAGCCAAAATGTTTCTGACCTCTATCCACCCCATTTCCTCTCTGAGACACCAGCACGTCTCTGTCTCCCTACTCTAAAGTGACCTATGTGAGACTGCCGGTTGCTTCCTGATGATGCTTAATCTACTTTCCTTGGCTCTCCATTGCCAAGTAAATGAACAGTGGATCTAGGCCTTTTAGAATCTGTGGACAAGATGTGGCAGCACCCTCTTTAATCCCAGTACTCGAGGCAGAGGCAGTGAGTTCAAGGCCAGCCTGGTTTACATGAGTTCCAGGACAACTAGGGCTATAGAGAGACCCTGTCTAAAAATAAAAATAAATAAATAAATAAATAAATAAATAAATGGATAGAATGGAAGGTCCCTAGAGCTAGTCGTAATTTAGCTCTCTATTATATCTATCTAATCTCTGCTGCCACACATTAAGCTGGTAAACAACTCAGGACATTTCCAAAAGAACCATGCAATTTTAATGTTCAACAAAGACTGTCTACCTAGAAAGTTGCCTTCCTCTTTACATACAGCAGAAATCTAATCTGTGAGGCTAAGGTCTATCCATTTCTCTCCTAATCGCTTGCCATCAATGTTTTCCAAGTGTGATCAATTCCTCTAGTAATTTAATTAATTCTCAAAGTGATTAACTTTTATGCAGCATACGACAGTCGGTGGTTTACCATCTCTGATCAACACTTACATGTCAAAGGTATTATAGCACCCATTCCTCTATGTCCTCTCTGCACCTGACGGAATGAATATCTAGTCATAGCTAGTGCCTCATAAATATTTGCTGAGTTGTTAAATAATGCAGCACTTGCCACGTAACTCTACACAGCTCAGCCATTCAACCGCGGGCTTACAAACCATTCCACAGAATTTTGTCTTTTGCGGGGGTTGGGGGAGGACAGAATCCCACATGGCCCTGGCTAGCTTCAATCCACTGCTGCAAAGGATGATGAGTCTCTGAGCCTTTCTCTCCCAAGTGCTGAGATTACAAGTATGTGTCAGTACAAAGAGCTCGAGAATTTTCTAATAACGAAGAATGTTATAGATAACTTAATCTTCTCCAGCAGAGTCTAATTACTGTCAGATCCTTTTGTCAGTATTCTTTAGTCCCTTTTTCAGATAGACTCCGTTTGTAGCTAACATATCTGTACCTTTGTCACGGAATGGGCAGTTATTGTTTGGCAGGGCACTGTGAGAGATAATCATGACGGAAACCGTGTCACTAAGTGTAGTTAGATGACAACACTGGTTACAGCACTTCTGTCACTGTCCAGACCAGCAGCCTAAGCCCATTAGGTAGATTTAGTGGCTCAGTCATGCAATACTGACAACCCAGGATAAACGCACAGGAATGAAACCAAAGGATGCAGAAATTTGATCCTGCCTCAGTCAGATCTCCTTTAAGTAGAAATAACATTTATTTTTAGGCAGGGCTTGGTGGCTCGTACCTGTAATTCCAGTACTCAGGAAGCAGACTCAGGAGGAGCATACTAAGTCTACAGAAAAAGTTATAGGCCAGCGAAGAATATAAGTAAAACCCTATCTCAAGAAACAAATAGATTAAAATAACCAATTTAAAAAAAAAACAGATGTTTTAAAAGAATAACACTTGTAACTTATCCTTGTCTAAGACTTTATTTTGATTAATAACTCCTCATCCCACCCTACAGACAGACTCTGCTCCAGTTAATTTGCTGTCGTTGTGATAAAACCCTGATCAAAACCAACTTGGGAGAGGGGTTATTTTGATTGCAGGCTAACTGTCCATCACCAAGAAAAGCAAAGGCAGGAAGTTGGAGGCAGGAGCCAGATGCTGTTTCCTGGCTTGCCTACCACAGGGTAGCTCTGCAGGGGGTGGGTGGACCCTCCTTATCAATTAGGAGAATGCCCCCACACTCCTGCACAGGCCAAACTGATGGAAGTACTTCCTCAGTAGAGGGTCCTTCTCCCCAAGGATTCGCCTAACCAAGACGGACTCTACCCTAGAATTAATAATTGTAAGTTTTACAGCTACCCTGTAAAGTCTCTCCCCACTACTTTTGTACAAGGAACCTTTCTCTGCTCCAGTCACACAAGCCCCCTCAAAATATCCTCCGCCATTCAATGACCAAATTAGCACTAACTTTTCACCACAGGATTTAACTTTTTCCTAATTCCAATTTTACTCTCTGTTTAAAGGTCAGCCCTAGCACTGACCTCCTCCTGTGTAAATTTCTCCTCTACTATATCGCCACCTAATACTACTACCTCACTTCCTTCCGGGATTCTTTGACATGATTTCTTTTCCTGACTAGACAGCTCATTCTTAAAAAAAGAGCTGGTCACGAACCTCACTTGTGACCCCCATTATCTCTCACTAATTGGGCACAACTCTGTTAAGACGGAGGCAGTTGCATTAACTATGTGAAGGATGACGTGAATGCTTCGCAAGTACTGATAAACCATGTCCGAACAGAACGGGTTTCATCATCTGCGTAGCTACCTACTTGGGAGCCTGCATTTCTGTTGGAGGCACAGGCAAAAGGAAGATGGGTAACTCTAGTCACAAAAGCTCGTAAAAGAACAGTGGCTCCTAAGTATTTGGTTTTACAGCGCAAGCTTTACTGATCCCAAGACGTGAGAACGTCAGAGGCCATGCTCTACAGAGGCTCCGTTATAAAACCGCATCTCCGGATTGTAGATTCTGGGTAGAAACTCTAAAGTTATGTCCCTCAATGTTTATACATGATCAAATGTCAGTGCTCCCAGCTTGTCACTGGTTTTTGGCACTGCCTTTAACCGGTAAACGGGAAAAATTATTTCTTCCATTTGTCTTCATTAGTCCCCCTTAACAAGCCACCACACACAACTGACCCAACAGAATCCTGTATACTGGCTAATGGCCAGTTGCATCTTTTTAACTCCAGCGTTACCATACCAGCCCACGCGTGGAACACAATCTATATTTCCACCCGATATAAATAACAGCCCGCACTGCTTCTAGAAAAACACACACAAAAGACAGGGCTGCCCTACCCGCAAGACCCTCGCAAGGGGGTCAAAGCACAGCGCGGTTCTGGGAATAGATACAAGAGTAGATGTGAGTCTATGAGGAAGTAACAGCACTGGATGGATATGGTCCCTTGGCTTCAAAAATGTGTACCAACACCGGATTTAAAAGAATGCCAGAGGAGCACGTGGGCACGCACGTGAGGCTGGAAGGTCCAGGCAACAGGTTAGACAACCGGCATCTACACTGACAGGTCGCCTTCCCCGGTCGTGGGTGTGCCCGACGCTCACGCAGGCACCGATTCTAACGCTCTCCCTAACACCCCGCTCCTACTCCCAAACCCGCCAGGGTAGAACCGACGATGCCCTTCGCGGTTTAACCCAAAACTTTGCGAACCCCAACCCCGAGGGTCCCCGTTTCCGCGTTTGTCAGGTTTGCACAGTCGCGTCTCAGGGTGGACGCGCGGCTGCTGAGGCACGCGGGCTTCTCCCGCTTCGAATCCCTCAGTGGAAGGGAAACTGGTGGCGTCACCCTGAAACCCGGTCACTTGTCCCCCGGCACCCCTCTCCAGCGCGCCCCCCAGAGCGCCAGGCCCCGGAACTGACCCTCGTCAGCCCCCGTCCCCGCCCCCGGAACCAGCGGCCGAGGGGCGTGGAGCGGCGCGCGCCGGTCCGGCGGGGGCGGGAGGGGGGAGCGCGTCCCCGCGCCCCGGGCCCGCGCAGCAGGTGCGGCCAGGCCCCACCTCCCACGAGCGGTCCCGGCGACTCACCCCGACGATGTTCCTCAGCGACCTAGACGCCGCCACACACGTCTCTTCCGCCAGCAGCGACCCCGCCTCGTGGCCACCGCCCCCTCGACCGCCGCCGTCGCCGCCTTCCTCGCCGCCGCCGTCGCGGCGCGCGCCCGCTTTCACGCACACCGCCGTGGCCGCGCACGCGCTTTGCGCGCTGGCGTCACTTAGCAACGGATCAACCGTGGGCCGGTAGGACCCAGGACTTCAGGGCCCCAGGTCGCCTCAGGCGGGGTCTTGCGGCGTGTCTCCCCAGGTCGGAGCCACTGTGCCCGTCCTGAACTGGGCCCTCAGGGTGTGGCCGCCCTGCGGGCACCTGGCTCAGGGTGAGGCACGTCATCACACGTCACTGAATAGCGTCATCGGTCGCGTCACTGCGTATGGGGAAGAGCCGGAGCGGCCGTTGGAGAGAGCCTCGTCCTTCTGCCCTTAGTCGCTCGCTGCGGACAGTCAGCTAGGTGCGGGAAAGTTGGACAAGGAGAAGGAATGAGCCAAGTGAGTCATTAACAGCATCAAGGTGCTATGAAGGCAGGCCTGAAATGCCACGACTCGGTTTCCTCCTTCTGTAAGTCGGATGATTTAATACCCGACCTACCTGCGCTAGAAAGCTGTCAATTTAGGACGAAACAATGCGTGCGAGGCTGCGGGGCAACTGGTGTCATTCGAACTCCTAATTTCAAGACCCTGACAGAAAGCCCAGACATAAGTACTCAAAACTCCTCCTTCCAGGACTACCAAATGTAAAGTATAAACCCATTAGACTCCCATCTTTCACAGAAGCAAGACTAGGAAGCCGTAGAAATTGGGTTGCAAGTCTGATCCTGGCTGAAACTGGAGAGTCGTCTCGCTTGAAAGTTAGATACTTACCTGGGTGCGTGGGTTTGAAGACGGAAGACTTAATTCCCAGCAAAGATGTTTTAAATGGGCAGTGGAAATGAACAGACACAGCAAGGGCTAAGGGCTGGGGCCAGGGAACCGATCAGAGCCACCACCAAGGTGCTAGCGGTGGGGATGGAAACGCGGAGGCCAGCGCCGGGCGAGGGATGAATAGGTAGGCCAGGTTTCTAGCACGGTTGCGGAGACAGGTGGGAATAACATTTAGCAAGACGACGACGGAAAAAAGCTGCCTTTGTGTGTAAGTTACTAACTGGTAGTGGCATTCCTTACCGATGACTATGGTAGAACGATGGAATGTGGATATGTTAGTTGGGGAAACACGCTCCGCTCACATTTTCCATGTGGAATGATATCCATCAATTTAATTATCTTCCCATACACGTGTCCCCAATTTACTTGTCCTTGGAAAATTGACTTTGGGATTGGTAAATTTAAAAGAGCAAAGGGGACAAACTAGGAAATCTTTGAAGAAACAGAGTGTGGTGAGATGAAGGGCACAGAGCAAACTCTAGAGTTTAACATTGGGTTGTACCCAATTGCAACTTCAATAGTTGTGTTTTACAGAATAATGTTCCCCACCAAGACCTACTTTGCCCCACATCACATAATCTGCTGATCCATTCTGTAAGGTGACAGAAGGGAGCTTACAGACATGGTTCAGTAAAGGTTATGAGGAGATTGTCCTGAAACTGGCCCACTGGGCTAGGGACAAGAGCATCAGAGTCAGAAAAAAAAAAAAAAAAAAAAAAGCTTATGAGAGAAGCAGGGGAAACAGCTTTGAAGCTACTGCCCAGTCAGCCTTAAAAATGGAACAAAGGACTACAGGCAGCCTATAGAAGCTGGAAAGGGCAAGCGACTGGGTCCTTGAATCTAGGGCTTGACCTCTGGAACTGTAACGAGAATTGGTATAAGCCATTGGTTTGTACTAACTTGTCACAACAGCCATAAGAAACCAGTACAGTCGAGAATAAAGACGACGGCTTCCTGGTGCTTTCTCCTTTATCTAGGAAAAGAGGACAGTTTATCAAGCTGCCTCACAGACTGAGCACTTCGACTATGGTCTGATGGAGGGGCTTCCACATTTAGAGGAAAATGTCAAATAGCCAAACTACATAGGTCTGTGACTGATGAGAGAAGCTGAGATTTGAAGGACATTAAGCCTAGGCATGGATGAGATGAATCAAAAGAAAAAAAAATGTCACCTCAACTTTTATGTTAGACTCAGTTGCTGATAACAGCAACCATTAACAATTCCAACTAATCGCCGGGCAATGGTGGCACACGCCTTTAATCCCAGCACTTGGGAGGCAGAGGCAGGGGATTTCTGAGTTCGAGGCCAGCCTGGTCTACAGAGTGAGTTCCAGGACAGCCCTGGCTACACAGAGAAACCCTGTCTCGAAAAACCAAAAAAAAAAAAAAAAAAAAAAAAAACAATTCCAACTAATTTCACCAAACACTTAAGAATTAATATAAGATGTGCCAACCTCTGTCCAGACAAGTATGGCTATTATTCAGTTGTTGAAGCAACTCAGTTTGGAGGAGAGGTAAACACACATGGGTAGATAACTAGCTGCCATGAATGGCTTTTGGGTTTTGGGGGTTTGGGTTTGTTGTTGTTGAGGTACAAGCACACCATGGCAGACTGTATAAGGGTTAAAACAGTTAACAGACCAAGTTTAAAGCCAGTATAGGCAGTACCTTCCTAGGAAAACGCATCAAATTCTGAATTGATGTTTTGAAACTACCTGGCTGTTGGCATCTTACCCTAACTAATCTGTTGCCTCCATGCTGTTAAAGGCGTGCGCCACACGCCGGCCTACTAATGTTTAAACACCTGATTGTTGATTTACCCTATTATGTTGTTATCCAATTGTGCTGCCTCTGTTTCAATATGTTGAAGCATTACTAGCTCAAATAAGTCTTGTAACAGCCCTTTGGGGTAGGTAATATTACATTGTAAGTATTTTAATGGTTGTAAATCAGAAAAGCTGCATCACACAAAGCTTATGTAATTACTCAAGATCACAAAATTCGCAAGTAAGAGCCTGGGTTCCCGATACTACAACTCAGGAACTGTACCCATTCATACCATGTACTCCGGGTTCCCTGGGAAGGGTGCCAGAAAAATGACTTACAGCTGTGTTTGTGTTACAAGGCTGCTGTGTGTGATCCCATTCTGCTCCATACATGAGCACCAGAGAATCTGTCGGAGTTGGAAGTTACAATCTGTTAAGCACTCTTGATAACCAGTGTGTCTCTCTGTGAAACTGCTGTGAGTTATATAACTGAATTGCATAACCATGCTACCTTCCCTCTTCATGTCACTGCCCCAAAGCCCTGAGGAAATATGTTCACTTGGCATTTGGAACTGAGTGGATTGGCGTTCATGTCTCTTTGCATTGGTTGGTAGTCTCCCATCAACACCGTAACAAAAACATCTAAGATAACCATGTTTGTTCCAGTTCATGGTTCTAGAAGTTTCAATGTGGTAATCGGCTGGCTCCATTGTTTTAGGCCTTTGAAGTGACAGAGTGCACGGAGAAGCAAAACCACTCACCTCATGACCAGGAAGCCAAAAGAAAACACAAAAAAGCCAGGATCCCACAATCCCTTTCAAGGACTCACTTATAAATGCCTTAAGGACCACCCACTAGGCCTCATATTTCAAGGTTCCACTACCTTCTAATGATGCTCCTCACTTTAAAAAGAACGTAATTGGGCCAGCCTTGTGGCTCATGAGATAAAAGCACTTGCTGTTTAGCCCAATGACCTGAGTTCAATCCCAGGGCTTGATATCTACATGGTATCAAAAACAACTTCTGCGTGTCAGTCTATGACTATACATGTATATGACACACATGCTCATGTATACACACAAAAAAAGTGTTTCAAAAGTTGTGTTCTGACCTCCAAACATGACTGTGGCATAAACATGCCCCCCCACACACACACAATTTTTAAAATGTTTGTAACTTTAATTTCCCACATTTAGATTCTGGGTAAGAACTAGTTCCACATTTCATGATTTGGCAAGTCTAGATTAAAAGATTATTGTCTAAACCAGAAAGCATTTCAAGTAGCATCAAATAGCCAAGTTGTGGTCTTTCTTGTGTGTGTGTGTGTGTGTGTGTGTGTGTGAAATATATAATGTGGGTTCTTTAGACACATATTCCTCATGCCTTAGAAAAAAGAAAGTCTGTCTTCCTGTATGCTGATGATATTTGTTATGATTGAGTTTATATTTTAATTGGCCTTATTGCTCACATTTGTCAGTAAGAGTGACCGTAGTTCCAAAACTACAAGTACAGTTTAAATCTGTAACTAATACCAGGTTAGTCTCCTCTTGTCTGTTTTGTTTGTGAGGCAGGGCCTCACTAGATAGCCCTGGCTGTCCTTGAACTCCCAGAGATCTGCCTGCCTTCTGGGTGCCAGGATTAAAGGAATTGTGCCATCATGCCCTGCCTAACTAAAGCTCATTTCTTTACCAAGGGATATACTTTGCATGTGATCCTTCTAGGTAACCAATCATTTATTAACCAATCACTAATAGCCATACATTCCATAAGAGCCTGTTCAGATTTTCTTCTAGTCAGCAGTGAGCAATGAGGAGGGAACGATGGCTCAGTGGTTAAGAGTCTGTACTGCTTTTGCAGAGGATCTGAGTTTGCTTCCCAGCACCCGTCAAAAGAGCTCACTGCCTGGGACACCGGTTCCAGGGGATCCAGTAACCTCTTCTGGACACGGAACTTCTATACTCACGTACACATACCCACATGGAGACACACACACACACAACACACATGTATATATTAATACTAATATGCTAACATGTTCACTAATACTTTCTGGGAAAAATGTAATCCAAATCTTTCCTCATCCTCCACCAGAGCATTTCAGTGCTTAAATAGCTCAGGCAGATGGTAATGTTCTGTACCCCACTTAGCAGATTTTTGCCATGTGCTATAATAGAAGCATCCAGCATCGTCAGGCTTAAAATCTATCATTCTCTAACTATTGGCAACTAATGTTAATTTTAAACAAAGAAAAGTGATGTGTGTCTTTACAGACCTTCTGCTCTGCTGGATAAAACTTGATGATCTTGAACACTTTTTCTTCTTATCTTTGGAAACCTGGCTTTATGAGAATTTATAGATTGCCTGTGCCCCTGCCCCAGCTACCACCATAGAGACAGGAATGGTCACATGGGGCGACGTCTCACAAAAGCTGCCAGCCCCACCCAGTAGTAGTATTCAGTGTAATACTACTGAATTCTGAACAGTGTGTACCTGCCTTTAGCCAGGCACACAATGCTAGCTGGTCCCACGGAAAACGTGCTTGTCCATATTGTCCTGAGCCCACGCTTACAAACCCGTCCCCCACCTCCTACCATGAGCATTGCACAACCAAGTATCGTGCCTCCCCAGAAGGAATAACTTCCTAGAACCTGAGTGTCTTTCCTGTATGACTTACTCTGCACTTGATGGCTTTGCATTCCCTAGCAGGAATTCCAAGACAATTTCTTCCAAAGCCAACCATCGTGAAGTGACTGAAGTAGCTGGCATTGTTTCATGGATGAGGAAGCTGTGTAGCTCAGTGGTTCCTCTTCTCATCTTAGCTGCCCTGAAACTCTTGAGTCAGATCCGTATCTCCTCCTGTGGTAAAGGATTGCTTTGGCTAGTGTGAGACCCTGGGTTCAATCCCAGGACCACAAAAGATTTTTTTTAAAGTGACTAAGATGAGTGCCCAGGGATGAAGTCGTGGCCTGCATTCTGGTTTCCTCCCTGATCCAAGCACGCTTGGGTTTTGCTTGCTCAGATTCATGTATAAAAGTTTGCAGTCTCTGCACTTGGAGCAGCCACTTAAATCGTGTGTGGGAAACAAATGGTAAATATACTTAGGAGGGCTATCTAATGCATACAGTGTAGCCTGTGCCCTCACTTCAGGCTAGGAAGGCCCTGTGTGTCTAATGCTTCTCCAGGGTCTAGTAAGACAAGAACCCTGAGTTACCGTCAGAGAAGTTTCACCCTTAGCTTAACTACAGGATGACAGTGCTTTTGTCTTTCCTTCAGAAAGAGATGGATAAATGAGATCATAGAGGACAGGTCTCAAGTTTTCCAAGTCACTCAGTTGCTCTCATCTCTCTCAGTGGTCTCTTCCGGTGGTCTTGAATTTCAGAGAGTAACTCTCTATATACCATAGTCTTTCTTATAACTTCGTTCTACCTCGCAGATTAATGATCTGATTATGTTCTGTAGTGAATGTTTCCACATGTATAGTTTAACAGAAAGTACATGAGTGATTAAAAAATTCATTGTTGTCTTTTTGTGGTTGTTTTTTGTTTTAGTTTGGTTTTTTTTTTTGAGACAGGGTTTCTCTGTGTAGCCCTGGCTGTCCTGGAACTCACTCTGTATATCAGGCTGCCCACAAACTCAGAGATCTATCTTCCTCTTTGCCTCCTGAGCACTGGGATCAAAGGTGTGGCCACCACTGCTTGGCTTCATTGTTGCCTTAACATATCTTTAATCTTTATATAGGTAATGGTAAAATAAAGTTGGTTGGATACAATGGTTATTCTTAGACACTGTCCTCAGATACCAGTTATCTTACTAGTCTAATGGTTTAATCCTGAAATTATCATTAGGTTACTTAAGCAGCTTATAAATGAGGGGCGAAAATTACATAATTTAATGTATGTAGCAAGAACTTTTAAAAAATCAGCAACTTCCTCAGCTTTCTTCCTGCCACTTTTCATTTGCCGGTCACTCTGAGCTAGACACAGAGGGGATGAGGGATGAAGGTGGGGGTTCCAGCTTCAAGGAGCTAAGGGTCAAGAGCTGTAGGTTCAGCATGGCAGCCTGGTCTCTAGCTGAAGAACTCACCAGCTACTGTGTCGGAATGTTTAGATTGTGGCAGAACGTTCTGTTGGATTGTGCCAGTCTAGAAATCAAGTGGGAATCGGGCAGGTAAGGCAGATGGTTGGCATACGAATGAATAAATGGCTTGTGTAGTAGAAAACATTAAAATCCCGGCCTGGGGTTTCTACCCTGCTGAGGTTATTGAGTTCCCGGATAAAAATCAACTACAGCCTTTATATTTTTAATTAAGCCTTACACAGCACAATAGCTGGACAGCTGCCTGCCTTCCATGCTGTTAGAATCTACTTTCCTATCAATAACCCCGAGTTATTACTTACTATTTTCTATGTTCCATCTGGGCTTCTCTTAACTCCAATTGGGCAGCCCTCAAGGCCATGTTTTTATGGCTCCGCTAACCCTGGTGGTTTCTTCCTCCTGCACATTCTGCTTCCTCCTCTGCTCTCAGCCCTTGAAACCTCAGCCCCAGCTCTGTCTCTTCTGCCCAACTATTGGCTGTCAGCACCTTTATTTACCAATCTCAATTAAGTGGGGCCAGGGCCCACTTATTATTAATTAATTAATTAATCTTAATTTAGTGGTCTATTGCTGACTCTGTCATCTTTGGGGCAACCAATCATGGAGACCCCAAATTAGCGTTAGAATACAAGCAGCATTAGGACAACCCACTACAAGCTTGGTCATGTGGATGCCCATCGCCAGATGTCTTTGAGGAGTTCTGAGGAAGTCTCCTTTTGTTGTTTGACAAACACATACAGGTAGCCCTAATGTAGAACATACATATGCTACCCTGAGAAAAATCAACTAGGGTTTTGTTTAGATGTGAATGGAAAATAAGAATTATGTCCAAATTTAATAGAGTGAAATTAAGAACTTGATGAAGAAAAAAAAAGTTGTTTTTTTTTTTTTTCTAAAACCTTTGACAGAAAAAAAAGTGCTAAGGTAAATATTCCAAAAGAAGAAAATGGGCAATGGAACCAAGTGTGCTTTACATAAAATAGAAAATGCAGATGGCCAAAGAGTATGAAGAAACGAAGCATTCTATCTCACTTGTCTTCTGGAATTTTCCATCAGATGTGAACTCCTATGGCTTCCTTGGAAAGTAATCTGCCGGTATCTACTACAATTGAGATATACTTGCTTGGAGACCTGCTGGGAGCCCATTCTCCATGCTTGCAGATAACCGCCAGTGTAAAATGCACATACACATGAGCGTGCACACACACTGACGATATTTACTATGATACTAGATTCGTTTTAAAACAAAACAAAAAAGTAGAAGTACCTAGAATGGTGCTCAGGGGGAACGTAAGCTGAGCGAGTTCGAAAGACCCTATGGAGTACTTTTCAGTAAAAGACATGCACATATACTAAACCATCAAGGTGCAATGTGCACATTAGTAAAGAAGGGGAAAGGTGATCCCCTCCCTTGGGCTCCAGAGTTGCTGGGGTCACAGGCATGCTCACCATGCTTGACTCATAGCTCCACTGCAGGACACCAGCTTCTAGTACGGTGGTTCTCAGTGTATGCCTCAAGAGCAGCAAACCCGTAGGAGTTCCTTATTAATGCATGTTTGAACTAAATCAGACTCTGAAACCGACGGAAGAAAGCCTACTTACTCAGCTCAGGGTGAAGGCCAGAAGTCTCTTTCAACAAACTGCCATGTTCAGATCTAGAAAGCATCACAAAACCCCATGCATCGAAGACTTCATCCCTGTGCAGCAGGGTAAAAAGGAGGCCATGGAAGGTGATGGGATCGAAGACCTCTGACCTACTAATGGATCAGTGTATTTATAGACACACAGCTTACTGGGTTTAGAGAATAGCTTTTATTATAAAAGTGAGGTCTGTCTTTGCTTCTCAGCTATCAAGAAGCAAGACACTCACCTCACCATAGGCCCAGAACATCCAGGCCGAATGACCACAGACTGAAACCAGCTCTGGGGTTGGAGACATGGCCCAGCAAGGCACTCCTCACCACAGGCTCAGAACAACCAGGCTGAGTGACCACATACTGAAAACTATGAAACCATCTCTGGGGTTGAAGAGATGGCCCAGCAGTTACAGAACACTTTCTGCTCTTGCAGAGGGCCACAGTTGAGGTCCCAGTACCCGCAGTGGGCAGCTCACAACCCTGTAACTGCAGCTCCAGGCTGTCTACCACTCTACTATGGCCTCCATAGGGGCACACACAAATGCACATATACACATTTATACAGAAATAGGAATCAGTCTTTCCTCATAAATTATCTCTTCTTGGTAGTGTATGTTTTACTGACAGAATGCTGACAAAGTCCTATACCACTGTGGTTTTCTTGTTTGTTTTTTCTAATAGCTTTACTGGGATATGAGTGTCTAAAGAGTGCAGTTTACTGGATTTTAGTGTGTTCACAAACCTAGACAAACATCTCATCCAACTTAAAACTTTTCAATGCAACAAAAAGAAATCCTGTTCCCATTGTCAGTCCTTCCCTTTTCCCCCATCATCTCCAGCCCCAGGCAAGAAGTAATGTACTTCCTATCTCTACAGACTGCCTGCTCTAGCATTTCATAGGAATGGAATCACACAGCCTGCAGTCCTTTGTGACTGGCTTCTTTTATACGGTGTGCCATTTCCTCTGAGGGTTACGATATGCTAGCGTCTGAAAGGGGCTGCTTTGGGGTAGAGATAGAAAGGGAGCAGTCAGAGTGTGACAGACCAAGGACATAAAAAGATCAGGAGATAGAAAAGAGGCGTTGAGACCAGAAGGGCATACAAATGGCAAAAAGTGAAAGGCGGTTCTCCATGTGGGAAAATAACCTTATCAGTCTTGTTCCTAAGTCTAGGAAGACTGACACACAGAAGGCCAAATAGTACTGTGCATTAATTATATGTCTTCATTTGCTCTGCTTAAGTTACAGCTTTAATCTTTCCATCTCCTTAAATGATTTTATCAAAGAGATGATAGGTAAGGCCATGAAAGTGGGAGACATCGCCAAAGAAAGAAGAGCCCGTGTGGAAAGGGCAGTGCTGAGGACAGAGTATTAAAGGAATAGTTTCTATTCCAGGCACAGGGTGCACAATAGTTCACATTCACTCTCTGCTTCCGCCCCCCACCCCCTGTGAGGAAGAATCGCCGCAGACCCACCTTCTGTGATGGAGTCAAGATCTTCTGCCTGGAGTCAGCTCCTTTTTAATCTCACCTGCATTAAAAAGAGAAGAGAACCTGGAGACAGAACAGCTAGGAAAGTCAGAACTAGTGATCACAGGTCCCTTCATGGCTGCAAAGGGACAGGCCTGTCAAGGAAGGCCAAGTGTGTGCACGGGTCAGGTGCTGATGCCATTCAGAGGGTAGCTCCCTGCATTGTGTGCTCCAGGCTAGCTGGCCTGCCACCTTACTGGGCCATTCCCCTGTCTCTACCTCCCATCCCACCACAGGAGTGCATGTGGCCACATCCAGCATTTTTAAAATATGGGTTGCAGCTTGCATGGTCAGTGCTTTTAGCCTCTTAGCTGTCTCCTTAGTCCCTAAAACAACGTTCTTCTAATGAGCAGGGGTGTGTTTTCTCCAGTCACTAACTATACTCCGTGGTAAGGAGATATGAATGAATGATGGCAGCGGTGGGGAAGACGGTGGCGGGACTACGGATAGGATGAGACCGGACACATGGACGACTGTCCTTGGTTCTAACCTACAGTGTCTCTCCTCTCACTCTTCTCCCACTTAAGGTAGTTTCCTTTGGGGGAAGAGCGTTATTTTTAATCAAAGTCTACCAAGAACAGTAAGGCACACAAATACAACATGTTAGACATTCACAGTGTACCCTAGTAAAAAGGAAAAAAAGATGGAACATTGCAGTACCCTTCCTCCAAAGCCCCTGTGCTTCAGGGTTACTGCCGTTTCCTCTTCCCATAAGTGACTGTTTCCTCTGACTTGAAATATTGGTGCTTCAGAGAGGTTAGCGTGGGCGGAGAGGTAGCTTCTGTACTGCAGAAAGCCTATCACTTGACTGTGATAGAGCAATTCTGAAACATCCATTCATGATGAGGACATCTGTGTCACTGGGAGTTCAGCAGTGGCTCTGAATTCCCTGGAGCTGAAAGTAGGGCGCACCATGACATAACTAAGCTGCTTAACCCAATAGGAAGAAAAGACACACTGTAACAGATGATTAGCAAAGTCAAAGGGGTCACTGATGGACAGAGTCATGAGAGAGCTGGGAGAACATGGACCATAAAGGGAAAGCCACCCACTCCAACTCCTCCTCCTTCCTCAGTACTCTCAAAGTAATAGAATGGGTGATGTGAAGACCAAGGCCTGAATCCATAACTTAGAAATGCTTAACTGGGTGGAGAGAAAGCTCAATAGTTAAGAGCCTGCCGTGTCCTAAATTCCAGAGTTCAATTCCAGCACCCACATGGTGGCTCCCAACCACCTGTAATGGGATCTGATGCCCTCTTCTGGTAGCATGAAGACAGCATATTATCAAATACTTAAATATCGGTTTTTGGTTGGTTTTTTGCTACACGGTTCTGCCATTTCCTGGCTGTCCTGAACTCACTTGTAGACCAGCTGGCTCGAACCGAATCACTGGCTTCCAAGTGCTGTGCATGGTAAAGCTGTAGCCACACTGCAGTTAAAAAGAAAAATCTTTAAAAAATGAAAACGAAACTTACCTCAATTTAACCTGATTGTTTTCAGATTGAGATCCACTGAGTTCTGCCAGGAAGACTGACCCTGCCACATCCAAGGCAACGGTGTCATTACCAGGGCCACTGATTCCCAGTTCCCAAGCAGCCTCATTTACCTGGGATCCCTTGCTCATACTCTTGTCCCTAACCCACCGCAGTTCTGGTGCTTCCTGTCCAACACTCTAGGGCTACCATCTGAATGGCCAAACTCCAGATCTCTAATGGAAGAGGATCTTATTAGCTTGGAATAGCTGTGCAGGATGATGGAGCTGAGAACCTAGTTGGGAACCCGGGGAAGCGGGGTAGTGTCCAAGTATCTGACCCCGTAGTGCTGGAGACAATGGATCCAGGGCTCAGTCACTGAGGTAACAATGTCAACCAGATTGCTGTAGATCCTGTTAGGAAGCTGAGGGTGCAGGAGACTATCCGATTCAGCCTCTGACCGCCACACATTCTCTTCCCCCCTTCTCTGCCATACACACACAGACACACAGACACACACACACAGACACACACACAGACACACACACAGACTAATTTCCAGCACTTGGGAGAGGCAGAGGCGGCGGATTTCTGAGTCCGAGGCCAGCCTGGTCTACAGAGTGAGTTCCAGGACAGGCCAGGGCTATAAGAGAAACCCTGTCTTGAAAAACTAAAAAAAAAACCATCTTAGAACCCTCTGCAAGCCTATTCCATCAAAGGGGCTAGACATCGTGTTTAAACCCAAGTGATTATAGTCCATTTTTGAGATCCACAAATGTCTCAGACGCTTGAAACTGCCCAGATAGCCCACATAGGGTGGTTAGTAAGTTCAAATTAGTTTACTTACTAATGTTTTGCCTTCACTCTTTTGTCCATTTCCTCCGAGCTTTTTTCAACACTGCAACCCTGTTGTTCCCCGCTTGGTTTCTGCACAGACATTTAAATGTTTTGTGTGCCAATTATGCTCTGTATACTCCATTAAATTTTTATATCGTTACGTGAACTTATGAAAAATTAACTCCCTCCCTGCCATGGCAATGTATACTTTGCGCCCATATCCTTAAAACTAGATCCCTCCGCATGCCAGACAGGAAGGGGCGTAACCTTCATCAACGGAACCTTGAAGCTTCTGGCCTGGAAGGAGATGAGGACAACCCTAATCAATGGATCCTAGATAGAGACTGCGTCTTCGTAAGCTGACCGAAGAAAGGGAAATCACAGCCCTAGATGTGGTTTTTTATGTAAGGCAGAGAGGTTTCCTTGTTGGAAACTTTCTGGACGGGGGCCCTTCTGGGCACTGTTTATCAGCAGTAGTTTTAAAATACCAAAAGAACATTAGTCAAAAAGAAAAAAAAAAAAAGAAAAAAGATTGCTTCAGAATGGCGAGTTGATTTTCACCTGATGTTAAGTGTGTCCGACTTTCCTGACTTTTACCCTCCTTCAGCGGTTCTGTCCCCCCCCCCCCCCGCACCCCCCCGACGGATTTCTCTGTGTCCATCCGGCATCTGAGCTCACTATGTGGTTTGACCAGGTGGGCCCCAACTCAGAAACCCGCTGCCTCTGCCCTCAAGTGCTGGGATTAAAGGTTGTGAGCCCCCGCCAAAACCCCCTTAGTTTTAAGGGGGCAGGAAAAAAAATTTTCCTTCCCCCGTTTTCCCCAAAAACCTTTTTCCACAAAAAGAAACCCCAAAAGTTTTTTCTAAAAAAAGGGGGGCCCGCAAAAAATGGTTTTTTGGATTTGGGGGCCCCCCAGGCCTAAAAAAAGCCCCTTTTCCACCCCCAGAAGGTTGGTGGGAAAGAAAATTTTTCCCCAATGCTGGGAATTTTAAAATTTTTCCCCTTTTCCTGCAAAATTTTAAAAAATTTTTTTTAATTTTAAAAGTTTTTTTAAAAAAAAAAAAAATTTAAATTTGGGTTAACAATTAAATATGTTATTTTGGGGGGTTTTGGGGCCAAAAAGGGCCTTTTAAAACCCGGGGTTAAGGGCCCAGGGCAGGCGGTAGTTCCGAACCCCTTTTGGTCCCAAGTGGGTTTAAAAGGGGCCGAACCCCCACAGAAAAAACCCTTTTTAAAAAAAAAAAAAAAAAAAAAAAAAAAAAAAAAATTTAAAATTTAAAAAAAACAAAATTAAATTCTTTGGGGGCGGGGGTGGCCAGGGTTAGAAATGGGCAAGAATGGGAACCGGGGTTTAAACCCGATCGGGGCTAGGTTTTATTCGGGGGAAACAGGCACCCCCCAAGAAAAACGGCAAAACCAAAAAAAATAAAAAAAAAAAAAAAAAATTTTTTATTTCAAAAAATTTGAAAAATTCCAAAAAAATGGCAAGGGTAAAACCTGGGCCAAAATTGGGTAATTTTCCCTTTTCATTTCTTACTTTTCGAAACAAAAAAAGAATTACACGCCACTCCCCAAAAAATTTTTTTCATTTCCCCCTTTTTTTAAAATTTAAAAAAATTGTTTGAAGTTAAAGCAAAAAATTTTTTGGGGGGAAAAAATTAACCTTTTCCCTTTTTTGGGGGTTTTTTTTTTCCCCTTTAAAAAAATTTTCAAAAACAATCATTTTTTAAAAAAACCCCCATATTTTTTTGGTCAGAAAAACCAAAAATTGCCTTTTAAAGGCTTTTAAAGCCTTTAAAATTTGTATTTAAAAATTTTCTTTTTTTTTAAAAAAGTATTTTTTAAAAGTTCCCTTTTTTGGTTATTTTTAGTTTTGGTGCGATAAGGGCCAAAAAAGGTTAAATTTTAAAAATTTTACTCCCAAAAGGGGGAAAAAAATATTTAAAAAATGTTTTATTGCCCCCAGTAACGTGGTTTTGATGTTATGGTTTAATTATTCAGAAAATGGCCCTTAATTTTTTTAAAAATATTCTTAAAAAAGCAAATCCTAGGTCCAAAATTTTTGGGGGGGGAAAAATGGTTTTTGACAGGTTTTCTATAAACTTTCGTTCGGCCCCCCTGGTACCTTCCCTCCCCCTTTCATGGGGAGGGGAATGGTTTTGAGTTTCTCCCCTTAACTGTGCTGTTCAACGGTCCCTCCTTCCCCCCGTCCCCTGGTAAAAGCCCGGGTTTGTGGGATCCCGTGTCGTTTTGGGTTTTCTTTTCCTGGTGTTAGCCAATGTCCTACTACGGTTCCGAGTTTCCTCGTTTTGCAATTTCAAAAAAGTGAAAAGGGTATAAAAACTCCCCGAGGAAATAGCCCCCGCTATGTAATGCTGATGAGAGGTGAAAAAATCCCCACCCACTGTCTGTCGCAGGAAGCCATCGACGTGAAGACCCTGCTCTTTCATTCCCTTGGAAACGCCATCAGGCCCCATTCCACTTTGAGGAAACTGGAATCAGAATCTTAAGACCAGTGGTTTCAGCAGGGCAGTACTGACCCCTAGAGGTTATTCTGGAAATGGGGAGGGGGCATTTTCAAGTGGTATTTAGTGGATAAGGAGCAGGGGCATTTGATATCCCAAAATGGTGGTGTGATGTCAAGTCCCAAAGCATTCACATTGGAATTTAGTCTAGGCTCCGCCCCCACAGTTACCTGGCAACAGCCAGGTGTGCCTGAATCACTATAAAAGGGGCTGCTTGCCCCCTCCTGACTCCTTCTCTGCTACCCTTGCTCCCTTCCCCTCTCCCATTCCCTTCCCCCTCCTCTTCCCTCCCAGCCCCCCCCATCATGGCTGCCCTCTACTCTCTATAGTTTCTCCTCTCTCTCCTCCCTCAACTCCCCTCCCCATGCCTTGAATAAACTCTATTCTATACCCCTCCTATGACTGGTACTTCACGGGGAAGTATGACTCCCTGAACTTCTTCAGCATGACTCCCGCAGAGGCACCCCCTTCCCTCACACCATACTGTGCCTCCTACAAACATATCCCTGGCTTCTCTTCTTTATAAAAACAACAATTCGTGTTGAAGAATGAAAAATTATAGAAATCCTATTATAGTGTGTGTGTGTGTGTGTGTGTATGTTTGTTCTTTTTTAGATTTTCCTTCAAAGGGCATGGACAATTCTCTCTGAAACAGGCTACCTGGCTGATCATAAAAGGGCAGAACAAGAATGCAGGTCATCTGGGTCATCTGGTTCACAGGCTCTGGGCTCTGTGTTCCAAGGGCAAGATCACAATGACAGGGCAGGACTGCATTCTTGAGAAAAACAGGTGTACAGAGTGTTTCACATGGTCCTGACTCACATAGGTTGGGTTCCTCTAGAATGTTGTGCTATTCTTATGATTATGCTTCCTAGCAACCCTTGTCCCTCCCCATCCCTGCTTTGTGGGTATAAGATCTCCCCTCAGACCAGTAATCGGGGTCAACTCTACTCCTGCGTGAGCTAAAGAGTTGACCACAGCCGGCTGTTTCCCACCCGAATAAACCTCTGCTTGATTGCATCAGTTCCGGAGTCTTGTGAGAGTTACTGGGTGGTTGCATTACCGGAGACTTAAGTGGGGGTCTCCCCTGAGTGGGGGTCTTCAGTGTAAGTAAAAACCTGTTGGTTTTTTCTCTCAAAAAAGTGGAGCTTGACTCCTCAGTTTGGGGTTTCACATAGTTAATTTTCCTCTGAAGGGGAACAGTGTAGAAAAGGAGGTGGCAGAGAAAAGGTTTACATGAGAGAAACTTGACAAGCATCACCTCTGACAGGCCATGGGTTACATCTTGATAACCCAAACCCCCTGGGGGCCCCGAAAAAAAACCCCATTTTTTTTTTTTAAGGGGGGGGAAACCAAAGGCCGGGGTTTTTTTTTTTAAAAAAATTTCAAAAAAAAAACCCCCCTTTTGGGGGGGGGGGGTTTTTTTTATTTCAAAATTTTTTTTTGGGGCCGGGGGGTTTTTTTGGGGGTTGGGGAAAACCAAAAAAAGGGGTTTTTTTAAAATTTTTTTTTTTGGGGGGGGGGGAAAAAAAATTTCCCCAAAAAAAGGGGCCCAAAGGGGGGTTTGGGTTTTTAAAGGGGGGGGGGTTTTTTTCCAAAAAAACCCCCCCCAAAAAAAAAAAAAGGGGGGTTTTTTTTTTAATTAAGAAAAATTAAACAATTTTTGGGGGTTTTTTTGGGGGCCTTTTTTTTTTTTTTCCCCAAAATTTTTTCCCTTTGTAAAAATTTCTTTTTTGGGGGGTTTTTTTGGGGGGGCAAAACGGGGGGGGTTTGGGGAAAAAATTTTTTTTTAAAAAAGGGTTTTTTTTTTTTTTTGGGGGGGAAAGGGGGGGCCCCGGGGGGTTTTTTTTTCCCGGGGGGTTTTAAAAAGGGGAAAAACCCCCGGGGGAAAAAATTTTTTTTTTTGGGCCCAAAAAAAAATTTAAAAAATTTTTTTGGGGGACCCAAAGGGGGGAAAAACCAAAAGGAAAAAAAGGGAATGGGGGAAAAAAAAAAATTTTAAAAAAAAAATTTTTTTAAAAAAAAAAAAAAAAAAATTTTTTTTTAAAGGTTTAAAAAAAATTTTCCTTTTTTTTGGGGGAAAAAACCCCTTAAAAAAAATTTTTGGGGGGAAATTTTTTTTGGTTTTTAAAACCCGGCAAAAAAATTTTTTTTTTGGGAAAAATTTAAATTTTGGGGGGGGGTTTTGGAGGGGGAAAAATTTTTTCCCCCCCGGGGGGTTTTAAGGGGGGGTTTTTTTAAAAAAAAAAACCCCCCCCCCCAAAAAAAATTTTGGGGGTTTTGGGGGGGGGGGGGAAAAAAATTTTTTTTAAAAAAAAAAAACCGGGAAAACCAAAAAAAAAGGGGGGTTTTTTCCCCTTTTTTTTTTGGGGGGAAAACCCTTTTTGTTTTTTTCCCCCCCTTTTTTTTTAAAAAAACCCAAAAAAATTTTAAAAAAAAATTTTTTTTTTTTCCCCGGGGAAAAAAACCCCCCCAAAATTTTTTTTTAATATTTTTTTTTTTGGGGGGGGGGGCCCCCCCTTTTTTAAAAAAAAAACCCAAAGGGGGCCCCCCCCTTTCCCCCTTTTTTCCCCCTTTTTTTGGGGGGCCCTTTTAATTGGGGGGGGGGGTTTAAAATTTTTTAAAAAAAAAAAAAATTTTTTTTTTTGGGGGGGGGGGGGTTTTTTGGGGGGGGGGGGAAATTTTTTAAAAAAAAAAAAAAATTTTTTTTTTTTTCCCCGGGGGGTTTTTTTGGGGGGGGGGGAAAAAAAAAGGGTTTGGGAAAACCCCTTTTTTTCCCAAAAAAAAAAAAGGGGCCCCCAAAAAAAAACCCCCCCCGGGGGTTTTTTTTAAAAAAAGGGGGGGGGGCCCCCTTTTTTTTTTTCCCCCAAAAGGGGGGGAAAAAAACCCCCCCCCCCAAAAAAAGGGGGGGTTTTCCTTTTTTCCCGGGTTTTTTCCCCCAAAACCCAAAAAAAAAATTTTTTTCCCAAAAAAATTTTGGGGGGCCTTTTTAAAAAAAACAAAAAAGGGCCCCCCAAAAACCCCCGGGGGGGGGAAAAAAAAATTTTTTTTGGGGGGGGTTTTTTGGGGGGGGGGGGGGGAAAGGGGGGGGGTTTTTTTGGGGCCCCCCGGGGGGTTTAAAAAAAGGGGGGTTTTTTGGGGGTTTTAAGGGGTTTCCCCCAAATTTTTGGGGGGGGGTTTTGGGGGGTTGGGGGGGGGGGGGGCCCCCCCCCCCCCCCTTTTTTTTTCCCCCAAAACCCGGGTTAAACGCCCCCCCCCCCCCAAAAAGGGGTTTTTTTTGGGGGGGGGGGGTTTTTTTTGGGGGGGGTTTAAAAAAAAGGGGGGGTTTTTTTTGGGGGGGGGGGGGTTTTTTGGGGGGGGGTTTTTTGGGGGGGGGGGGGGGAAGGGGGGGAAAGGGGGTTTTTTTTTTTTTTTTGGGGGGGGGGGGGAAAAGGGGGGGGGGGGGCCGGGGGGGGGAAAACCCCCCCGGGCCCGGGGGGGTTTGCGGGGGAAAAAAAGGGCCGGGGGCCCCCCTTTTTTTTAAAAAAAAACCCCCAAAAATTTTTTCCCGAAAACCCCCGGGGGGGCCCCCGGGGGGGGGGTTTTTTTTTAAAATTTAAAAGGGGGGGCCCCCCTTTGGGGCCCCAAAAAAACCCCCAAAAAAAGGGGGGGGGGCCCCAAAAAAATTTTTTTTAAAAGGGGGGGTTTTTTTCCTTGTTTTTTTTTTTGGGGGGGGGGGAAAGGGGGGTTTTCCCCCCCCCAAAAGGGGCTAAGGGAAAAAAAAAAACCCCCCCAAAAGGGAAAGGCCCCCCGGGGGGGGAAAAAGGGGGGGGGGGAAAAAACCCCTTTTTAAAAACCCCAAAAAATTTTTTTTTTTTTAAAAAAAATTTTTTAAAAAAATTTTTAAAAAAGGGGGGGAAAAAAATTTTTCCCCCCTTTGAAGTTTTTTTTAAAAAAGGTTTTCCCCTTTTTTTTTTAAAAAAACCCCTTTTTAAAAGGGGGGCCCCCAAATAAAAAAAAAAATTTTTTTAAAAAAAATTTTTTTAAAAAAAAATTTTAAAAAAAAAAGGGAAAAAAAAAAAACCCCCCCAAAAAAGATTGGGAAAAAAAAAAAGGGGGTTTTAATTAAAAAAAATTAAGGGCCCCCTTTTTTAAAAACCGGGGGGTTTAAACCAAATTTTTGGGGGGGGGTTTTTAAAAGGGGAAAAAACCAAAAAAAAAAAAGGGGGGAAAAAAAAAAAAAACCCCCCCAAAAAGGGAACCGGGCCCGGGGGGGGGTTTTTTTTTCCCCCTAAAAGGGGGGGGCCTTTTTTTTTAAAAAAGGGGAAAAAATTTTTTAAAAATTTTTTTTAAACCCCTTTTGGCTTTTTTTCCCCAAAAAAAAAAGGGGGGTTTTTAAATTAAAAAAACCCCCCAAAATTTTAAAATTAAATTTTTTTTTTTTAAAAAAAAGGGGGAAAAACCCGGGAAAAAAAGGGTTTAAAAAAAAACCCCCCCAAATTTTGGGGGTTGGGGGGGGGGGAAAAAAAAAAAAAAATTTTTTTACCCCCCCAAAAAGGGTTTTAAAAAAATTTTTTTAAAAAATTTTTTTTTAAAAAACCCCAAAAGGGGCCCCTTTTTGGGCCGGGGGGGTTTTTTCGAAAGGGGGGAAATTTTGGGCCCCCGGGGCCGGGAAATTTCCCCAAAAAAAAAAAAAAAAAACCTTTAAAAGGAAAAAATTTTTTAAAGGGCCCGGGGTTTAAAAAAAAAAAAAGGGGGTTTAAAAAAGGGGGAAAAATTTTTGGGTTTTTTGGGGGGGTTGGGGGGTTGGGAAATTTTTTTTTAAAATTTTTTTAAAAAAAATTTTTTGGGGAAAAAAAAGGGGGGGGAAAATTTTTTTTTTTAAAAAAAAAAAAGGGGAAAAAAAAATTTTTTTCCCCCAAACCCCAAAATTTTTTTGGGAACCCCCCTTTTAAAAAAATTTTTTTTCCAAAAAAAAAGGGTTTCCCGGGGTTTTTTTAAAAAATTTTGGGCCCCCCCCAAAAAAAAAAAACCCTTTTTTTTTTTTTAAAATTTTTAACCCCCAAAAAAAAAAAAAAAAAAAAGGGGGGGCCCCCCCAAAAAAAAACAAAAACCAAAGTTGGGAAACCCTTTTTTTAAAAAAAATTTTTTTTTTAAAAAAAACCAAAAAAAAAAAAAAAAAAAAAAACCCCTAAAAAAAAAAAGAAAAAACCAAAAAAAAAAGGTTTTTTTTTTTTCCCTTTAAAAAGGGAAACCCAAAAAAACCCTCCCCCAAAAAATTTTTTTGGGGGGGGTTTTTTTTTTTTGGGGGTAAAAAACCCGGGCCTTTTTTTTAAAAAAAAAATTTTTTTTTTTTAAAAAGAAACCCCCCCCCCAAAAAAAATTTTTTTTTTTTTTTTTTTTTTTTTTTTTTTTTTTTTTTGGGGGGGCCCCATTTTTCCCCTTTTTTCCCAAAAAAAATTTTTTTGGGGGGGTTTTAAAATTATTTCCGGGAAAAGGGGGAAAAAAAAAACCCCCCCCCCCTTTTTTGGGGGAAAAATTTTTAAAGGGGGAAAACCCCCCCTTTAATTTTTTTTTCCCGGGGTTTTTTTTCCCTTTTTTTTTTTTCCCCCCGGGGGGTTTTTTTTTTAAAGGAAAAAATTTCCTTTTTTTGTTTTTTTTTAAAAATTTAAATTTTAATTTTTAAAAATTTTTTTTTAAAAAAAAAAAAAAATTTTTCCCCCAAAAAAAAAAAAAATTTATCCCGGGTTTTTTTTAAAAAAAAAAATTTTGGAAAGGGCCCCTTTTCCCCCTTTAAAAAGGGGGGGGGGGTTTTTTCCTTTTTTTTCCGGGGTTTTAAATTTTTGGGGAAAATTTAAAAGGGGAAAATTTTGGGGGGAAAATTTAAAAAAATTTTAAACTTTAAAACCTTTTTTCCCCCCGGGGGGGGAAAAAAAAAAGGGGCCCATTTTTTTTCCCCCCAAAAAAAATTTTTTTAAAAAGGGGGGTTAGTTTTTTTTTTTCCCCAAAAAAACCCCTAAAAAAAAAAAATTTTTTTTTTTTTCCCAAATTTTAAATTTTTTTTTTAAAAAATTTTTGGGTTTTGAAGGGGACCAAAAAAAAAAAAAAAAAAAAACCCCCAAAAAGCCCCAAAAAAAATTAAAAATTTTTAAAAGGGAAATTTTTAAAAATTTTTTAAAAAAAACCCTTTTTTAATTTTTTTTTAAAAAAAAAATTTTTTTAAAAAAAAAGGGGGGGGGGGGTTTGGGCCCAAAAACCCCCCTTTTGGGAAAAAAAAGGGGAATTCCTTTAAAATTTTTTAAAAAAAATTTTTTTTTAAAAAAAAAAACCCAGGGCCCAAAAAAAAAAAAAAAAAATTTAAAAAAAAAAAAAAACCGGGGTTTTTTAAAGGAAAAACCCCCCCTTTTTTTTTTTTTAAAAAACCCAAAAAAATTTTAAAAACCCCCCCAAAATTTTTCCCAAAAAAAAGAAAAAAAAGGGAAAAAAAAAAGGGGGGGAAAAAAAAGGGGGGGGGGGGGGAAAAAAAAAATTTTTTTTTTGGGGGTTTTTTCCCTTGGGCCCCTTTAAAAAAACCCCTTAAAAAAAAAATTGCCCAAAAATTTTAATTTTTTAAAAAATTTTTTGGGAAAAATTTTTTTCCCCCTTTTTTTTTTGGGGTTTAAAACCCCCAAACATTTAATTTTTTTTAAAAAAGGGATTTTTTTGGGGGGGGGGGGGGGGGTTTTTTTTTTTTTTAATTTCCCCTTTTTCCCCCTTTGAAAAAAAAACCCGGGGGAAAAAAAACCCCTTTTTTTTTTAAATTTTTAAACCCAAAAAAACCCCTTTTTTTAAAAAACCGGGGGCCCCCCCCCCAAAATTCCTTTTCCCTTTTTCCCCCAAAAGGAAACCCCGGGGAAAAATTTTGGGGGGCCCCCAAAATTGGGTTTTTTTCCCCCTTAAAAAAAAATTTTCCCAAAAAAAATTTTTTTAAAAAAACAACCCTTTCCCCCCCTTTTTTTTTAAAAAAAAAAACCCCCCCCCCCCCCTTTTTTTTTAAAAAAATTTTTTTTTTTTGGGGGGGGGAAAAATTTTTTTTTTTTCCCCCCCCTTTATTTTTTAAACCCCAAAAAGGGGGTTTTTCTTTTTAAAATTTTTTTTTAAAAACCCCCCCAGGTTAAAATTAAAAAAAAAAAAAAAAGGGGTTTTTAAAAAAAGGAAAAAAATTTTTTTAAAAACCTTCGGGGGGTTTTAAAAAGGATTTAAATTTTTTTAAAATCAAAAAGGGGGTTTTGAAAAAATTTTTTTTCCCCCCAAAAAAACCCCCCCGGGGGGGGGCCCCCCCAAAAAACCCCCCCCAATTTTTAAAAAAAACCCCTTTTTTTTTTTTTAAAAAAAAAATTTTTTTTTTTTTTTTTTTTTGGGGGGGGGGAAAAAAGGGGGGCCCCCAATTTTTTTAAAAAGGGGGTTTTTAAAAAAGGGAAAAACCCAAAGGAAAAAAAAAAAAAAAATTTTTTTAAATTTAAAAAAAAAAGGGGGGTTTTTAAAAACCCTTTTTTTTTTTTTTTTCCCTTTTTTCCTTAAAAACCCCCCAAAATTTAAAAATTTAATTAGGGGGGGGAAAAAAATTTTTTTTTTTCCTTTTTAAATTTTTTTTTTTTTTTAAAATTTCCAAAAAAAATTTTTGGTTTTTTGGGGGGGGGCCCCGGGAAAATTTTTTTCCCCCCCCCCTTTTTTTTTTAAAAAAAACCCAAAATTAAAAAACCCCCCCCCCTTTTTTTCCCCCCGGTTAAAAAAAAATTTTTTAAAAATTTTAAAAAAAAGGAAAAAAAAAAAATTTTTTTTTTTTTTAAAAAAGGGTAAAAAAAAACCCCCCCTTTTTTAAAACCCCCCCCTTTTTTCCCAAAAAAAACCCCCCCCCCAAAAAAAAAAGGGGAAAAAAAAAAAAGGGGTTTAAAAAACCCCTTTGCTTTTTTTTTTTCCCAAAAAAAAGGAATTAAGGAAAACCCCCCAAATTTTAAAAAAAAATTTTTTTTTTCCCCCTTTTCCCCGGGGTTTAAAAAAAGGGCCCCCTTTTTTAAAATTTTTTTTCCTTTTTTTTAAAAGGTTAAAACCTTTTTTGGGTTTTTTTTTTTAAAAAAAATTTTTCCCCTTTTTTTTTTAAAAAAAGGGGTTTTTTTTTTTGGGGGTTTTTTTTTTTTTTTTTTTTTTTGGAGAGGGGGTTTTTTTAAAAAAAAATTTTTTTTAAAAAGGGGGGCCCCTTTAAAATTTAAATCTTCCTTTTCCCCCCAAAAAAAAAACCCCCCCGGGGTTTAAAATTTTTTAATTTTTTAAAATTTTTTGGAAATTTTTTAAAAAAAAATTTTTTTTAAAAAAATTTTTGGGAAAAATTTTTTGGGGAAGGGGTTTTTTTTCCTTTTTGGGAAAAAATTAAAAAAACCCTTTTTTAAAATTTTTTTTTAAAAAAAAACCCAAATTTTCCCGGGTTTTTTCCCCTTTTTTGGGGTTTTTTTAAAAAAATTTTGGGGTTTTTTTTTTAAAAGGAAGGGGGGGGTTTTCCAAAAGGGGGTTTTAAAAAATTTTTTTGGGGGGGGTTTTTTTTGGGGGAAAAATTTTCCGGGGGGGGGTTTTTTTTTGGGGGGGAAAAGGGAGGGTTTCCAAAAAAAAAAGGGTTTTTTTAAAAAAAAAACCCCCTTTTTTTTTTTTTTTAAAAAAAACCCCCAATTTTTTTAATTTTAAAACCCCCAAAAAAAAAAAAAAGGGGGTTTTTTCCCTATTTTTCCCAAGAATTCTTTTTTTTTTTGGGGGGAAAAAAAAAAAAGGGGCCCCGGTTTTTTTTTCCCCCCCCCCAAAAACCCCTTTTTTTTCCCCCCTTTTTAAAACCCTTCCCCCCCCCAAATTTTTTTTCCCCCTTAAAAAATTAAAAAGGGGGGGGGGCCCCCCCCCAAACCCCCAAAAAAAAAAAATTTTTTTTCCGGGTTTAACCCCCCCTTTTTTAAAAAAAAAGGGGGGGTTTTTTTTTTTTGGGGGGTTTTTTAAAAAATAACCCGGGGGGAAAAAAGGGAAAAAAAAAAAAAAAAGGGGGGAAAAAAAGAAAAACCCCTTTTTTTTAAAAATTAAATTTTTTTTTTGTTTTTTTTTAAAACCCGGAAAAAAAAAAATTTTTTTTTTAAAAAAAAGGGGGAAAAAAAATTTTTTTTTAAAAAAATTTTTTTTTAAAAAAGGGTTAAAATTTTTTTTAATTTTAATTTTTTTTTTCCCAATTTAAAAACCCCTTTCCCCCAAAAAGGGGGGGGGCCTTTGGGAAAAAAAAAAAAACCCCGGGGCCCCCCCTCCCCCCCCCCCCCCCCCCTTTTTCCCTTTTTTTTTGGGGGGCCCCAAAAAAAATTTTTTTTTGAAAATTCTTTTAAAACCCCCAAAAAAAAAAAAAAAAAAAGGGGGGGGGAAAAAAAGGGGGAAAAATTTAAAAAAAAAAAAAAAAGGGGAATATATTAAAAAAGGGGAAAAAATTTAAATTTTTAAAAAAAAGGGGGGGGTTTTTGGGGGGGTTTTTTAAAAAAAACCCTTCATTTTTGGGGAAAGTTTTTCCAAATTTTTTGGGGGGTTTTTAAAATTTTGGAAAAAAACCAAAAAAATTCCTTTTTTTGGGGGAAAAAAAAAAATTAAAAAAAATTTCTTTTTTTTTTGGGAAAAACCCCCAACAAAGCCATTTTTGAAGAAAATAAAAAAAAAAAGAAAAAGGGGGAAAAATTTTTAAGGGAAAACAAATTTAAAAATTTAAATTCCCAAAAAAAACCCCCTTTGGGTTTTTTTTTTAAACGGGGGGGGGCCCCCCCCTTAAGGGGGGAACCCCCCCCCCCTTTTTTTTCCCCAAAATTTTTTTTTTAAAAATTTTTCCAAAAACCCCCCCCCCAAAAAAAACCCCCTTTCCCAAAAAAAAATATTTTTTGGGGTTAAAAGGGTTTTTAACAAAAAATTTTGGGGGGGGGAAAAAAGGGGGCCCCCCCCTTCCAAAACCCAAAGGGGGGGGAAAAAAATTTTTTTCCCCCAAAAAAAACCCCCAAAGGGCCCCAAAAAAATATAAAAAAAAAAAATTTTTCCCCCAAAAAATTATTTTTGGGGGAAAATTTTTCCGGGGCCAAAAAAAAACCATTTTGGGGGGGGGGGTTTTTTTTTTTTGGGGGAAAAAAGGGGGGGAAAAGGGGCCCAAAAAAAAAAAACCCCCTTTTTTTTAAAAAAAAACCCCTTTTTTTTCCTTTTTTTTTTTTTCCCCCCCCTTTACCCCCCCCCAAAAAAATTTGTATTTCCTTTCTTTTTCCCGGGCCTTTTTTAAAAAAAAAACCCCCCCCCTTCCTTTTTTTTTTTTTTTAAAAAGGGGTTTTCCCGGGGGGGGGTTTTTTTTCCCCTTGGGGGGGGGTTTTTTTGGGGAAAAAAAGGGGGGAAAGGGGGGAAAAAAAAAAAAAAGGGAGAAAAAAAGGGGGAAAAAGGGAAAAAAAAAAAAAAATTTTCCCGGGGAAAAAACCTTTTTTTTTTTTAAAAAAGGGGGGAAAAAAAAGGGGTTTTTTGTTTTTTTGCTCTGCTTAAGTTTTCAGCTTTAATCTTTCCATCTCCTTAAATGATTTTATCAAAGAGATTTATAGGTAAGGCCATGAAATTTGGGGGACCAAAAACGCCAAAGAAAAAGAGCCCGGGGTGGGGAAAAGGGGAGTGCTGAGGACAGATTTTAAAGGAAAATTTTTATTCCAGGCAAGGGTGCACAAAAGTTTTACATTTTACTCTCTGCTTCCGCCCCCCCCCTGTGAGGAAAAATTTGCCCAAGGGCCCACCCCCTTGTGATGGAGTCAAGGGTCTTCGCCCGAGTCAGCTCCTTTTAAACTCACCTGGGATTTAAAAAAGAAGGAACCTGGAGACAGAAAAAGCCAGGGAAAATTCCCGAATTGTGATCACGGTCCCTTCATGGGGGCAAAGGGAAGGGCCCCCGTCAAGGGAAAGGCCCCAATGTGTGCACCCATTTTCAGAGGGTAGCTCCCTGCATTGTGTGCTCCAGGGGGGAAACGGCCGCCACCTTCTGGGCCCTTTCCCCCTTCCCCTACCTTTCCCCTCCCACCACAGGATGCATGTGGCCACAAACCCGCATTTTTAAAAAAAATGGGGTTTCCCCTTGCTTTGGGGGGTGCTTTTTGCCTTCCCTTTGCTTCCCTTGTCCCTAAAACAACGTTCTTCTAATGAGGGAGGGGTGTTTTTCTCAAATCACAACTTACTCCTGGTAAGGAGATATGGGGGTGAATATGGCAGGGGGTGGGGAAGGCGGGGGGGGGGGACTAAAAATAGGGTGAACCGGACACATGGACCCCTGTCCTTGGTTCTAACCCACAGTGTCTCCCCCTCCACTCTTCCCCCCAAATTAAGGTAAATTTCCTTTGGGGGAAAGCGTTATTTTTAAATTTAAAAAACCAAGAACAGTTAAAGGGACACAAATACAACCTGTTTTGACTTCACAGGGTTCCCTTTAAAAAGGGGAAAAAAAAAGGGAACATTGCAGTAAAACCCCCCCCTCCAAAGCCCCCGTGTTCAGGTTTCTGGGCCCTTTTCCCCTTCCCCCCAAAATGACTGTTTCCCCTTTACTTGAAATTTGGTGCTTCAGAGAGGTTAGCCCTGGGGGGAGGGTAGCTTCTGTACTGAGGAAAACCTATCACTTACTGTGATAGAGCAATTTTTTGAAAACCATTTATGAGGGGGAAATCGTTCACTGGGATTCAGCAGTGGCTCTGAATTCCCTGGGGGCTTTAAAATTGGGCGCACCGGGGCCTAACCCAAAATGCTTAAACCCCCAAAAGGAAGAAAAGGGCACACGGGAAAAAGAGGTTTTGCAAAGTCAAAGGGTCCCCAATGGAAAAAGTCAGGAAGGGGCTGGGAGGAAACCCGGGGCCCTAAAAGGGGGAAAAGGGCCCCCCCAAGTCTCCCCCCTTTCCTTTTTGTACTCTCAAAAAATCAGAGGGTGGGTGATGGGAAAAACCAAGGGGTGCTTATCCCCAAAAATTTTGAAATGCTTTCCCAAGGGCTGGAGAGAAGGCTCAAAAAGTTAAGGGGCACTGGCCGCTGTCCTAAAGGGCCCGAGTTCAATTCCAAACACCCACTTTGGTTTGGGTCCCCAACCCCCGGTTAATGGGGTCTTTATGCCTTTTTTGGGGAAACATGAAGACAGCTATTATAACATAAAAAAACGGTTTTTGGTTGTTTTTTTTTTTAGCCCGGGTTTCCTGCATATTTCCCGGGGTGTCCTGGGCCACTCTGTAACCGACTGGGGGCCCCGAACTCAAAAATCCCACCTGGTTTTTCCCCCGTGCTGGGATTAAAGGGGTGTGCCCCACTGGGGCCGCTTAAAAGAAAAATTTTTTAAAAAAAAAAAAGAAATGCTTACCCAATTTTAACCCCTTTAACTTGTTTTCAGATTGAGAATCCACTGAGTGGGCCTTTCCCGGGGACTGCCCTTGGGAAAATCATAGCCAATGGTGTACATGCCCGGGGAGATTTCCCAGGGGTTTCCCCAAGGAAAAGTGTCTTTACCAGGGGGTCCCCCCAGTGCTCTCCTCTTGCTCCTACCCACCCGGTTCTGGTGCTTTTCCCGTCCCAAAACCCCTTTTGGGGCCCCTTCCCCAAATTCATGGAGAACATTGACAAAGGGGTTCCATCCTCGAAAAAGGGGCAAACTGACCCAAATCACACCAGCACAATGGGAACTGAAAAGGCTGCTTTTTTAAAAGGTGGGAAAAACCCGGGGGGGGCCGAGGAACAAGGCCCAGGAAACCAAGGGGGACCCCCCGGGGGAGCCCTGGAGGTTTAAGGCACCCGTTACCCCCGAGAAAACAATGGCGGAAAAAAAAGTTTTTTTTCCCAAAAGGGTTTTTATGGCAGGGGGTTAACTGAAAGGTTCCCCCCAAATTTGGGGAGACCCGGGGGTTTGGAAAAGGTGAAAGGGGAAGGGGAAAAGGGAGGTCTGGGGGGGCCCCAAATTTTTCTTTCCCCCCCTTTCTTTATAAAAAACCACCGACCCACACCCCCCCAACCTGGCACACGTTAACCCGGGCAACCCCCCTACCAAGAAATATTTTTTAAACCCTTTAGGCTGGGTGGCCAAAATTGCCTTTTTTCCGCCCTTGGGGGGGCAAGGCCCCGGCCGGATTTCGAGTCCCCAAATTTAAGGGTGGAGTTCCGGGCCCGGGCCCATACAAGAGAAACCCCTTTTTGGGAAAAAAAAAAACCCCAAAAACCCTTAGAATTGCAACCATTCCATCAAAAGGGGCTAGACATTACCCCGGGGGGAATCCCAAAATTTTAAATCCAAATTTTTTAAAAAACCCAAAATTTCCTTAGACCGGTTTGAAACTGGGGGAGAAAAGGAAAAAACCCCATGGGGCGTTGAGCCCCAAATTTTTCTTCCCCCTTTTTGCCTTCCACACCCCAGCCCCCCAGACATTTTCCCCCAAAACCAAAAACCCGTTTTATTCCCGCTTTTCTTTCCCAGGGGCATTTAAAATGAAATTTTTTTGGGGGAAAGGGGTTTTTGGGTTACCACCCTTTAAATTTTTAAACCGGTTACTGAAACCTTCCTTTAAAAACAAAAACTCCCTTCCCCTGCAGGCCAAATTTACTTTTTGCCCCTTTTTAAACCCGGCTTGGGGCCCTGGGCCCCTTGGCCAAAAGTCCCAGACCAGGGAAAAGGGGATGAAACCCCATCAATGGATTTGAAAAAATTCCCCCTAAGGGTTCAACGGCCCCAAACCCTGAAGATCAAATTTTTTTCCCAAATAGAACCCTTTTAAGCCCCGCCCCAAAAAAATAAGAGTCCCCCTAATTTTGTTTTAGGGGTTTTTTTTTAAAACTTGTAAGGGCAAATCCCAGGGCCTTTTGCCTTAAAATTCTGGGGCCCCCAAAACCTTTTTTTCCCTGGGGCCATGGGCACCCGAGTTTTTTTTTTAGAAACCCCCGGAAAAAGGTTTTATTAAAAAAACCAAAATTTTAACTTGGTAAAAAGAAAAAAAGAAAAAAAAAAAGAAAAAAAAAAAAGCCCCCAGAATAGCGCGTTTTTAAGGGTAACGTTTTTCCCCACCGTGAGAGCAAAAAAAATTGTAAAAAAAAAAGATGTGCTTTTTGATTTTTCAATGACTTTTTAAATTCCTTTTTCAGAGTTTTACCCCCCGCCCCCCCCCCCCGCACCCCCCCCCGACAGGATTTCTCTTTTTGTTTTGCCCGGGGTTCCCCGGAACTCCACTCTTTTTGACCCCGGCCCGGGCCTCCCCAACTCCGAAATCCCCCCCGCCTCTGCCTCCCCAAGTGCTGGGGGAAAAGGTTGTGAGCCCCCGCCCGGCCCCCCGTTTGCTTTTTGAGAACTAGACAGAAATTTTGGCCCTTTTCCCAACTGTCCCCCAAAAACACCTTTTTCCATCAAAATTGTTTTTAACCCTTTTTTAAAAGTTTTTTCATAAAGAAGGAGAAAAGGGGGCCTCCAGAAACCCCAAAAAAACCATATTTTTTTATTTTTTTTTGTTTTAGTTTTTGAAACTTAAAACTAGCCCTCCCCCGCCTGGACCCCAAAGACAGGTTAGCTCAACCCGAAACCCTGTTTTTTCCCTTTTTTAAATGCTTTTAATTTTAAAAAAATTTTAAATCCCTTAACCCGGAAGATTTTTAAAAATCTTCTTTTTTCCCAAAAATTTTTTTTTTAAAAAAAAAACCAAAAACAAAAAAAAAAAAAACCCAAAAAAATTTAAATGTTAAAAAAAATTTTTTATTTTTGGGGGGGTTTCTCAAACGGGCCCCATTTTAAAAGCCCGGGAGGTAAGGGCCCAGGAGAAGGTCCGGGGTCCTAACCTTGGGGCCTCCCCGGTGGAATTAAAAACCGCCCCTCACAGAAAAAACCGGTTTTAAAAAAAAAAAAAAAAAAAAAAAAAACAATTAAAAATTTTTAAAAAAAATTTAAAAAAATCTTTGCAAAAATTAAGGGGAAATTTCTCAAGGGGGGGTTTGGAACACGGCCCTTTTAACCCTGAACTTTGGGGGAAGGAAATACCAGGGGAGTTTAAGGAGACTGGGTTCCGGGAAAACCCGGGGCACCCTCGAAAAACTACAACAGGAAAAACCTTTAAAAAAAAAAAAATAAAAAAAAAAAAAAAAAATTTCTTTATTTAAAAAATTGAAAAATTTGGGGAAAATAACCCGGGGCAAAAAATGGTCCTCAGGTTAAACACTTGGGTTTTTTTTTCAAAAGTGTGTGTGTGTACATGAGTACAGGGCCCAGAAAAAGATGCCTAATTTTTAAAAAAGGTTAATGTGAGCTACCCAACATGGATGCCGGAAACTCAACTCAGGTCCTCTGCAAGAGCAACTGCTCTAGTCCTGCCCTCAGCCCTAACGTGGATTTTGATGACATCTATGAGTTACCTAATCTATTACAGCTTTAAAAGTCCCGGCCATTAGCATTTTAAAAATATTCTGTAATATGCTAACATCAGTAGGTCTCAGTTTTGGGGAGGAGGGAGAGTGGTTTGAGACAGGATTTCTCTATAAAGCTCTTGGCTGTGCTGCTGTACACCAGGCTGGCCTCCATCCGTCTGCCTCTGCCCTCCCTGCCACCTGGCTGGTAGGCCTCGGATTTATGCGCTTGCTGTAGTTTCTCTTAACTAGTGACTCGATTCAACTGAGTCATCACTTCCTCATCAAAGTGCTGCCTGGCTAAGAAGCACAACTGTCACTAGCTGGCCATCCCGTGTCGTCCGGGTTACTGTTTCCTCGGTGTTACTGCTCAACTGTCCGTTACTAACGTGTTCCAGTAGTTGCCTCGCATAAGTATGCAATTTAACAAAACACTACGTAGAACACGTATAGAAGGGCTCCCAGAGGCAAATAGCTCAGCTATGTAACTGCTGATGAGAGGTGAAAAATCCCCACCCACTGTCTGTCGCAGGAAGCCATCGACGTGAAGACCCTGCTCTTTCATTCCCTTGGAAACGCCATCAGGCCCCATTCCACTTTGAGGAAACTGGAATCAGAAATCTTAAGACCAGTGGTTTCAGCAGGGCAGTACTGACCCCTAGAGGTTATTCTGGAAATGGGGAGGGGGCATTTTCAAGTGGTATTTAGTGGATAAGGAGCAGGGGCATTTGATATCCCAAAATGGTTGGTGTGATGTCAAGTCCCAAAGCATTCACATTGGAATTTAGTCTAGGCTCCGCCCCCACAGTTACCTGGCAACAGCCAGGTGTGCCTGAATCACTATAAAAGGGGCTGCTTGCCCCCTCCTGACTCCCTTCTCTGCTACCCTTGCTCCCTTCCCCTCTCCCCATTCCCTTCCCCCTCCTCTTCCCCTCCCAGCCCCCCCCCATCATGGCTGCCCTCTACTCCTCTATAGTTTCTCCTCTCTCTCCCTCCCTCAACTCCCCTCCCCATGCCTTGAATAAACTCTATTCTATACCCCTCCTATGACTGGTACTTCACGGGGAAGTATGACTCCCTGAACTTCTTCAGCATGACTCCCGCAGAGGCACCCCCTTCCCTCACACCATACTGGCCTCCTACAAACATATCCCTGGCTTCTCTTCTTTATAAAACACAACAATTCGTGTTGAAGAATGAAAAATTATAGAAATCCTATTATAGTGTGTGTGTGTGTGTGTGTGTATGTTTGTTCTTTTTTAGATTTTCCTTCAAAGGGCATGGACAATTCTCTCTGAAACAGGCTACCTGGCTGATCATAAAAGGGCAGAACCAAGAATGCAGGTCATCTGGGTCATCTGGTTCACAGGCTCTGGGCTCTGTGTTCCAAGGGCAAGATCACAATGACAGGGCAGGACTGCATTCTTGAGAAAAACAGGTGTACAGAGTGTTTCACATGGTCCTGACTCACATAGGTTGGGTTCCTCTAGAATGTTGTGCTATTCTTATGATTATGCTTCCCTAGCAACCCTTGTCCCCTCCCCATCCCTGCTTTGTGGGTATAAGATCTCCCCTCAGACCAGTAATCGGGGTCAACTCTACTCCTGCGTGAGCTAAAGAGTTGACCACAGCCGGCTGTTTCCACCCGAATAAACCTCTGCTTGATTGCATCCAGTTCCGGAGTCTTGTGAGAGTTACTGGGTGGTTGCATTACCCGGAGACTTAAGTGGGGGTCTCCCCTGAGTGGGGGTCTTCAGTGTAAGTAAAAACCTGTTGGTTTTTTTCTCTCAAAAAAGTGGAGCTTGACTCCTCAGTTTGGGGTTTCACATAGTTAATTTTCCTCTGAAGGGAACAGTGTAGAAAAGGAGGTGGCCAGAGAAAAGGTTTACATGAGAGAAACTTGACAAGCATCACCTCAGCAGGCCATGGGTTACATCTGTGATACATCCTGCTGAATGCAGCGGCCTCGGTAGGAGGGCAGTTCACCTGCATTTCAACTCCCACAAAACCTCATTTTTAGCATCGCTGTCACCACACAAAGTCAGAAAACCCCAACCGGGAAATGGTCTGATAAGTAAGTAACCTTGTATAAAATTGTTGGTCTTCAGGAAACGTAAGGTGAGTTTGGCTGCAGAGACTTGGGAAACGCTTTCAGCCTGCTAGACAAGTGAGGAATCCCAGGTTACTTCCTTTCACTAACTATTGTTGATGGACACGCAGCACTCAGACTGGCCTTAGCCATCTTTGATCATATATATTATTGACCCCAAACCAGACATGTCAAGTGACAGAATGAGCAAGCTGCAGACGTAGGGAGTTCTTGCTGGCCAACTTTGCAGTGTGTGCGCTCGGCCCTTCCCATGCTGCCAGTAGCATCTTGAGAACAAAGGCCTCTCTATAGCCACATGGTCAAGTCCTGCGTACTATGCTATGGGACAACTCTGGGGTCCTTCGAAATTCCTATGACTAAGCCTACTCCCTCAATGGTACTTGGAAACGAACTCTTTACAAGGCAATTCACTTATGGTGGAGCTTCCCGGTATGAGATGCATGTTGCGATAAACTTCCTAAACTTCCGCCCCTTGAAGACACAGTGCCTGTCCACAAATCAGGAGGATGACCCTTGCCAGATACTGCAAAGGCTGCTGCTTCATATGAGAAGACATGTTCACATCACCTAGTCTATGGGATTTTTGTTACAACAGCCTAATTACGAACAAATTAAGGTCAAAATGCTCCATCGGGAAGCCATAAGTGATTCTTTCCGCCACTGGCTCTCTAAGTGACTTGGAGTAAGTGTCCCAGCTCACATGTGCACATCTGCAGACTTCTGGTGACTGTGCCAGTAGAGGACTATTGTCTCCCCTGAGCAGCAGCAAGGTCCCCAACCCCCAGTCCGTTCTTCCTACCACTTCCCAGACAAGTGTATTTGCAAGTGCATTCTTGCAATTCCTGCCAAGGCCTGGCCATGTACTTTTTTTTTTTTTTTCCCAGTGCATATAGGAGTGAACTTAAGGAACAAGGATTATGTTTTGGCAAGACTCACCTAGCAAGTACTTCTCGCCCCTAGAAATATGCTTCAAATTGTTAGATGAATTGGGTAGGTCCAGTATAAGGATACCATTTGGTGATTCTAGCACTGGGTATTTGAAACTGGCCCTCTTAAATTCCTGTGACCTCACCTTTTGATACCTGGGTCTTTCTCCTGAATGTACTTCATTTCCCAAATCTTTTGATTTGGCAGTTTCTTTTCCACACTTCTTCAACCATAGAAGCTACCTGACTTATTCTGTACAGACTCACGTGTGTCCCTGGTTCACCACAAACTTCCTTTCCAATCCTCTCAGGTCTCAAGACCAGCCTTTTACACAAAGGGACTTGCTACACAGAACTTTTTGTATTAAACAGCATTAGCTTTATTTCAGCCTATGATGTGTTTAAACTGCTCACATAAATCCATTTCATCCCGAGAAGACACAGAGCGTCCACAGCTGAGTAACGCATCTTCCACAACAGCAGGCAGGAAACTTCAGACTGGGTTTTTGTCCTCCAGTCGTTGAGTCTCCAAATCACCTCTGAGAATCCATCAATCGTCAGTCAGCAGGTTAGACCACAGAGCTAACTCCTGACATATGATTTAGCACTGAACGTAACTCATCCTATAAGATTACAAGCATCCTGAAGACCATGGGGTGGGGGAGACTCCCTCCGAGTAATGTGGGGCTCACTCACAGGTGTCTCCTAGAGCAACAGGGGACTCAAGCCCGAGTGTGAGCGAAGAGCACAAGGCCAGACTCACTGAAGGTTTCACAGTAGGGCAGGAGGGACCGTGAGGCATTATCCAGCTACTAGAACTGATGACCTCGCATGCCTTCAGACCAATCAGGTTGCTTCATATGTCCAGCTGTTTGCTTTCTCACATGGTAACTGCAGTACTCATTCACATCAAGGATGCCAAGGCATAGCCCCTTGTCTAATCCCATCCTCCTCCACATTCCCAGAAAAGTAAAGTTAGTCCTTGAATTCTGAAAGTACTTTATACACACAAAAATATATATATATTAGTATTTCTGTCTGTGTTCTTGTCGGCATGATTCCGAATTGCTCTCAGGGGTACCCTGTCTTTTGTAAGATAAACACTATGCTGTTTGAAGTACTCAAGAAATCTCATTTCTGTTCACTGCTCTGTATTTCCCATTATGGAAAATTATTTCTGAGGAACTGAAACCCCAGAAGGTAACAGACCCCAAAAAGAAACATTTGAAACAAAATTTTAAACGATGAATCAGAAACAGACTTGAGTAGCCTTTAAGAGACAGGCAGTAGCAATTGTGGTCTCTAAAGGGAACTGTTCCAATTATTATCTTAAAAGTAAAGTCACACAACTTTGTCAAGGTCATAAGATAAATTGCTACTTGAAAATTAGGTTGGCTAAACAGAGGGGAGATTTTTCAAAACCCACTGAATCAGGACAATGAAAAGGATTTCCGAATGATTTGAACTGGAGCAGACGCATCAGTCCCCGACACTTCTGGCACTTCAGCATCTTGAATCACACTGTTTCTTGTCCCCGCTGTTCACGACACCTCACAGGCACAGTCTCACGAATCTAAATAATCGTTGCTATTTTGTTAGGATTCAGAATCTCAATCCAGTAGCCGTCAGGATCTTGAATGAACGCCAGACCTTTCATTTTCCCTGTATAATGAAAACTTTTCATTACTAGAAAGGTACATTTAAATCAAACATGTTTTCATTACAATTTTAATTTGCACTTGAATAAAATACATTGTAGATACCTTTCACTCTAAAAGGTCTGTGTCACAGTAGCACAGTTATCCTAATGCCTAGAATGTGACCTTCCAGAACCTGGAACAGCTCTATCAAGTACCAGGTCCTTGCTTCACTTTGAGGTCACCATGTCAACAATCACAGAAATGATTTAGAAGAAAGAGAAGATAGAGAGATGCTCAAGGGAGCAGGCAATGTGGCCTTTGCACAACCGAGACACCAGAGGCCTGGGTCACGCAAACCCTATTAAACACTATACTGAGGTACCCTAAGCCCTGTCAATCAGACTGTGGCTCCCAGGGATTGTAACCACGATGGAGCTGCTCACTTAGACATATGGATGTGCCCTGAGAGATTGATTTATCTGGGGACTAAGATGCGGACCTCATTTGACTCTAATGTCTGCCTCCTAACCCCAAGGTCAAGGAATACAGATAAGAGCGGAAAAAGAGAGAGAAACAGAGCCAAGCAATCTCCAGGATGATGGCTGAGGAGGACGGGTGAGCACGGCTGGCTGACTTAACCTGATCCACAGAGAGGATAGTGTAGAGTCATAACTCGAGCTGAGCGAGAATAAACAGGATGTTTGCCTCTCCCCAAGGCAATCAACACCAGCCTGCACACTGGGAGGGGCTCCACTACTGATTCCCAGAAGCCCTCAAGAGTGAAAGGGGTGGGGTGGGGCACTGCTGCAGTGTTTGTCTAATGAGGAAGCCAGAAAGAATTAAGCCTGCTAACTTCAGGACTCTCCCCTCACACATCCAAGGCCAGGTATGAAGACAGTAGACCTGTCTCCTACAAACGCTGCTTTGCCCTGAGGGGAAAAGCCTCTGTTGAGAAGAGCTGTCATTTCCAGTAGGCAGGAAACCCAGCCCAGGGCTCATCCAGCCTGTCTTCCTGAGATCAACGGGATCCTTGGGGACTATTCTCTTCTGCCAGTCACGTGGCCTGATGGATTACAGCAGCTTACAGTTGTTGGAAAAAATAGCTCAGAGGCAAAACTAACATAGTCCAAGAACGTAATTAAATATATAATTGAGCATAATTACATATTTTTAAAAACCCGAACAATGGATTATTTATTTGTATTAGCCATGAAATATTAGGAAATGGACAAAGAGCTATTAAAATATATAGACATGACTAGCACTGTGAAGTATTGCCAGTGTTAACCAAGACCAAGAAAATGTTAGGGAGTCACGGGATGGAAACAGTAGCAATGACAGTACAAGTCAGAGAGCCCAGACTTCAGTGAAAGACTCCGCCTTGTTAAAGTAGAGAGTACTGGGCGGAGGCTTGCACATGCGCATACACAACACACACAGACAAGTAACCAAGAAGAAAACTCAGAATAGATACATTTGAGGGGAAAGTTAGTAACCAGTAAACCAAAGATCTCCAGAAAAACCACTATAATGTACAAAGTCTCAGTCACCCTAAGGGCAGGTTTATCAAGAGCCAGGGAGAATGAGCCCGGGATGCTCAGCAGAACGCAGCGATCTGTGCCTGGTTCTCACTCATCAGTCTCAGAAATCAGTTCTCACAAAACTCTGGAGTCCGGGTGGAGATGTGAGAGATGCTTCAAGAGAGAAATGGAGAAAAGGAGGCTCAAAGGACCGTACTGTATTATCTTTGAGAAAAACGTGAGGACCAAAGTAAAAAGAGACGATAAGTAGGAAACCAGGCCAGGTACCAGCAGCCGGCGTGAGCAGAGGGCAGGCCGTGTCCTCACTGAGAAGATTCCCACAGGGAATGATTTACTTGAAGCAATTGTATTGAAAGGTTTCATTTATTTCTCTCTGGGTTTGTATGTGTGTGGTTGGTTGGTTTGGGTTTTTTTTTTGTTATTTTTTTGGTGCTGGGGACTGACCCCATGACCCCAGTGCATGCCCCCAGTGCATGCCCCCAGTGCATGCTAGGCAAGGGCTCTACCAATGATCTACTTAAGTGCTTCAGCTCGTGAGCTGTCTCCGACTGGCACGGTGACTGAGTGCAGTGGTGCACAATAAAAAACACTAGCGAGGCTGGAACTGACATTCCAAGTTCACAGGCAGCCCGGGCCGCACAGCAGGACCCTACTTCCAAAGTTAAAACGAACAAACAAACAAAAACCGGAGGTAAGAACAGATCTAAGTATAATATAAATATTACAGTATTCAGATATGTGCTAACTTCAAGATACATACCAAGACATAAGCATGTATAATAGTATAGAAGAAAGAAAAATACCAGTTATTCTAAAGTAACCTGGCAAAAGTTTTATTAATCACAAAAGACACTTCACAGGATTCATTTAGGAGCAACTAGTTATACCCTGACATTCTGAAAGCTGGAAGCCAATGAGAGAAAGTGGGGGCTAGGAAGGGGAGGGTCGGGGTCTCATTGCACTCCACCTCCTGTGTCTAGTCCCTGGTGAAGCCGCTCGATATGCCCTTTCCGTCCTCTAGGGAGAGCTACGTTTGCTCCTAGGCCTGCTGGAAAGAGCTTCCTGTGACTGCCGCCCAGTCAGCACGATCCCAGCAGCGATCCCGGCGGCCGTGCAGACGTGTTAGCCAACCTTAGCTGTGCTCTCTGTGAGAAGAGGGCTCACTCACCGTCATCGGGCTTCTTCACAAACTTGACACCCAGCTCTTCAAACCTCTTACAGGCACCGTAGACATCAGGAACGGCGATCCCGATGTGACCTTTGGTGATGGCATTCCCCCAAAATACAGAGCACAGGAAGAAACGTTGTAAGTGTCTCGAATGGCTTCCAGATGTTACTTCAAAACCCAAGGCCCTCGACAACAGCTTTAACTGCTTCAGAATCTATATATTTAAGAACCAACTGCTGTCTGACTAGCAGGTTATAGTGAAATAGTTGCTCGGAATTGTCATTTTAAATAAAGCAGTACTGGCTAAGGTGTAGTTCAACCTGTTTAGAATAATCTATAACAAAAAGATTACTCATTCATGTTTAATGGGTTTACTGCTGGCATTCACTACATTACCCAACGGAAGCTTTGATTATGCCATCTTGACAGGAGGCATATTGTAGATGCATTTTGTGTGTCACAAGTATTTTGCCTGTGTGTACGTATATGCACTATGTGTATACTGATGTCCGATGGGGTCAGAAGAGGCCTTCAGATTCCGTGGAACTAGAATTACTGATGGTTGTGAACCACAGTGTGGGTGATGGGAACCAAGCCCAGGGCTGCTACAAGAACAGCAAGTGTTCTTAACCACCCCACTATTTCTTCTGCCCCTTGACAAGACACTATCAGAAAATAACTAACCACAGTTGCCATTGTTTTTAACTAACTCTCTCGAGAGGGAGATGGAGGGACAGTCTATGTACATATGTAAATATGTACACCATGCAAACTCACATGCACGCACAGACATCACATACTACGAGGCAGACGTACCAAATCCGCGAGGGTCTGAGTTGCCATTGTGGTAACTCTGGGTCTCGTCATCTTCAGTGCCCCAGTTGCTACAGAGGAAAGGAGAACAACTGTGAAGGCTGGTGTACACGGTCAGCTTGAGGGATTCAAGAGTCAACCTGGTACACACACCTCAGCTTTTTAAATGTATTTAAATAACTTTCTGTGCTCACCAGTCTAAATCAATGTTAGCTAATTTATTAATTTTAATAATTATTAATAGTTTAATAACCATAACCAATCTGTACTGATTAATAATTAATAGTGATAAATGACATTAATTTTATTAACTGATTTTAAAATGCGTGTGAATTTCCAGAGAGGAAGACCCACCATCAAAGTGGATAACGACTTCCAACTGTCCTGCATCTATTGCTGATAAGAGACTCCAGCTTGCTGGCCTTCTGCCATGGACTTAGTAGCAGTGCCTCTCCAGGGAGCTCAGGCCGTGGCATCCAGCTTGGTGGATGGAGCTGGGCTCTCTGCTTCTCCTGAGTTCAGCCAGCCACTGCTGGCACTAGCTTCAACATAAGCCGATCTAATAGATCTCCTGCCATACTAGATGCACATTCTAATGGTTCTGTTCTTTTAGAGAAAGAGCCTTGCCTAAGACAGTCACTCACAGTTCTGACCTGTGACTAGCCTATGAGGGGGACTATCTCTGGAGCTGTACTCTGTATGTACGCTACTTCACTTCAAATACAGAGTTTTCACCTATAGAAAGGGCAAGCTGGCCAAGACGATTCTAGCCAGGTTAAAAAGATGCTCAAACTCAGGCACCTGGACAAGAGCAAGGATAAAAATCACAGCAGCTGTCATTTTCTAAGTTCTAGATATGTCACCAAGTATCAAAACAGCTCTGGGGACTAGATTCCAGTATTTCCATTTTAGATATGAGAAGGCCACTTAGGCAAGTCTTTCTGAATCAAGGGATACACACTAACATGGGCACACTGCAACAGAGGCTCTTTTGTTAGTCCCTAAAAACAAACACAAAAAACAAACAAACCAACCAAAAACCCACCAATGTAGTGAAATTACAAGAAATGGGCAATCCTTAATTCTGTACCTTTAAATGTTGAGGTTATAAAAAATACTTTAAAATTTGAATATTAGTTACTTATAAAATGATGTGTTGGCTCTTTAAAAGGAACATATTCTATAACATTTCTGGATCAAAAAGATAGCAAAATCATAAGGACAAAAATGTGAATATCAGGAGAGTTTAGAAGAATCTTTTACATTATAAAATTAAGCTATAATTTGGCAAATATATTGCTATTTAGGGTCTTCTTCTCTAAAAGAAAAATGTTCTCTTTGTCTTACTGATACCATAAGACTCAAATATCCACACTTAAAATACTGAAAATTGTCAGCCGGGCAGTGGTGGTGCACGCCTTTAATCCCAGCACTTGGGAGGCAGAGGCAGGTGGATTTCTGAGTTCGAGGCCAGCCTGGTCTACAGATGAGTTCCAGGAAGCCAGGACTAACAGAGAAACCCTGTCACAAAAAACAAAACAAAACAAAAACAAAAAAAAAAAAGAAAATTGCCAGAAAGGTGGTACCGCCTTTAATCCAGCATTCAGGAGGCAGAGACAGGAGGATCTCTGTGAGTTCTAGACCAGTCTGGTCCACAGAGTGAGTTCCAGAACAGCCAGGGATACACAGAGAAACCCTGTCTCCAAAAACCTAAATAAACAAAGAAACAAACAAATTGATTGATTTAGACTGGTTAGCACCAAAAAATTATTTAAAATACCTTTGCAAAGCTAGGCTCCGTAAAGAGACAAAAATGCATACGCACTGTGTGAGTTCAAGGGTAGCTTTTCTGGAGAACGTCCATGCTGTCCTCTCGGACTTGTCCTTGGGGATATCGTTCTTATCCTCGTAAGCTAAGAAATAGAGCGAGAACTTCATAGAAGGAAAGTCAAGCTTCTGGAGGAGCCTGGAATTAGAAGAAAAGCCAGGGTCATTTACAGGAGCACAGGTCGACTCATACTGAGCTCAGCATAATAGGTAAGCTCTACTAGGTATAGGGTCACATATAAAATAGTACCTTAGTGAGAAGGGTCCAAAGCCAAGGGGAAAACCTCCTTTATAGCTCCATCTGTCAGTGCTTACCATGTAGGCATAAGCCTGAGTCTGAGCCCTAGCACCCATGCAGAAAGCCAAGTCATGGCGGCATGTGCTTAAAGAGCAGCCTTGGGGAGACTGAGCCAGACACAGCTCTGGGGTTTGCTGGCCATCAAGCTTAGCAGGAACCAGTGAGGGAGCCTGTCGCAAAAACCAAAGTGCTCACTAAGTTCCCAAGCACGCACGCATGAGTGATAAAATGAAACACAAGGCTCTAAGTAAGAGCAGAGGGAGCCTTGAGGGTCAAGTGTATGAAGTCTTGAGGGAATGTGTACTGCTGACATGGCCATGTCTGTCAAGGATCAATGCTCAGACCAATGCTCAGAGCCATGGGAAGAGCGAGCCCCCGACACACCTCTAGGCTTAGAGGGACGGCAAAGCCCTTCCTCCAGTCCAAATGTTAACAGTGTATACAGGTATGTTGTTTACAAACTGTAGGCGCATGTGTGCAAGAGCTGTCAACTGCAACTTCCTCCCCAAGAGCGCTTACTGCCTGAGACTGCTAGCCTACAGATGCCTCCTCCAGAGGCTAGCCCACCCTTTTACTGACATAACAAACATGCCAAGACTCCAGTTTGCTGCTGTGGTTGCTAGCACTCCATCCCTGCTCACAAACCACCGGACCTCAGCTTTTCTGTGCCTAGGTATCTGGTTCTCTAGTGACTGCTCTTAACTCACTCCCTTGCTGCCCCTAGTTAGGGTACCAGTACCAAGCTGTGTGGGTCAGGGGTCTGTGACTCATTAATCTTTTTTAAATGTTTTGGTAGACATGACCCTACTGTGTAGCCAAGGATAGCCTGAACCCACTAGATAGCGCCGACTCGTCACATGCTTCCACTTCCAAGCGCTGGGACTCCATGGGTAACCTTGCACGTCAGCTCTCAGCGATTCAGGGCTAACGAACAGGGAAAGTACCGGAAAGCTTTGGTTCACTGAACAACGCAGTACCTTTCCCTGTCACTTTCAGCTAAACACATCTAATGGGCTCTTCGAAACCCACCAGGAAAGCAAACAGGGTAGGTGACAGGAGAGAAGGCCAGGTGAGTCTCACGGAAAACGTGAATGTCAACAACAGGGGGTTAAAGCCTCAGACACTGCAGAAAGGTGAAACAGAATTAAGACCGTGAAAAGGTCACGGAACATGGAAAGGTCCTCTAGGAGCGGCTTCAACATGGCCGAGCAGGTGAAACAGGGGAGGAGGAAGGAGGGGAGTCAAGCAAGCAAGACAGCAGTCCCCAGCACCGTCTATGCACATCTGATGCAGAGAAAGTGACACAGCACAAGCAAGGGGTCGGAGGGCAAGAAAGAGTCTCAGGGAGTGACGCCGGGACAAGGGAGGCCTGGCAAGCAGAGGGAAAAAGTCCCAAGGCTTTCAAAACGAGAAATGAAGTTAGCTTGTCAGTCAGTTCAGAGACTGAAGGATCACAGGCAAGCAGACAATATACGTAATATCATTTTTTTAGATGACTGAACATTAATTATGCTCAAAGGTGACCTGTTCATAATCAAGACCAAGCACTTAGAGCCTAGCAAAAGCAAAATGTCTCTGTGTGTTGTGTGTACCCATGGGGGTACAGGAAACGGGGTGTGCATGCAGAGGTAAGAGGCTGGCACAGGGGCCCCTCAACTGCTGTCCACTGTCTTTCACTCACCTTTGACCTCAGAGACAGTGTCAGTGTGTGACCCTAGCTGGCCTGAAACTGACTGACCAGTAGGCCAAGCTGGGCTCAACTCACCGAGGTCCGCCCGCCTCTGCCTACTGAGTATAAGGAAAAGTCTCAGAATCTTTGTCCCTCCAGCAACAGGGCTGCAGGTGCGCACGTCGGGGCAAGCACTTTGCCAACTGAGCCATCCCCCTGAACCTAAAGCAGAGCTTCCAGAGTCCTGTCCAACCTCTTATCCCTGTTATCAATATGCCTGGACCACAAGATTTATGCACCAATTAACCACAAATAAACTTACCCTATAAAGGATCCAATACCTCAAACAGAACCATCAGGAAAACTATGTCTGCCTTACTAAAATGACTATACCAGCCTTAACAAGCAATCAAATAGGAACGGAAGAAAAGAGAGCAGCTAGCTTTCGCTTCCAGCAGAGTAGCGAATCCAGGTTAGCTGCACCCTAGCGGGGAGCCCAGTAACACACATGGGCAAAGGTGCAGTTGAGTGCAAACGGACTCAACCCTGCCAAGTGCCGACTGTGGGTTGACTGTGGGGTCAGAAGTCCAGCAACTTAGCTTCTTTGTGTGTAAAAGGTATGAGCTATGGGGAAGGGATCTGCTGTGAAGATCCAAGGAAAGAACAGGCCTGGTGTCCTCTTCATAGCGGTGTCTGGTGGATTTGCTCTCACTCTGTCTTTCTGCTTGTTTATTTGTTTATTTGTTTGTTTGTTTGTTTGTTTATTTTTGAGATGAGGCCTCTCTGTGTAGGTAGCCCTGGCTGTCCTTGAACTCTCTGTAGACCAGGCTGGCCTCAAACTCAAGAGATCCACCTGCCTCTGCCTGCAGAGTACCAGGATTAAAGCATGTGCCACCACAGCCCTGCCATCCTGCCTTTTAAATATGCTGTACACACATGGCAAACCAGTTTTTCTGGGGGGAAAAAAACCCACAAGAAATTAAGCAGCCCGGGGAGAACGAAGCCATTTTGCATTCTCCGTTATGTATTTTTCGGATCTGAGCATACATAATACTTGCACTGTTCTCTTAAAGTTCGTGGAAGTAAATGAAAGGTGGAGAATTAGAGATCACTTCACTTAATTACTTACGTGCGTGTGTTACCAAAAACCTCACACTATTTGGGGAAACAAACCAGATCACCAAGCGTGCCTCAGTAAAGCTGAAGGAAAGCACACGCAGCGGACCACATGCACGGAGGATCACAAACCCCAGTGCTACCTCCTTAGCAAGACAGACTGCAGCCTGTGAAGACGGAACCAGGGGCTGACTTTAAATACATCCATGGGCTCTCTAAATACTATGTCCTGACAGCCATGATTTCAGAGGCAGAGCATGAAAGGGTCTGAACACAGGAACGACTTATTTGGCCTGTTATTTCTGAGAGGAAGGGAGTATCATCACGGCACCGCCATGGAGCTTAGGGGACAAGGCTGGGGTAGTCGGTTCTCTCCTTCCTCCACTGAGCCATCTTCTCTAACACCGTGCTTCTCAACAGCAAGGCACTAAGAAACACTTTACTTACGTCAGCCCAAGAACCCTCGTGTAAAAATCCAGGGACTTCTTAGGATCCTTAATTCTTAGCATCGTCTGCTGCAGTAGAAAATCCTAAGGAGAAACGGCAGTGTGTGGTTAAGTGTTTTTTAACTTTCAACACTTATTAACCCTCATTAGTAGCTTTCACTATGCTTCCTGTAACAGAGCAGCCCAGCGTCGCGTTACAAACAGAAAGCAAGCAGAGGAAAACCCATCTCCAGCGCACACCACTCGCTCACCCGCCCAAGCTCTCTGCCCAGTGCGGTCCAGTTGCAGGCTTCTGGGGTGGGTGGGGCAGCTGAGAGCCAGTGAGTTACACTCTAGGAATGGCCCCAACTAACAGTGTTTGAGAAACCAGGCTTTCCTGCTCCCAAGTCACAAGGCTTAGCGGAACCTTTCCGCTTGTTTTGGTTTGGTTTGGGGCCCATGCTGGCCTCAAACTTGCTGTGTTACCAACTGGCCCTTGAACTCCCTGACCTTCCAGCTTTCACACAAGTGCTGAAGTTAAGGGCATGAGCCACCAGCACCTGCTTCAGTGACAATTCTGAAGTGACTCCCACATCATCTATCCGCGGCTCCCTGCGCCACAAAACAAAAAACAATTTTTTTTTTTTTTGCCTCCACTGTCCCACTCCACAGGCTTCTGGTGACTATCTTCTAAATAAACTACCAACGAGTGTGTATTCCTTCTCTACTTTTTGAGCAAGCAAACTACAACTTTATTTGGCATAACAAAGAATCCAACCTTTCGCCCCTGACAGAGTCTCATGCAGCCCGACTAGTCTGGAACTCATGAAACAAATCTGAGCTAGCCTTAAACCCAGAGATCAGCCTGACTGCTTATCAAGTACTGGGATTAAAGGTGTGAGTGACAGTGCCAAACTTCTTAATATCTGATGAATGTATAAACACCCTTGCTGAACTATAAGAAGTGACCCCCCCTCTTTCCCTCCAGCTCTCCGCCTCCACTTCACAGAATTCAGTGGCAAGAATCACATGACCTCTTCCCCTTTCCTTATCAAGGACTCTTTTAAAACTACTCAGTTGGAATGGACTGTGAGGTTGGACCCCAGCCAATGGACAAGACAATCACCACCTGCCTTCATGTAAAAATTATGTGTTTCTGGTCCCAGGGTGCTTCTTAGTAATTGGGTCCTGGCTTGCTTGCTTATTTATTTATTTGGGAAGGGGTTCCCAAGACTTTATGTATTTATTTATATAAGTATTGTGGGTGTCCTTGATGTTAGCATCCTGTCTAAACTCCAATCCACCGGTTACCTGGCAACAGCCAGTTATGCCCCTCCCCACAGTTACCTGGCAATAGCCAGGTAGGCCTGGCCCACTATAAAAGGGGCTGCTTGTCCCCTCACCTCTCTCTTGCACTCTTGCTCTCTTGATCTCTCTGTCCCCTCGCCCTTCCCCCTTTCTCCACATGCTCATGGTGGGCCTCTACTCTCTCTCTTCCTCCACCCCCCCCCCCCCGCCACTACTACCCTCTTAACTCCCCTCCCAATGCCCTGAATAAACTTATTCTATACTATGCAGTCGTGTGGCTGTTCCCTCAGGGGTAAGGGATGCCTCGGCATGGGCCTACATCTCTTTATCTTTTTATAAACACCTCACCTGAGACATTATTTATTTATTTTATTGGAGGAGGGACTCCCGAGACAGGGTTTCTCTGCATAGCCCTGGCTATCCTGGAACTCACTCTGTAGACTAGGCTGGCCTACCTGCCTCTGCCTCCTGAATGCTGGGTTTGTGCCGCCACAGCCTGGGGGTTCTGGCACACTCTCTGCAGAGAGAAATCTCCCCAGGAAGCTACTCTCACTCTGGTCCTTTGTGCCACACTGAGGTTCTTTGTGTCCCTCCATTTACTGGTAACTCTGTTAACTGGCAAGACCTTACAAGGAGGTCCTGGACTCCTAAAGAACCAAGCAGCAAAAAGGCAGTCCCAACACCTTCGTGAAAACCTTTCGTTAGGAGCTGACTTCTTCTTTTTTTTTTTTTTAAATGGTTTTTTGTGTGTTGTATTTTCGAGACAGGGTTTCTCTGTGTAGCCCTGGCTGTCCTGGAACTCAGAAATCCGCCTGCCTCCGCCTCCCAAGTGCTGGGATTAAAGGCGTGCACCACCACCGCCCGTGGAGCTGACTTCTTTAGGTTCAGGAACCACCTATTTTGAGTCAGGGTTGCAAGTAGTCCAGGCTGGCCTTGAATTCACTATGTAGCCAAGGATGACCTTGAACTGCTGACACTCCAGACTCCACTCCCACATGCTGGGACATGTCCACTACTCCCATTCTGGACACCCAAGCCTCATCACGCTAGCCAGCCAAGCTGCGTCCCAGCCCTGATGCAATAATTTAAGTATTTGCATGTCCAAGTGTTGTCTCCATGTTGTAACTGAGAGGTGGACACAATCATCTAACCCGTGTAAGCTCAGGTTTTCTTTCTACTGCAGCCACCTCTTACCCCCATCGGTGCTATTCTTCTGTGCTTACAGACTCAACACAGAAGGCCTGGAGGCTCGGCTCACCCCTTTGCAGCTTCAGAGGTTAATACTGTCAACCTGACAGGATCCAGAAGCAGCATGAGGCAAGCCTCTGAGCACCTCTGAGGGATTTAGGGACTTTCTTCCTGTCTTTCTTTTTTGTTTGTTTTCGTTGTTGTTTTTCAAGACAGAGTTTCTCTATCTATCCTGTCTTGACTATCCTAGAACTCACTCTGTAGACCATCTGGCCTCGGACTCACAGAGATCTGCTTGCCTCTGCCTCCTGAGTGTTGGGTTTAAAGGCATAATTGAGTCCATCCCTGTGTCCCGTGTCCCCATCCCCATCCCCATCCTCCCTCCCCCAGGACCAAATCTTGATTAATCAAAGCGGGAATACCCACGATAAATGTAGGTGGCACCATTCCACGGGCGTGGGTCCTAGACTGCACAGAAAGAAGCAAGCTAGCTAAACACAAACATTCCTCACCGTGTGATTCCTGTCTGTGGCTGTGATATGGGCAGCTGCCTCCACCTTCTACCACATCTCCACCGTAACAGAGGATAACATGAGAGCCAAAATAAGCCCTTTCCCCCCCTAAAGTTGCTTTTGTCGGAGTGACTATCACAGCTGTGAGAAAGTGACGCAGCGGCTTCACAGCCTCCTCCCCCTCTAACTTACATCCTTTAAAATACAAACACACACCAGGCAGTGATGGTTCATGCCTTAAATCCTAGTATTTGGGAGGTACAGGTCAAGAAGAGGATTTCTGAGTTCAAGTCCAACCTGGTCTACAGAGTGGGTTCCAGGACAACCAGGGCTACACAGAGAAACTCTGTCAGGTTATGAAGAAGTCACCTAAAGAACATTTGAATTCATTGTTCAGAGGTGGCTTAAGACACCAAGATGAATGAATGACCAGCGTGGGACGGGAAATGGAAACTGAATGTTCTAAACATCCCAGGAGTCTGCTGACCCCCGTCTCAGCAGAACAGCTCGTCCACAGCCTCCAGTATTCTAATGGTCAGAGGCACACCTCCCCCTGAAAAGAACACTGCTCACTGAAGTTCCTTTAGCCTACTAGACGCTCTCCCGCCCAACTAAAAGCACCCTATAAAACCCCAAACTTCTTTTTGGGGGTGCTGTATTTCCTGGGGGCAGCCGGGCAATTCATCCCCTGAACAAAGCTTTGCCTTTGGGCCTCAGTGCTACTCTGGTGGTCTGGTTCTCTCATTAAGCCATATGGCATCAGGGCAGAAGGCAGCTAGCTCAAGGTTCCATGTTTCTGGACCCAGGTTGCCCCATCACATCCAGAGCTGCCTTCCCCTTTGACAATCAGGTAAGAAAGAGATAAGGACTCTCTCTGTCCAGGCACTGACTGCTTGTTCTCTCTGAACACAGATATAAAAACACCTACAAAGTCACTCTGGGACCACGGTAAATGAGGCAAAAGTCTCAGACTTTTCACGAAGCAGGGAGACCACTTTCCATGCCAGATGCTGGCCTAAGCAGAGATTAAAACAGGATATTAAACCTACGAAAATAGCAAGCATCTCCCTCTCTCTCTGCCAATGCTAGTGCCTGCTGCTTCACTATCAATTACTGCGCTTGCATGGGGAGGCCAGGGCCACAAAGAAGCTGATGCGTGCTCTTTCGGACCACACTGAGGTAACCTCAAAGGCTTTGCCACAGGCCTCATCACAGAAAGCCAGCCTCCCACACTGGGCTTAGTTATTAGCCATTGCACTACACCGGGGGCTAAGGGGAAATGGGGCTGGAGGTACTGCACATAGCGCCAACTCTAAACACCATCCAGATTATTTTATCAAACATTAACTTAGGTTCTACTGTAAGCTGCTCTGAAGATGAAATTAATTGATCAGATGGCCTTAAAACACGGAGATCAGGGTTGGAGAGACGGCTCAGCTGTTTAGAGCATAAACCTGGGTTCAAGTTCCGGCACCCAATACTGGGTAGCTCATAACTATAACCCCAGGGGATCCACAGGCATCTACACTCACCTGGCCGTACCCACACACAAATACCCTGACAACATATTTAAAATATCTTGGGGGAAGAAAGGAGGGTTCGTGTTAGATCAGTCTTGGTTAGCTAGGTGGTCCAATCACAGGAGACAAACAACAACAGAAGGCAGAAGACCAGACATGGCAGAGACAGTGAGGAAAGACGCAGTTGCAAATGTCACAGTAGGCTGTGGGCCTGGCTGAGAGACAGATCAGGGCTGCCATTTTAGCCACTGACAACCAGCAAGGAAACCCAAGTGTCAGCACTACCTCGGAAGGGAAATGAGAACAGGCAACAAATCAGAGCTGGAAGCAGATGCTTCTCTAGAGCCAATGAGGAACAAGCTCTGCCAATCCTGCTTTTAAAACATGGGACTGCTACATGCGTAGTCAAACATCTTTGGGTATGTGTAGCATGTCTTGAGTCCACAGGTGCACACATGTGTGTCCACACCTAGGCCGGAGGACAACCTCAGGTGCTGTTAGAAGCCGGCTACTCTGTTTTTGGGAGGTGGAGTCCCTCATCTGGCCTGAGGCTTCCAGAGCAGGCCTGGTTGGCTGGCCAGAGAACTCTATCTCTGCCTCCTGAATTCTGAGCTTACAAATGCCTGCCACCATGCCTAGCTTTTTTTAAAACAAAACAAAACAAAACAAAAACAAGGGAGTTGTACTCAGATCTCTGAAGCCCCACCCAACACTATCTGTCCTTTCGTGGGTATCACGGGGCACTTCTTTTCCCATGCAAATGGAGGGAAAATATATAAGAGGTATTACTATTTATTTATTTGGAGCTCTACAACTGTGACACTGAGGGAGCCCTTACTTTCTTAAAACCTCTGTTTCCGGGATGAAGACAGTGTATGGCTGAGCTGAAGTATACATTCAGTAATGTGTGAAAGAACTTAGCAGAATGTCTGGCCCAGAGCAAACTGCTTCATTTGTCTTGCTGTTACCCTTATAAAACACACCTAGAGGTCCCGTTATACACTATTACTTTTGCTTCCCAAATCTGCATTCCCCAGTCCGATCCCCTAAGCACAGCCCAGGACTCCCATCCCCAGGCTAGGCTTCACGTCAGAATATCAGAAGCACTCCAGCCTGAGAGAGCTTTAATTCCAAGGGAGACTGCCTCAGCCACTCCTTGTTAGTCCAAGTGAGAAAGGCTCTTGATTCCTGCCTTGCTTTTGCCCTCAACAGACTCCCCGACTCAATCATATCAAACCAAAGTGAGCTGAAGAGGTTCTAATCCAAGCCCAGCCTAGCATGCTACTACTTCCTTGGCCACTTAGCCTCCAGGGGAATCCTCCTTCCAGCCTTTCTAATAACCGCTGCATGGCTCAAGCCCTCCCCGCTTCCACCCAGACTGCTCTCTGCTGCTTTTCTTTCTTTCTTTTTTTTTTTTTTTTTTTTTTTTTTTTGGTTTTTCGAGACAGGGTTTCTCTGTGTAGCCCTGGCTATCCTGGAACTCACTCTGTAGACCAGGCTGGCCTCGAACTCAGAAATCCTCCTGCCTCTGCCTCCCAAGTGCTGGGATTAAAGGGTGTGCAGCACCACGCTTCTTGAAGGCTTATTCAAATGCAATCTATAGTGATAGTTCTCGAATCAAAATCCTAGGTTAAAAAAACAACAAATCAACCCTCTGCACATGTGTTCGCTGTGCACCTGTTCAACATCGTCTTTATCACTGCTCTGTCACACTGGTTACGTCAATCGTTTCCTACGTCAAATGCTTATCCCTTAGGAAAAAGACATGTTCTCCCAACAAATATATCTTTATTTCCATTACTTTTTTGTTGTTGTTTTTTGTTTTTCAAGACTGGGTTTCTCTGTGTAGCCCTGGCTGTCCTGGAACTCACTCTGTAGACCAGGCTGGCCTCGAACTCAGAAATCCGCCTGCCTCTGCCTCCTGAGTGCTGGGATTAAAGGCATGCGCCACCACCGCTCGGCTTTATTTCCATTACATACATGTATAATATCTACTATAACTCTAGCCTAGGGATGGGTTTCTGTGTCAGAGCATATATGTGCTTAGCAAGTCCAAAGTTCTGGGTTCAGCATAGACACACACTCCGAGCTCAACAAGTAGGAATCTTTATAGGATGAGAAAAACAAATAAATATTACCAGAGTTTTCAAAATTAGAGTACCCCAGTGGTTGTTTTATGCTCCCACCCTGTCTTAGTTAGGGTTTTACTGCTGTGAACAGACACCATGACCACAGCAACTCTTATAAACGCAAGCATTTAATTGGGGCTGGTTTACAATTTCAGAGGTTCAGTCCATTATCATTATGGCAGGAAGTATGGCAGCCAGCGGCAGGCATGGTTCAGAAGGAGATAAGAGCCCTCCCTACATCTTGATCCAAAGGCAGCCAGGAGGAGGCTCTCTCCTGCACAGGGAGGAGCTTGAGCACTAGGAGACCTCAAGGCCCACCCCCATAATGATGTACTACCTCCAAAAAGGCCACACCTATTCCAACATGGCCACAACTAATACTGCAACTTCCTATGGGCCAAGCATATTCAAACCACCACAGGCCCCTCAACCACAACCCACTACCAGCACTATGCATACAAAATCGTAACTTAACCTTCTTAGACATGACATTCAACATTCTCTCCTTGTGACTGGTCTCCAATCTGCCAGGCTAGCTTTCTCTACCCCTCCCTCCTGTATGTGAATCTCACCATAATATGGCCTTCTGCAACTCCACTGACTACATTTTGCTAAGGTATTCCTCCCTTTCCCCTGGACTCTCTCCCGAGTAACGCTCTGGGTTTGGAAATCCCACCCATCAAAACATGGTTCCATCACCACCTTCTGCATCTTCTTAATGCATCGTTGACCCTAACAGCTGAAACACTGTCTTGTGCTCTATCTCCATAGACTAGCATAATGCATTTTGTCTCACTATACCCTCAGAACAGCTCTCTGAGTCATCTTTATATTCCTTTTATGAGCCCCAGGAGCCCTGCCAAGATGGGAGTCATCACAGACATGGGGATCCAAACTCAGGGCTCCCGGTTCCAAACAGCCTGTGCCTACAACATACCACGGATGCGACCTTTGAAACTCACCATAAAGTTCATCTTCGCTGACAACTTGGAACTGGATTTACAATCACCTAAAGCCTTGGAGTACTTTAAGGAGGGAAGACCCACCCCAAATGTGGATGGCGTCATCCACAGGCTAGGCTTTCAGACTTGAGTAAAAGGAAATTCAGCCAGCTCTGCGCCAGTCACAGATACGTGACTGCAGACACGTGACCAGTTACCCCGGCTGCCACAGCTAGAGCCTCCCTTGCACCGAGTCCTCTAAGTTATCTAAGAAGCAGAGAGGGTAGAGGCTGGGAGTGTGAGTCCTCTCTGGGCAAGTCACTCAAGTACCTGGGTATGTCTCCTTATTTGTAAAATGGAGACAGTTCTCCTTTCCTCATAGAGTTGTTACAAATGAACTTAAAACATCGATCCAGGGCCTAGCACACTCCACACACACCAGATATTATATAATTCGCTTTACATCTCTGAATGGTATGTCCATCTGCCAAAAATGACTAATCTCAAAGGAGAACTCCAAATCAAAAGAAATTTGAAAATGTGGAATGTAAATCAAAGTCCAAGAAAAGGGCACTTCATGTATTTTTAAAGATCTCCCTGAGATTTCTAGGTCATTCATTCAGTCGATTTTGTTTGTTTTAAGATTTATTTTTTTATGTGAGTATGCTGTTACTCTCTTCAGACATGCCAGAAAGGGCATCTGATCCCATTACAGATGGCTGTGAGCCACCATGTGGTTGCTGGGAATTGAACTCAGGACCTCTGACAGAGCAGTCAGTGCTCTTAAGGGTTGAGTCATCTCTCCAGCCTGTTTGTTTGTTTGTTTTGTTGTTTTTCTTTGGTTAGTTGGTTGTTGTTAGAGATTGAATTCAAAGTCAAACATGCTCTCTACCACACCACATTCCCAGGCCCTGGAGTCTTATTGTTTGAATAGCCTGCTACTTAAACCCCCAGTTACCTCCGGAAGTCAACTGACAGAACAATACCCAGAATCTGGGTGTGCTTTGTAGAAAAATGGCCCAGCAAGAGTTTTAACCCAGCCCGGCAGTGATGGCTTACACCTTTAATCCCAGCACTTGGGAGGTGGATTTCTGAGTTCGAGGCCAGCCTGGTCAGAGTGAGTTCCAGGAGAGCCAGGACTACACAGAGAAAAAAACCACACACGAAAAAAGTTTTAATCTTTTAATCTCATCACTTGGGAAACAGGCAGTTTGATCTCTGTAAATTTGGGGCCAGCCTGGTCTATACAGCAAGTTCTGGTACAGGCAAAGCTACATCGTGAGACCCTGTCTAAACAAGAAAGTGTGTGTGTGTGTGTGTGATGGGGGCGAGAGAGAGAGAGAGAAGAGAGAGAGAGAGAGAGAGAAGAGAGAAAGGAAGGATGGATCAATAATCATTACATATAATTTTCAATAATGTAGGAGACTAATTCATATGGAATGTACCAATTTATAGTGTATAAAATAAAGAGGAGATCAATGATATGGCTCAGCTGCCAAACTTCCCAATACCAACAAATATGGTAAGTGGTCCACTGACCTCCACATGTGTGTGTACACGCACACATACACATTAAAAAAAATGTTAAAGAATTACATGCATACTAAGGTATGTGTAAGTAGAATGAATGGGGAGAAGTGTGCGTGTGTGTATGTGTGTTCATTCCTTCCTGCCTTAACTTTGTAGTGACTAAGATGTTCCTTAAGTACACACCTGGTGCTAGTCAAAAGCTTTGGCAATGAGTGTGTCTGACTCTCGTCTGCCCTTAAGGTAAAGAACAAGCAGGGACCAAAGTCCTTCACCATCTCCCTGCCCCTCCTAGAGGCCTGCATAAAGCCCACATTCAATCTTCAAGGAATTTACAAACGATGCGGCGCATAAATGGATATATGCAAAGGTGTTTACTGACACGGATGACTACACAGGAATAAATGCCTCCGTCAGCCACCACGTCTAACTTTCAGCCATGCAGAGGCAGGGACCGCACCTGAATGAGTCTTGCCTACTGTAAGTACGGCCGCGTTAAGTGAATGAAAGCTTTTCAATGCCATTAGGCTAAGCCTCTGACTGCAAAACGAAAGGGTCAGAAGAAGAGTGTCTAAGACCCCCTTCAAGTCCAAGTCCTATTACCTGTAATCTCTCCAGAGACTCTTGGTGGACAGAAGTGTGGACTTGAGCAACAGCAAAAGCCAAGCAAAGGCAGTTAAATTCGAGCAACCGCTGTAGTTTGAAGGAGTGAACGCTGGCGGCAAAGCGACTACGAAGATGAGTCCGGCTGAGAGGGTCGAGTTACAGAGGGGACCCTTTAGCTACGCAAGTTCTGAAAGTGGACCTCTAAAGGGCCATGGCGCCTGATCGAGGATAACTACACCCACAGACACGGAATCTGGCCCCGAGTCGCCCTGGCTTCAAGACACCATGCCAAAAATAAATTAACGCACACTGGGGGTTACAGGTTTTGAAATTACTTTTTAAAGACGGGGATCCCTCCGTACTGTATCCCCCCACTGGCCTCTGTCGCCCTCTTCCCAGCTCACTCCACTGCGCCTTCAGCTGGCGGACCTGCAAGCAGCGGCCGGACCCGGTTAGGATTCGGCCAGGCAGGGCCAGAACCCCAAGTCCGCTCCAGTCGCCGAGAAGGAGGCCCTGTCACCCACCTTGGTGCTGGGGTCCGGGTCGGAGCAGCAGCTGAGGGCAGTCTCATCAGTGAGGCCACTGGACGGGGGCTGTGGCTCTGCCATGGCTGCCCTGGAGAATCACCAACCACTCCAGATCGCAAACAAGCCGGCCGGCCACACGCTCCACAAGGACCGAGAGCCGCCTTTGCAGTCGACTGAGTGACAGGTCAAGGGGCGGGCTGGAGCGGCTCCCAGCCAATCACGGTGCACATGGCTGTTGGCTGTCTGCTGATTGGATTCCAGGGAGTCGGGTTCAGCATGGCGAAACTACAATTCCCGGAATGCCACTGTGCACAATGGCGGCAACGCTCAAAAAAAAAAAAAAAAAAAAAAAAAAAAGTGTTACTCAGTGACCTGATTTTGCTTATACTTAATTACAAAACCTGAAAAACCACCCATTCCTCAGGGTGGCAACTTCATAGAAAATTGCATTATCAGTTTTCTGGAAACACCAGACATCCACTGCTGTCCTTTCTCATTATTCTAAAACTCTTTTTAGAATAATGGGAATTTGAACTGGGTGTTAGTCTTTTTAAAAATTGTGTAAGAACCTGAAGCCAGGATAATTGAAAACAATTCGAATTTAGGTTTTTGTTTTTAAGCAACTAAGTTTAAGTATTGCTTCCACTATATGTTTGCTCCAGAAGCTTGGACTAATTACTGGTCTTCCCAGAACCTCCTTAGAGAACGTGTGGAGAAATGAACTGTGGTTTGACTATGCAGTATACACAAACCACCTGAATTTGAATGAGATTTTAATGACTCACTTGTACACAGAGAGGATGTGTGTAGACAGAACTGATGGGATTTCTTATCTAAAATTAGCTTTTAAAATGTGGTGATTGGTACAGGTATGGTGGCTCACATCTGTAATCCCAGTCATTGGGAGGTAGAGGTAAGAAAATGAGTTTAGGACCAGTGTGGGCTACATAGTGAGTTCAAGGCCAACCTGGGCATCCTGCGATCTGTTTTTTTTTTTTTGGTTTTTTCGAGACAGGGTTTCTCTGTGTAGCCCTGGCTGTCCTGGAACTCACTCTGTAGACCAGGCTGGCTTTGAACTCAGAAATCCGCCTGCCTCTGTCTCCCAAGTGCTGGGATTAAGGTGTGCGCCACCAACCGCCCGGCTCGATCTGGTCTTAAAAAGAAAAATTAAGGCAGCTTTGGTTCTTGGTGAATCTTGTTTTAATCTCTCTCTCTCTCTCTTCCACCCCCCTTCATCCCGCCCCCCTTCCCATATATCTACGACCACATGAGTAACACTATGGAGAGAAATGTGACAGGAATTGATATCTTTAATTTAATAAAACATAAAAGTAGAGACACCACTGAAAAGGAAGAAGACAAACCTGGTCTTGGGTAAAAGAGGTAATGGGCCATACACATGTAAGGCCAATATAATAGGTTATGTATGCAGAATATGTAAAAAAAAAAAAATACAGATCAATGAGGAATATAAAACAATAAAAAGTAGCAAAGAGAAGAATAGGCAGATTGCGAAACAGAGAGCACAGTGTGTGTGAGCTGACTTCAATTTTCTGGTTCATAGTGAAATCTGTTTCCCTGGCCTTCAGGCTAACTTTTTACTTTTTTTTTTTTTTTTTTTTTTTTGAGACAGGGTTTCTCTGTGTAGCCCGGGCTGTCCTGGAACTCACTCTGTAGACCAGGCTGGCCTCGAACTCAGAAATCTGCCTGTCTCTGCCTCCCAAGTGCTGGGATTAAAGGCGTGCGCCACCACCGCCCGGCCAGGCTAACTTTTTAAAGTTAAAAGCAATCGTTGTTGTTAGTGAGGAAGGCAGAACACTGGAATCAACAGGCACTTGCTGGTGGAAATCTAAATTACTAGAAACTTCTGGGGAACCTATTTGACAGCAGTTAGTAAAGCTAAAGGGAGCACATCCTAGGATTCACTACTAAGTTTTTATCCTAGATAAAGATTATTACACTTATAGTCCATGTGACAAATAGAAGAAACACAGTTTGAATTGTGTGTGGGGGGGGGGGGGAGGAGCCCGTCGGCCTCAAGGACCATGGGCAGGTCAAGGGGCGGGCCGGAGCTGCTCCCAGCCAATCGCGTGCACATGGCTGTTGGAGTGTGTATATGCACACACATATGCACAGACACACACTCAGGCAAAACATTCATACACATAAAATAAGTAAATATTTTTAAAAGTGACTAAAATCTGTTCTTTCACATGCTCTCCTTTTCAGGTTCAAAGGGAGAATGTTTCCTTCCTTTCTTTTTTCTAGTTTTTAATGACTCCTAGACTTTTAAGGTTTATAGTTGCACAAATATCAGTCTTTGTTCTCTCTGAAAGTAGACCTCTTCCCTGTGTCTCTGTGTCTGCAATCTACTTCTTTCTCTGATAAGGACTTCAGTCATAGAATTCAGAGTCCTTAATTTAACCACATCCGTCAAGACTCTGTTGCCAAATAACATCACACTCACAGGTACTAGCGATTCATTAAGACTCAGGCATATCTTTTCAGGAGACACAGTTCAACCCATTTTCAGGGATGTGTATCTGTTACTTTACTTTCATTGGTAAAAACTCAAGTGTAAGAAATTGAGATGGCAACTGGGTGGTGGAGCCAGAGGCAAGCAGGTCTCTGTGAGTTTGAGGTTAGCCTGGGCTACAGAGAGAATGCCAGTACAACAAGGGCTACACAGAGAAACCCTGTCTTGAAAAAGGAAGAAGGAAGGAAGGAAAGAGGGAGGGAGGGAGGGGGGAAGAGAGAGAGAGAGGACTGAGATGGTTAATATTGTCAGCTTTGTAATAACTAGAATTACTTGAGAGATAGTCCTATAAGCATACCTGTGTGGGATTATCCTGCTTGATTTCATTGATGTGGGAAGACTCACCCAAGATGGTTACTACCATGATCTTGGCAGGGATTCCTGGACTGAATAAAAAGAATAAAGCCACCTGGCCACAGGGTCTCTGCTCCTAGGCTGGGGATGTAACCTGACCAGCTGCTCAAGGCTCCAACTGCATTGACTTCCTGGTATGAAGGACTGTGCCTTGAACTATGGGCAAGTCTACTCAGAGGCTGTTTGTATCCATTACTTTCTTTACATGTGACTGTGAGTGGTACCACGGAAACAACTTCAGCAAGGGAGGGGCTAGCTCTTAAGTGATACAGTCTGTCATGGTTGGGGAAATCATGGAAGCTGATGGATAAGGATGGGTAAGGTGACTGGTCACGTTACATTCAGCTCACTACCACCTTTTGTGTGTGTGTGTGTGTGTGTGTGTGTGTGTAGCCCTGGCTGTCCTGGAACTCACTCTGTAGACCAGCCAGCCTCATCTACCTGCCTCCTGAGTGTTGGGATTAAAGGCATGCACCACACCTGCCCCAGCCACTTACCTCTTTTTATTGAGTCCATTACCCTGGCCAATGGAAGGGGACTGCACATATTCAGGCTGGGTCTTCTCTCAACTCATCCTTTCTAGAAACATCAAGATGGAGACACACAGAGGTGTGTTCCTGTGGTGATTTTAAGTCTAGTCAACTTGAGGGGCTAACTACCACAATGTTTAAAATACTTTCATGAATATAATTGTTTTTTTAAAAATGGGTACTGTTTTATGACAGACCTAAGCTCCTACTGATAGGTGTCTGAGTTTCTGCTTTGGTAGGTTTCTTTTTAAATAAAATGCACAACTAATCTCTCTCTCTCTCTCTCTCTTTCTCTCTCTCTCTCTCTCTCTCTCTCTCTCTCTCTCTCTTCGTGTGTGTGTGTGTGTGTGTGTGTGTGTGTGTGTGTATGTATGTTAGGGTTTTAGTGCTGTGAATAGACACCATAACCAAGGCAACTCTTATAAAGGCAAACATTTAATTGGGGTTGGCTTACAGTTTCAGAGGTTCAGTCCATTACCCAACCCCACCCCCCACCCAGGGAGTTGACACACTTCCTCCAACAAGGCCACACCTCCTAATAGTGCCACTCCCTGGGCAAGCATTTTCAAACAACCACAGTGTGTGTGTGTGTGTGTGTGTGTGTGTGTGTGTGTGTGTGTGTGTTTATGACTGCAGCCATAGGAATTAGCTACGTGGTTTATTTAATATATAAATGGCTCAGCAGTGAAGAGCATTGGTTCTTCTCCTGAGCTCAGTTCCCTGTACCATGTTGGGCAGCCACAATCCCCTGTAACTCTGCTTCTAGGAGATCTATTCTCTTCTAGCCTCAGTGGGTACCTGAACTCACATGACCTAAACTCACAGCCACACACCTACATACTAACATAAGTCTTTAAAATACAACTACATATATCTTACTGAAATTACGTAATTACTGAAATTACTTAAGCAACCATCCCACGGTAAGACTATGTGGCTATATTAGGAGAATGACAGCACAACAAATGTTAATATTAACCACCTTTGCAGTGGCATTGCATCAGCCCTGTGACGTCTAACCATTTTGAGTAACTTGTTTGGACTCTTTAATTTTGTCAGCCCTGTAATCTTGTCCTGGTTTTTGTTTGTTTGTTTGTTTTTGTTTGTTTTGATGATTTTGTTGATGAGACTTGAAACCAAACACATTATTAAGTTCTAGAAGTTTGAAACTCAAATGAAGCTAGAACATTTGGGGTTTTTTGTTTGTTTGTTTGTTTGTTTTAATAAGGACACACAGGAGTAGAGCGATTTCATAATTAGGATTGGCCAACTAACTAATTATTAGCTAAGTAGGACCATTTCAATACTGAACGTCAGGTCTTCTGAGTTTGTTCACTGCATTAGTATTCTATGCTAACCACCCGCAATACTAGCTGGTTAGGTCAACTGCTGTGTGCTATTGTGCTAAGTGCTTTCTATACACACCCCTCATTGAATTTTAAGGGACACTTAATTCTCAATGTCTAGGGTGTTTGATGTCTTATACATATACATATGTCATGGGGGTAGAAGCCTGAGGCACCCGGTCACATTGTGTATGAAGTTGGGAAGCAGAGAGAGATGACTGCTATTGCTTAGCTCTCTTGTTCCTCTGTATTCAGCCCATGGAATGGTGTCTCCCACCTGTAGAGGGAGTCTCTCCACCTCAGAGTGTGTATGTGCGCATGTGCATGTGGTGCATGTGTGCATATGTGTGTGTGTGTGCATGTGTGTGTGTGCATATGTGTGTGTATATCTGTGTATGTGTGTAATATAGTTGCACATCCTACACAGTGTTTACTTTCTCTTATGCCTCAAGAGAGCTCTGTTTTACGCAGTTTTCCTGTGTCTTGGGACTCAAGAGAGTTCTCATTTGGCAGTATTCCATGAACTGCTGGAGGCCATGCCCGGACTGTTTTTCTTTCTTGGTTCTCTCTCTCTTAAAGGTAAGCCTGTGGAGAAGAGCCTCCACAGGGGCAAGATATTTAGGGCTGCTATTTAATAATAAAAACATTTGCCTGTCTTGAGTCAAAGTCACTTTGCTGTGGTCGCTGACCTGCCTGAGTTCTCTTTGGATCAGAACTGCATTTAGCACCTCATCATAAAACAGCAGGAGATTAAGAAAAGGATTAATAACTTTTGTCCAGATGCCTCTCTCGTCAGGCTAAGGGGGAAATTTAGAGCAATAAACTTCTATTGAGCCAGGAGAAGAGAATCACGCTAGCAGAAGGAAAAACTTTTACACAAGCAAATATGGATTAAATGCACATAAATTCATATACAGATTCATGCACACATGTTCATAAATCTCCATTTGAACTAGTTGGGCCCAGCTTTCATGCTATCTCATAATTACATACTCAAACGCACACAACTATACTTTCACATGCATATGGAGCAAAAGACCAAGAGCCAGTGTAGAAAGAACTCACTCATTCTGGATAAAGAATGAGCTCCAGCTGGGCAGTGGTGGCGCACACCTTTAATCCCAGCACTTGGGAGGCAGAGGCAAGCGGATTTCTGAGTTCAAGGCCAGCCTGGTCTACAGAGTGAGTTCCAGGACAGCCAGGGCTACAACAGAGAAACCCTGTCTCGAAAAAAACAAAAACAAACAAACAAACAAACAAAAGAGCTCCAATCTTTATTGCACAGAGAAAGAAAAACTTCTACCCTTTTGTTGCTAAATGAACCAAAACCAAGTCTGTAAGAAGAAAGCTTTGTTCTCTTTAGTAAGACTAAGCCTACCTTGCTATTAAGAAAAGGCCTGTTCTGTCCCACGGTCAGGAGAAGCCTGCCTGCTCTTTCTGCTCTCTCTGCAGCTTCTTGTCTTTTCCTCCTTTCCTCTGCATTCTGTATATTGCTGTCTTAATATTTGTAATTGCCTTATAGTTTCTAACTTATTCCACTCTGCATTCTCCTTCTTATCTTGCTCTCTCCTCCTGCTCTGATGTCACAATGCCCTCGCTCCCAATGCCTAATTCCCAACACCTTTACTCCCCATGCCATGCTCCCAGTGTTCTGTCTTCCAGTGTGAGCTTTCCTAGTCTTTTGTACTTTTTCTAGGAGAATAGATCACATGATTTTTTCCAGGTTCCCTCTCCCATTTTTTTTTTTTTACTAGAAATTCAAACATAAATTGAATAAGAAGTTTGCAACAGAGAATGTTTACATGCCTATCCATTTAAGAGTAATTATCTGGCTAAACATTCATCATCTGTCACCAGTTTCCATAGGTTCATGGAAAGATAAAAAAAAACATTACTTTAGTGACTAAGTTATTAGTGAAGTTTTGTATAGATAAATCCAGTCAATATTTTATCTTCTGTCCTTGCACCTACAATAAATTATTAGTTTCCTTTTTATGACCTTTGGTTAATGATTTCACAACCTCTTGGAATGTGCTCTAAGTTGCAGATGCCTGCTTGCTATCTCAGAAGCAACTAACTCATGACAATTGAAGACTGGCAGAGTCTTCATTGCAGTTTTGACATAAGAGAGGGCTTTAATAACAATCCTATTATAAAGGGCTTAATAATTACTAGTATAATTTTAGTAATTCTTATAGGATCATCCTTAAGAATTAAGAAGTCATCTATTTGTCTATATAGCATCACTATAAGACAGTACATCTTTGTTGTTCTGCAGAGATCTGCTCAGAAGGGTGGGACTAATACCTAATGATTGTTATATACATATATATTTAATAAAACAGAAAAAAGCATATTAATAGCAGGAATCTCTCCTAAAACGAAATTCTCCTCGGCCTTGCCTTAAGGAGCAAATCCGTTATAGATTTTTTTTATCCATGGCAGACCCATCTCAGGATTGTCACCTGCTAGTTTTTTAACTTCTTATAGATGGCTCCTGGCAATGATCCTAGTTTCCTGCCAAACCTGATGAAACTATTGCATGAGTCATGGTGTCCACAAACACAGTAGAGCAACAGGTATCATCTACTTAGCATTACTTCTTTTTAAAAGATTTATTTTTATTAATTATACATTTGTGTCTGTCCATATGTGGGTATGTGCAGGACCCTGTGGAAGCCAGAAGAGGGCGTTGGATCCCCTAAAGCTGGAGTTATGTGCTGAGGAGCCTTGATCTGAGGCTGGGATCTGAACTCCACCCTCTGCCCTCGAACTCTTATCAGCTGATCTACCTACCTACCCAGAACCTCGATTTATTTCTTTACTATGTACTTTCGAAGAAATAAGATACCAGTTAACATACATGAATGTATTTAAAACTCTATTGGATAAGCGCTGTTCAGTGATTTGTTTCTTAACTAGGTCAGGATTTATACATGTAGGTATGACATGGAAAGATGGCAAGGAGCCAAACCTCAATTCGTGCCACCAGAGGATTAAAACAATCTCTGCCAACAGGAGAGATGTATTTATGACTCAGAGCCAAATAAATGACAGAATGGGCACATGGGGTCAACAGTATCTCTGCTACCAATGGCCTCAGTAGACGCTATGAACCAGAAGTGGATAGCAGTTTTGGGTAGCTTAGGAATCTAGAGGAAGGGCCCAGCATCTTGTATAGCGAACAGTAGATAAGTTGGTCTCTGTCTCCCAGGCTTTCGTGGGTTTTCGTGATGTGGTGTTTGCTGGGACCTCATTTGGTTGCTTCAGTAGCTAAGGGAGCATCTTGGGTTCCCAAAGTCAGTTCACCCTGAAGTCGGATGTGCTCTGTGTCCCACAGAAAAACAGCCTCACCTGAATCTCATGCTCTCCATTGCTGTCTGGCAGTCCTTCCCAGGTGAGCAGTCTGGGCACATTTAAATTGATATCTGTTGCGAAGACTCCCTTGGCTCTTGTCATCTCGGAGGAAAGAATTCAGTCAAGAGACAGCACGGAAAGCAGTTTATTTAGCAAAGCAAAGCAAGCACGCCATACAGATTGAAGTGGATTGTCCCAGGGGAGGATGACAGCACAGTGAGTCCTCTGTTGTGGATTTTAAGTAGTTTGTTTTAAAAATAAATATTTATGAGGTGGGTGGATGGTGCATTCACAGGTAAGGTGACTCTTTTCCTTTACAAATCATAGTGGCCTGGATCCTTCCTCTAAGATGATTCTGCCCAGGATGCTCTAGCAAAACCTACAAAGGAAAAAGAGGCCAAAACCATGGTGTGAATTATTAGGAGGTTTTCCTGTCTCAGACAGTTGTTGGGTCAGCAAGCAAAATATCTAACAAAAGCAACTTAAAAGCAGGAAAGGTGGCCAGGCGGTGGTGGCGCACTCCTTAATCCCAGCACTTGGGAGGCAGAGGCAGGCAGATTTCTGAGTTCGAGGCCAGCCTGGTCTACAGAGTGAGTTCCAGGACAGCCAGGACTACACAGAGAAACCCTGTCTCGAAAAACCAAAAAAAAAAAAAAAAAAAAAAGTGGGAAAGATTTCTTTTGGCTCACAATCCCAGGGTTCATTTCAGTCTGTGAGCCCTGAAGAAGCACCTAGTGTCAGAAGTTGTGAAGCAGAGATGAATGCTGATACTTAGCTCAGGTCTCCTCTTACCTGGTGTAGGACCTCAGTCCACAGAATGATGTCTCCTTTTGTGGGATGAATCACCTACTTCACATAACCTCATTATCTAGACAGCCCCTCACAGACTCATCCAGTGGCTCTAAGTCTGCTCAATGATTCTAAAGTGTCAGGTTGACTCTATTTTGTGCTAGGCCTCCATCTTAGTACTTAACGAGTTTGCCCTAGACTCAAACCCCTGGAAGGTGAGTCCCCAGAAAACAACTTGACTTAGTCACACTCACCCCAAAACGGACAGACATAACCATCTGCTTCATTATCATAAGGAGCTAAGGGTTTTGGTTTTGGTGGTTGTTTTTGGCTTTTGATACTTGCTTACACAGACACCCAAGGATTCTGTTGGGTTGCCTTGACCACTTAACTTGGCAGAGCAGACGAACTTTATGCTCGCTTGCACAGATATTGAAGGTCCTCTTGTGGTTTTCCCATTTAAAACCCATCTCTGTACCCTTCCAGAAGGACACATCTGAGATTTGGTTTTACCGGTGTCAAACAATCGACCCTGTATTTAAAACTGCATCGAGTCTGAGGTCTTTATCCCAGGGGTCTCAAACTCCACAACACGATCATATACCTTTTTCTTCATGCTCCCCAGCCTACATCCCTAATCATTCATAGCAAACTGACACTTCTAAGTAATTAAGTTACACAAATTTAACACTAAGCATTTCCCGGAAATGCAAAGTCCGTAGAAAACTTTGTTAACAATTTGCACAGCTCTATGACGTTCCCCCCCTTCAAAGATTTCTAGAATGCTCTCAAGATACTGGAACACGATTGAGTTCTCACAGGGTCCCCACCCTCCCAGTTACCATCTCCAGGTACATGTTTCGCTGTGCCCAGAGTCCCCTAAACAAAGTTTCAGTTCACCGACTGCATAGGTTGAGTTATCTGATCTGAAAGCTCTTGCCTTGCAGCACCCCATAGCGAGGCACTCACGGGGGAGCAGCATCAAGCAGGAGCCAGCGCGAGGCACCTCGGCCCAACTTCCTTTGTACTCTCAACGGCTGAGCCTCGAGTGGCAACAGAGGCTGAGGGCAGCTCTACCAGAGCAGCCACCGTTGGGACCCGCTTTGGTGGTCCGAGGTTCGAGACAGCCTCCCACCAATTTGCAGGAAGGCAAATTGGAGTGAGTGGTGGACGCAAAGCTTGGAGGAGCGGGGGGCGGGTGTACCAGCTACTGCCTGGGAAGTGCGGGGCTCCCGTCAGGTGCCAGTGCTACCTGTCAATCCATGTTTTGAGTATCTGACTCTACATCCTTGCCAGCTTCTTTTTAAATGAAAGCTAGATGTTAGGGGTGTGGCACCTGGCAGTAAATGATTAGTATGTATAACGGGGGGGGGGGGACAGAGATGAAGGAAAGAAACAAGGAGGGATGATGGAGAAGGAGAAAGAAGCCGGGAGGGAGGGAGAAAAGCTGGAAGGGAGGGACTGGACAGACTGCTGGAGGGAGGAAGAGAGGGTAGGAGGGAGGGAGGGAGGGTAGGAGGGAGGGAAGGAGGGTAGGAGGGAAGGAGGCTGGTAGGGAGAGACAGAGAGACGGAGGGATTCAGAAGATAAAACAAAACAAAAAACCACAGGCTGAGGAGGAGGAAGCTCAGCAGTTAAGAGTACTTGCTGTTTATGCTGAGGACCAGAGTTGAGTTCCCAGCACCTACGTTTGGAGCACAGGCGTGTAGAGACCATTCAGCAGGCTCTTCTGGCCTTCACAGGCGCATGCACATATTTGTACCTGCTTGCAGGAAACACACACACACACCACACACACACCACACACACACACACACACGCACACCACACACACACCTCGCTCCCAGACTTGCTTTCTATTCCTGTGCTAATGGCTCTTCTCCCATAACACTAACTTCTCATCACAGAATTCACCTAATCTGCTCAGCTAGCTGTGGCTTCCCTGCCCTTGGCCCCCAACAGGATCCACCTTCTGCACTTCTGCATAGAACACCCCTTCCTTCCTTCCTTCCTTCTTTCCTTCCTTCCTTCCTTCCTTCCTTCCTTCCTTCCTTCCTTCTTTCCTTCCTTCCTCTTCCTTTTCATCTGTTAATTTATTTTATGACTATGGGTGCTTTGTCTACATGTATATCTGTGCACTCCTTGCATGCCTGGTACCCACAGAGGCCAGAAGAGGGCATCAGATCCCCTCAAACTGGAGTCATCAATGATTGTGAGCCACCCTGTGGGTGCTAGGAATCAATCCAAGTCCTCTGGAGGAGCAGCCAGTGCTCTTAACTGCTGAGCCATCTCTCCAGCCCCTTGGTCCACTTTCTATGGACATTAACCCACCTTGGCTGTATTTAAGAGCATCTTTGCCAGTTTGCGACTTTCCTTTAGAGGGACTCCTTACTCTGAGATGTAGCAGTCAGGTCTAAGAGAAACTGGAGACAAATGGCTAACTGTGGTGCCTATTAGCATACCAAATAGGCTAATAGTGTAGCCGGTTAGCTGAGGGATCTCCCAGCATCACAAATACCCACTACAGAGTCCATGCTTTAAACTGGTTCTTCTCACCCCACCCCCTACCCTAAACTTTCTCCCCTCAAGGGCTTGCCTTCTCTCAGTTTCTCATTCCTATACAATCCTGCCATTTTAGCTATGTTCGCTCTTGGCCCCCTCTCCTTTGTCTTCTTCTAGGTCTTCAGTGTCTCTCTCTTCTCTCCCCTTCCCCCTCCCCCTCCTTCCCCCACCCCATTCAGTCTACTGGTCACCTTTAGTCTATTACTTTCTCCCCCAGCTCTGGACTCTTCCAGGTGCCTCTGGTGGTGCTCTCTCTCAATCTACGGTAAAAATCTTCTCCTCCACCTTACCTTGGAGCAGTCATGTCCTCGCTTTAGACTATAGCCACAGCACCCAAACCTGCAGAGGACTCACAAACATCAGGAGAGAACTAATGTATTCACAGCTGGGGATGCAGAAATGGGTACCAGAGAAAAGAGTGGGATGCCATTGACTATGTGTGTGTGCAGCACACAAGGACGCCGCCAACTCCTCCAAACTGTGGGGCCTTTCTACTTCCTATTGCTTCGGAAAATGATTAGATGGTAACTTTGTAGAAGTTCTCTGAACTTCCAAATTTAAATTGAGAGTGGAGATTGGATATGATTATATGAGGGAAAAGGTAAATAATTCCCTATTTGTGCTGTACTACTTTTTTTTCTCTTTTTCCTGGACTCACTCTATAGATCAGGCTGGCCTTGAACTCACAGAGCTGCACTTGCCTCTGCCTCCTGAGTGCTGGGATGAAAGGCTATGCCACTACCTCTGGCTATGCTATTCTTGATATATATGTATATATATGGCAGTTTTAGTGCTGGAATTAAAGGTGGATGCCACCATGGCCAACTTAATGAAAGCATTATTTGTATAATAATTCAGGGCTCAGTTCTCTTGCTTTACAGTGTGGAACCCAGAGATCAGACTCAGGTTCTCAGGCTTCATGGCAAATCTTCTTTTCCAGATTAGCCATCTTGCCAGTCTTAGAGCTTACATTGTAAGTCCTAAGAAATGTGGAGAAACAATGAAAACAATCATCCCATGCTATTGTGTGTAACAGACACATAACACAAGTAAAAGAGTGTGCACACTTTTTAAAAGTACACAGAATGACATAATATTGAAAAGTAAGCCTCTCTATATAGTCTGTTTCACTCAAAGTGACAATTGCTAGTAATTAATTTTGTTTCCTTTTTAAACAGCTTATCGCTGCATTTTAAAACCAAACAAGCATCCAGAAGTGCAATTTTATGCAATTATATACATGCAAATTACATTTGTGTAATCACACAGTGAAAAGTTGCTAAGAAAAATTCTGTCAATAGAACATTTCTTATTTTTTCTAATTTATATTTTATTTATTTATTTATTTTCGAGACAGGGTCTCACTATGTAGCTCTGACTATCCTGAAACTCACTCTGTAGACCAGGCTGCACTGGAACTCATAAAGATCTACCTGCCTCTGCCTCGTCAGTGCTGGGATTAAAGGTGGATGCCTCATGCCCAGCTTAATGAAAGCATTTATTTATTTATTTATTTTTGGTTTTTTGAGACAGGGTTTCTCTGTGCAGCCCTGGCTGTCCTGAAACTCACTCTGTAGACCAGGCTGGCCTCAAACTCAGAAATCCGCCTACCTCTGCCTCCCAAGTGCTGGGATTAAAGGTGTGAGTCACCACTGCCCAGCGAAAGCATTTATTTATGTATTTATGTATGTATGTATGTATGTATTTTATACATTCATACATAAATACATAATGCACATAAATAGTAACTTCATTTCTATTTACTGAGGTTTTTTTTTCTTTCTCAATTATACAACCTAAGACTAGTTTTAGTACACTTTTGAAAAGATTTATCTATTTAGTGCGTGTGTGTGTGAGTCTGGCTCTGTTTGTGTCTGTGTATGTGTGTGTGAGAAACAGAGAGACTCTTCAGGTGCTTGTGGAGTCCAAAAGGTGGCTTTGGATCCCCTGCAACTAGAGTTACAAGTGGCTGTGAGTCACCATGTCGGTGCTGAGAGATCACCCCAATTCTCTGTAAGCACAGTAAATTCTCTTAACCATGAACCCATCTCTCCAACACCCAGAAAAGAATTTTAAGTAGGAAAGTAGAAGGATTGATCTCAGTTTAGAAAGATCCCTACACAGGCTGGAGAGTTTGCTCAGTGGTTAGAGCACTGACTTCCCTTGAAGAGACTGGGGTTTGATTCCTAGCACTCGAATGGATAGCTCACGGCCACCTGCACTGCTCCAGACCCAGGGATCTGTAGTCCTCTTCTGAGGTCTGCATGGACCAGGCATGCATGTGATGAACAAACCTACAGGTAGGCCAGAAACACGGATGCACACACAAATAAGAAAATAAACAAATCTAGAATAAGATTAAGTCATTAATTAGAAAAAGGAAGATCACTGTTGTCTACTTAAGTCATCAGGGAAGACCTGTGACAGCTCTGAATGTTTGTCACCACTAAAGCAGGCAATTGAAATCAGCAGGTTTGCAAGCCTCCTTTCGAGCCCAGCTCTGAAAGTACATGCGCACACGTCTCAGTGATCTAAAATCATCAGAGGATAAACAGTGTCCGGTAATAATGTTTTCCCGAAAATTGAACGTGTGCTTCCACTTTAAAAAAATCTTATCCGTTTTGTTACGGGGAATTCATTGAGATTTATTGCATACTGGTTTCTTAGCATAGCATGATGACTCAATTTTCTCTTGTCTTTGATAGTATTAAATAATAGCATCTAATTAAAAGAAGCTGCAGATGATTCTAAAATACTAGTTCTTCTCTCCCTGCTCCTCCTCTTTCTCCTCTTCCTCTCTCTGACAAAAATATTGCCATGTAGCCATGGAATATGCTATGTGGTGCATGCTGACCTCAAAATTGTAGCAGTCCTTGCGCCTCAGCCTTGTGAGTGCTACCCATGAGTGTGTGTCACTGTGCTAGGCCTGGAGAATAAGGGTTTTTCTCTTCTCCTGTTCTTTTGTGGAATTGGGGATTAACCTCGGACCTCATGCATGCCAGGCAAGTAGTCCGCCACCAACAGACATTCCCAGCATGAGAGTTCCTTTTTCATTTGTCTTTATTTGTTTCTTTTTCTTTCTTTCTTTTTTTTTTTTTTCTTTTTGAAACAGGGTCTCCACACATCCCTGGGTGTCCTAGAACTCACTATGTAGATCAGGCTAGCCTGAAACTCACAGAGATCCATCTGCCTGCCTCAAAAGTGCTGGGATTAAAGGCATGTGCCACTATTCCCAGGGCCTGAGAGTTCTTGCTTGTGATTTTTGTTTTTCTTTTGGGACTTCTGAAACAGAGTCTCCCTATTGAAGCCCAGGCTGGCTTTGAACTTATGCTCTTGTTACCTTAACCTCTTTAATGTTAGGATGACAGGCATGTGCCATCGCACTTGACCAGACGTCTAAACAGTTGTAGCCACTTTTGTTTGGTTTAAGATTTTACGTTTGTGTATGAAATGTTTTGGCTGCATGGTTGTCTGTGTACCATGTGCATATGCCCGTGGAGGTTAGGTTAGGAAAGGGTGTTGGCTTCACTGTGATTAGGCCTAGTGGCAGTGTGTGCCACCATACAGGTACTGAGAATTGAGCAGCCAGCACTCTTGTTTGGTTGGTTGGTTGGTTGGTTGATTTGGTTTTTCGAGACCGAGACTCTGTGTAGCTCTGGCTGTCCTGGAACTCACTCTGTAAACCAGGCTGGCCTCGAACTCAGAAATCCACCTCCTCTGCTTCCAGAGTGCTGGGATTAAAGGCGTGCATCACCACTGCCTGGCTGAGCAGCCAGCACTCTTAAGCACTGAGCCATCTCTGGTTGGTTTAAGTCTAATTATGTAGCTGTGTGCATGCGCATGTGCATGTGGGTCCTCAAGGAAGCCAGAAGGGAGCATTTACTCCCCTGGATTACAGGCCATTGTAAACCACTCAGTGTGGATGATGGAAACTGAATCAGGTCTTCTGCAAGAGCTGAACGTGTAGATAAACACTGACCCCATGATCTAGTCCTGTGACAGAACCTTTCTGGGAACCCAAACTCTAGCCCTATGTTTTCTCAGAAAGTGCTTTAATCGCTTAGCCACACTCTGGTGCCACTTATTTATATTTGAGATGGGGTCTTGTAAAAGTAACTTTCATTCACCCAATGGAATCGTTGTCTCCGAGGCTTAATGCCTGTCTGCTAACCTAGACCTAGTCCTGGAAGTTTCTAGCCTCTGTACAATCTTATCTAGGTCTAGAATGTTCTCAGCCTCTCAGACTTGCTGCTGAATAAGCTTACTGTTTCAAGCTCTTTCTAAATAAATTCTTGTTGACTAGTCAACTCAGGTGTTGTGGCTCAAACTCCTCTTCAAGCTGCTCTCCAAGTGATTCAATCTGGCTTCTCTCAGCCCCTCCTGAATTGCTCTGCTTGGCCTCATACTAAACTCTGCAAGGTGTTCTAATCTTCTGGCTCCTTATCCTGTGGCTCATTCTGTCTTGACTTGTATTTAGCCTATTCTCTCTTTACAACCTGTCTCTGTACAACTGTTGCAGTAAAACTGTTTCCTCCTCTCTCTGCACTGTTCTCCAGTAGCTTCCCTTTCCTCTCTTTTCTCTTGAGTTGGGCGTATCCTGTTCTGTCAAATCTTTTTCTGATTCGTCACTTTGTCTGCCACTCAATTAGACATCACTTTCAAACATGGCAGCTTCCTTCTACAAACTAACTTTACCTTCATTGTTTGGGATTAAACGTGGGTACTAAAGGCATGTCTATATTCCAGCCCGAGGGATTTAAAGTATATGCTAAAGACTGAGCCACACCACAACTAGAAACAGGTATTTTCAGTAAACAACACAATCCTGGGGTTCAAGTGTGATCGAATATCCTGCAACCGGGTCTCATATAGTTCAGGCTGGTCTCATACTCCTTATGTAGCTGAGGGTTACTTTGACCCCCTAATCCACCCGCGTCTGCATCTCAAATGATGAGATTACAAGCCACCACCACTGCCTTATGACTTACTTAATTTTAAAACCACTATACAAAGCAGCAGGATTCATAACAGCATTGTAATGACCCAATCCTGAAGACGGCATAGTTTTCTAGCACCAAAGCAAAACCAAGTGAGTGCTTAGCCTTGGGAAAAACAAACAGAAACAAATGTATGTGTCTATTGTCACCTTTAAAAAAAATCCCCCTCTGTAGGCCTGTAACCTTAGCTTGTTCAGATAATTGTGGTAAAGAAATACACGATTTTGTCATTGTTGTTGTTAACTGTCTAGCTTTAAGGGGAAATGTCCTAGTGTGCTCTCGGCTGCTTTGATAAACACCATAATCAAAAGCGACTTGAGGAAAAAAGGGTTTATTTCATATTTTCAGATCACAGTTCACCACTGAGGGAAGTCAGGGTAGGATCTCAAACAACAGCACTGGTAGACTGAAAGAAAGGTGCGTTCAGACTGCCCTCTTGCCTGTTCCTAGCCTTACGCCCTGGCCCAGCCACCTAGGAATGGTAGTACCTATAGTGGGCCCTCTCCTATCAATTAACAATCAGGAAAATGTTCTACACACCTGTTCACAGGCCAATCTGATGTAGGTAACTCCTCAATTGAGATCCCATCTACCCACCCAAAGTGTGTCAAGTTAACGACCAAGATTAGGCATCACTGGGAAAAATAAAAAACACCCAATGATCAAGTTATTTGCACACTTCTTAAGGAAAATGATTTCTAATTCTAGATTTCAAGACGTTGAAGATCTTCCGCAGGAGGAATCTACATTGAGAAATGGAGTCGGCCGAAGGCAGCGCAGAGCCACCTCCCCGGAATGAAGAGGCTCCTCCTCCAGTGGGAGGGGAAGCTCCGCCCCCTCCAGGAGACACTGCCCCTCCCCAGGAGCAGGCCCCGCCCCCGATGGGGATGGTGCCCCGCCCCCCACAGGAGACGCCGGCCAACCCAGTCAGGACCGAGATGCTCTGAACCTCGAGGGAGAACCCACGGAAGTCCAGGGTCCTGCTATTTCCGTGACTGACTATAGGAGCCTGATTCCCTCAGATGAGGAGATAATAATGCCGGAGGATGAGGAGTCTGGCCAGGGCAGGGTCCGAGCGAGGATCGCCCCTAGGAATACACAGTCAGTACTGTCGGATGGGCTATCACAGTCTTCCCGGCGGTCTTCCAAGTTCCGCCGAAGTATGACTGGCATTCCAAACCTCCAGGAGACCCTCAAAGAGAAACAGGTTTGCAGCTGATAGGGTTGGCATGGGAAAGCCCGAGACTTTCCTTTGTTTGAAAATGCATTTCTCTATACTTCCATTTTTTTAAAAAAAAAACATGTTTTCACTTCTTTTAAGAAAAGACGCCTCTTTTCTTCTTTCTCTTGCCTCTGGATTTTTCATTCCTCCTCCGCCCTTCTCTTCTTTTAGGCAAGATTTAGAGAAGCAAGGGAAAACCGGAAAATGAAAATTGATCCCTCATATAAATACATATTTGAAGTTCTAGGAGAAAAGCTTGGGCTGGACATAGTAACTGTGGAAGAACTAATTTTGGATTGCCCGTCGGTAAGCTGAAGACATGCCCTAAGTTGTCCCGTTTTTCCCCTTTGTTTTGGAGATGTGTACTTGTGTGAGGGTGTGCAGGAGCATGTGTGCCTTCCTCTGCCACCCTCCAGCCTGGAGATGTGTGTATTGACAAGAGGCACCATTGCGAACAATTGGATATACATTATGGTCAAGACTGGCTTTACAGAGGTGACCTGTGGAACCGCACAGGCTCCTGGGGGTTTGGTTTAGTGATCTAATGCAGTCGTCTTGATAGAATTCTTCCTACTACGCTTCTTTTTCTTTCTTTCTTTCTTTCTTTCTTTCTTTCTTTCTTTCTTTCTTTTTTTTTTTTTTTTTTTTGGTTTTTCGAGACAGGGTTTCTCTGTGTAGCCCTAGCCATCCTGGAACTCACTCTGTAGACCAGGCTGGCCTGGAACTCAGAAATCCGCCTGCCTCTGCCTCCCAAGTGCTGGGATTAAAGGCGTGCGCCACCACCACCCGGCTACACTTCTTTTTCTATCTCTTTTTTTCTCTTCTCTGCCTCTTTTCTTCTTTCTCTTGCCTCTGGATTTTTCATTCCTCCTCCTCCCTTCTCTTCTGCTTCCTCCTCCCTCCTCTTTTGCTTCCTCCTCCTTGATCCTCTCTTGCTTCCTCCTCCTTGATCCTCTTTTGCTTCCTCTTCCTCCTCCTCTTCCTCCTCAATCCTCTTCTGCTCCCTCCTCCTCCTTCCTCTTCCTCCTCTTTATCCCTCCTCTTTGATCCTCTTTTGCTTCCTCTTCCTTCTTCTCCTTTTCCTCCTCCTCCTTCCTCTTCCTCCTTCCTCCTCATCCCTCCTCCTCCATCCTCTTGCTTCCTCTTCTTCCTCCTCCTCCCTCTTCTTATGCTTCCTTCTCCTCCCTCCTTTTCTGCTCCCTCCTCCTCCTCCTCCTCCTCCTCTTCCCTCCTCCTGTGGTAGGAGGGAATCTACCCCAGGACTTAATACACATGCTAGACAACTACTTTATACCTGAGCCACCACCCTCCAGTCATATCTTGAAGTTCTTATGGCCCTTCAAGTTTATTTTGCCCCAGCCACACAGGTTTTACAGGCAGCCTCCGTTCATTACCATAACAATAAGGGAGCTCTCCTCTGAAGTTCTAAAGCTGTGTTTGCCCTCCCTTCCTAAAGCCTCTCTGGGCTCCTGTGGTAACTCTGGCAACATGCCTTCCTACACACCACATAGAGGCCAGTGGGGTGATGACCATCAGACGAAAGGAAGGCCAGTTTCAGAAAAGGGATTGCTCTGTAGGTCTCATGTCCCAGCCATCATTCCCTGTACTGAGGAAAGCAGATAGGCGAGTAACCTTGTTTTCACCTGAAAATTGCTAGGCTGTGCTGGTGACCTCCATATTGGAAGCCTAGCATCTCTGCTGGAGGTGCAGCCACAGAGATTGGGGCCTGCCCATTGCCTCCAGGGGAGAAGGACAGCTGTGGCTGCATGAGGCGGGACTGCAGGGTGGGAGAGCCTGGACTGCAGGATCGGAGAGCCTGCTTTAGGGATTGCCAGCTGGATTTTCGAGCTGGTATTCCCTGTTTGGAGACAGACTCACGAGAGCAGGCGTTTGTGGGTGCAGACCTTATGTATTGCTGCTTTTCTGTTGCTGGGATAAAATATCAAGACCAAAAGCAACCTAGAGAATAAAGGTTTTGTCTTGGTGTATAGCTGGGGAGGGCATTGTGGCAAGCAGGAGGCATGGTGACAGCCAGAAGTGCCTGGTCCCATTTTTATCCACATACTGGAAGCAAACAGAACAGGAAGTATGGCCAGGCTATAAACTCCACTCACTTCCTTCAGCAAGGCTGTACCCCCTAAAGGTTCCATAACCTCCCCAAAAAGCATCGTCAACTGGGGACCAAATGTTCAAAGTTCTGAGGCTCCAGCATTCAAAGCTTGTGTCTTAGGGTTTTACTGCTGTGAACAGACACCATGACCAAGGCAACTCTTAAAAAGTACAACATTTAATTGGGGCTGGTTTATAGGATCAGAGGTTCCATCCATTATCATCAGGGCAATAGCATGGCAGCATCCAGGCAGGCATGGTGCAGGAAGAGCTGAGAGTTCTACATCTTCATCCGAAGGCTGCTAGACTGGCTTCCAGGCAGCTAGGATGAGGGTCTTAAAGCCCACGCCCACAGTGACACACCTACTCCAACAAAGCCACACCCACTCCAACAAGGCCACACCTTCTAACAGTGCCACTCCCTTAGCCGAGCATATACCATCTCGGCCTGCCACCTTCTATTTGCCATTCCTGAAGTATATCTCACCTTTTGGGTCTTTATGGCTAGATGCTGCCTCTAGGACCCCCATGAATGACGTCAGACACTGCTTAGGGCACAGGAAATAGGAAACGTGGATATGAAAGGAAGTGTCAAACCGGCGCATGCACTTCCACACAAGTTGTGCTAAGCCTTGGTAGAGGGGAGACAGTGTAACCTTAGGGAAACTAATCTAAGGCGGAGAGATTAAAGTAGCATTTATTTGCTTGAAGGGACAGAGCTGGCATCGAAGGGACCGAAGGGACCGCTATTGGCTCAAGACACCCTGAAAGCAAGTTCTCAGCTCAAAAGAGATTTGTTTGCCCCAGAGGGACAACGGGCAGGGAATGAGACAAAGACAGGAGATAGAGGAGGAGGAGGGAAGGTGGAAGGGATACTTACCCCACGGGAGGGGACGGATGGATAAGGGACTCCTAGACAGAGAAGAGACCCATGTGGACCATAGGAAAATGGCAGCTTATAAAGGTAAAAGGGGAAATCCTATGTCAGGACGAGGTTACTGGACATGTTACTTAGATGAGCCAAAGGGAGCTTTTGATTGCTGGACTTCAATACTTTGATAGCTGGACCTTGGTAGTCACCCTCAGGAGGAGGAAGTGGCCAAATAAGGGATTAGATCTTGGTAGCTAGCTTTAGGAATGTAAGCTAGACCTGGAGAATGAGGGAGAAGGGCAAGGCCTCCAGAGCCATGTTTGCCCAGGCTGGCTAGAGTCCCTTTAGGCCTCAAGTTGAGGGCCAGGTGGATAAGATGGTAAAGTTGGTGTGGAAGGAATTATTAATCCTAGCTAGTCGTATAGAAGACACACAATACAGGTATTTTATTTATAAGCTGTAAGCCTAGATTGGGCAGGTTTGGAGCTATAAAAATGTATTCCCAGCTATAACGTCCCTTGTTACTTGCTGCTTCTTCTGGCCACATGCTGAGGGCTCATCTCCTCTCCTGGAAGCCTCTTCCACCTCCATCTTCCTCCTTCTTCTTCTTCTTCCTCCTCTCTTCCTCCTCCTCTACCTGTAACCCCCTTACTTAATCCTCGAGTCCCTCCTTTCTCCCTCCACTGCCCAATCACAGGCTCTAGCCTTTTATTGACCAGTTAAACTGGGGAGCAAGGTTCACATAGCATCACTTGGTGTACGTGAAGATCTGCTCCTGTGGAGGGCAGGGGCAGGACTACATCTTGAGAAGCTAATATTTAGCATGAGAATACAAGCAGCATCAGACCAACCCACCACAACTCAGTGTGTTAGCGATGGTCACTGCTGCTGTGATTGGATTCCTGTCAAGTAGTGACTTAAGGGACGGAGGATCCATCCGTACTCACCATTTTAAGGGTCCATTCACTGCAGGCAAGGCAGGGTAGCAGGAACCCGAGGTGGCAGGCAGGTCACATTGCATCTGCAGTCTGTCTGGAGGCAGAGAACTGAGAGAAAGTGGGGTCAGGTTATAACCCCACCCCCAAGGCCTGTTCCCTGCCGACTTCCTCCACCTACTGAGGGTCTCCACAACCTTCTGGGGTAGCATAGCACTAACAGCTGGGGACCTAGTGTTATGGACCAAGGCCATGGAGGAAATTTTATATTTAAATCATTACAGTTTTGGTGTTGTAGATGGAAAATGGTGTGTGTGTGTGTGTGTGTATGTATATGTGAAATATTCTTTTACTGTGAAACCTGACTTTAGTCCAGGACAAAAGGCAGCTTATTAGAGGGATCACTGAAGGCATTCCTGTTTTGTTCCTGGTATGATGGCTCTTTTTATACCAGATCTATTTTCTCCTTGTACCTTACCCTGTACTGTGGCCTAGGAAGCTGGCATCTGGGCGACTGAACATGTGGGTAACCTTGCTCTCTGGCTTCTGCCTAGTTGAGTGGTTATCTCATGCTTCACCATATTCCCTCCCTCCCTTAAATTCCTGCAAAGGACTTCATGCGTGTGCACATGTGTGTGCATGTGGAGACGAGAGATTCATATTGGTGGCTTCCTCTGTCTCTCTCTACCATGGATGTTTGTGTGTATGATTTATTTTACATGTACGAGTGTTTTGCCTATGTGTACATATGTGCACCATCTGTTTGATATATATGAACGTTAGAAGAGGGCTTCAGGTTCCTTGGGACTTGAGTTATATATTGATTGTTATGAGCCAGCATGGGAGTCCCGGGAACCAAAGCTAGGAGGAGAAGATGGCCATTCAGTAAAGTACTTACCTTGCAAATTAGAGGATCTAAAGTTCATCCCCAGAACCTATATTAAAAAAAAAAAATACCCAAAAGACAGGCGGTGGTGGTGCACGCCTTTAATCCCAGCACTTGGGAGGCAGAAGCAGGCAGATTTCTGAGTTCGAGGCCAGCCTGGTCTACAGAGTGAGTTCCAGGACAGCCAGGGCTATACAGAGAAACCCTGTCTCGAAAAACCTAAAAAAAAAAAAAAAAAAACAAACAAAAACACCAAAAAACCCTAAAAACCAGCCTTGGTCAATAGTATATTCTTGTAAACCCAGCTAGGGAAGCAGAAAAGAGTGAATCCCTGGATCTTATTGGCCAGCTTGCCCAACACCTGATAAGTTTCAGACCGGCGAGAACCCTTGTCTCAAACAGAATAGACAGAGCCAGAGGAACATCCGAGCTTACCCGCTGCCCTCCAAACGCCTACACACATGTGCATTTTCACCTGCACACATGGGCACACACGCACACATATCTCTTTACATGATTGCCTGAGCATACAAAGTTTGGAATCTCCTCCCTTAAGGGACTGGCTTTGTTGTACCCCATCTTCCAAGTTGTAAGTGGAAAGAAGGACTCTTCCCAAGAGAGGCTTCAGTACGTACGGAGCCAGCGGACTAGTGTGGGCAACTTGGTATCCCTCATAGGATGGAGCCCTTCTGCTTCTGAGGCCTAGTTCCTTTTCTGCTCTCTAAGATCTCACACTGACACCTCGATAGTTGAATGCAAATTGGACGCTCACAAGGGTGAAAGAAAATCTCATGACAGTAATTTGTCTTTTTTTTTTACATTAGTTGGATTATGTGTCAGGTTATAATTGGTGAAATTATCATCGCTTAAGTAATTTGTCAGGCAAAGGCGTTGGTACGGAGGGTTCTCTGTTTGCCTACTCAACTTTCGTAATAGCAGTTCCCGTGCTTACCTCCCCGTGTGTTTACATGACATCCTTTAGTGCTGGGCCAAGTGAGTGACTAGGCAAAACGGTGCATGTAAATCATTGATGGAGGACCAGAAATAGGACACACTACCCCATCTCAGGAGGATTGTTTAAGCTCTGGAGTTAGGGTCCAGCCTGAGCAGTACAGAGAGACTGTCCATCTCTGCCTTCTCTCCTCCTTTCCTTCCTCTCTCTCTTCCCTCTACTTCTACAGCTCTTTCCTGACAGGTTTCCCTTCATATTCCAGACTGGCTATGAGCTTCATGTATAGCCTAGCCTTGCCTCAAGCTCTTGATCTCCATCCTCAGCCTCCTCAGGATGGTCATAGGTGTGCACCACCATGCCCAACCGTGGAATCCTACCTCTCTCATGGGCCGACAATGGCTGGAGAGACCGTTCAGTTGGTACAGCAGACCTTTTGCTCTGCTGGTGTGAAGGCCAGAGCTTACTCTGCTGAGTTCACATAAAGAAGTCAGACATAGTGGAGTGGAAACAGGAAGATGCCTGCAGCTGACTGGGCAGCCATTGGAGCCTTATGTGATGACACCCAGGTCAGCCTGACTCAAACAAAAAGCACAACAACAAGAACGACACCTCCACAAAAACAAGGCAGACTGTGCCAGAGAAATGACACCCTAGGTTTACCTTTGACCTCCCAGGTACAAGTACACACACACACACTTTCCCAAACTTCTCAGTCAACTAACCAGTCAACAAACAAACCAACTGTGCTGGTTGGTTTTTGTCAAGTTTATATAAACCTAGACACACTTGGAAGGAAGAAATCTCACTTGAGGAATGACGCCCATTCGATTGGCCCCGTTAGCATGTCTGAGGAAGGGACATTTTCTTGATGGCTAATTAACACAGGAGGGCTCAGCCTATACAAGAAAGGTAGCTGAACAAACAGAAAGCAAGCCAGTAAGCAGCCTTACTTCATGGTCTCTGCTCCAGCTCCTGGCCTCCAAGTTCCTACCTTGCTGCCCTCAGGGATGGGCTGTAACCTGCGAAAGAACCCTTCTTTCCCCAAGTTGCTTTTGGTCATGGTATTTATCACAGCAACAGAAAGCCCACGAGGATACTATGACGTGAAATTTACCTGTCTTCCCTGTCCATCAGGATTGAAGTTAGTTAAGCCATTTCTCGGATGTTCCTGAAGCCCCCACCAGCTTTTCTCCTCCTCCTCCTCCTCTTCTCCTCTTCCTCTTTTTCCTCTTCTCCTTCTTCTCCTCCTCCTCCCCTTCCTCTTCTTCTCCTCCTCCTTTTTCTCCTCCTCTTCCTTTTCCTCCCCTTCTTCCTCCTCCTCCTCCTTCTCCTTCCCCCTCTTTGTTTTGGTTTTTGTCTTTCAAAACAGGGTTTCTCTATGTAGCCCTGGCTGTCTTAGAACTTGTTCTGTAGACCAGGCTGGCCTCAGAGATCTGCCTGCCTCTGCCTCCCGAGTGTTGGGATTAAAGACTTATGCTGCCACCATCACCTGGCTTTTACTTTTCATTTTGAGAGAGGATCTCTCAAAGTTGCCTTGGCCAGTCATGAATTCACTCAGTGTTCCAGGCAGACCTTAAGCCTGTGGTCCTCCTGCCTCGGCTTCTCGAGAAGCTAAGATCATAGACCTATATGCTACCAGACCCTTCAGGAAGGTCTTTGAGTCTCATTTTATTTGAAAAGGGACATTGATGAGCTACACGAAGCAGTCGTACAGGAGTTACTTAATTCCATTTTATTATTTATTTTTTTTTTTTGGTTTTTTCGAGACAGGGTTTCTCTGTGTAGTCCGGGCTGTCCTGGAACTCGCTCGGTAGACCAGGCTGGCCTCGAACTCAGAAATCCGCCTGCCTCTGCCTCCCAAGTGCTGGGATTAAAGGCGTGCGCCACCACCGCCCGGCCTAATTCCATTTTATTGATCCTCGTTTTTTCTTTCATTTAACAGCTGGATCCGTTCACCAACTTTTTTGAGAAGGGCGGTTGTAAGACTCTGAAGTTCGTGTACCAGGAAGGGGATGTGCCTGGTTTTGGTAAGGATATTTTGTGAGAGCCCTGGGCTTGAGGCAAGCTGATTAATGTTGATGCGACGATGCCTCTTTTTCCTCTCTCATGTAGAAATTTTCCACTGTCATAGAGAAAACTTGATCAGAAATCTATGTTTCAAAAAAAAAAATGTTTTTTTGAGTGGTTGGAGAAGCGGCTCACCTGTTAAAAGCACTTTCCACTCTTGCAAAGCTCCCCCCCAACCCCCCACTCGTTCATTTCCCAGCACCCACATGGTGGCTCACAACCATCTATGTGTCCAGTTCCAGGGAGTCGGATGCCTTCTTGTGCCGTCCACTGGCATGGTATGCTTGCCTAAACAGGCATACATGCTGGTCCAATACTCACAGACATAAGACAAAAATAAATCCTTAAAAACATTATCTTAAGAACACTCCGGGGTCATCAAGATGGCGCAGTCAGGCAAAGGCACCAACCACAGCCTGTTGGTGGGATTTCAGTCTCTGTAGGACCCACAGGGTAGAAGGAGAGAGAACTAGCTCCTGCAGGTTGTCTTCTGACCTCCACGTGCATGCCCGGATACCTGTGTGGGTAAGCACTCAGTAAATGGCAATTAAAAGAAAAAGCCCTCCATTTTGAGATTCAGTAATTTCAGACATTGCTGTTATGTTTAGGAAGACATAGCAGAGACACCGGCCTCCACTGGGAAATACACTTTTCCGTTAGGCTTTAATTGCTGTTTTCTGTAACAGGTGGACCATTTTGTCTATATGCGTTCAGATGGCTAGGAGGAGGCATGATGCCTCTCTGGAGCCCAGCAGTGACCCTTGTGGCCATGGCTCAATGTCTTGTGGCGTCTGCCAATGTTAGTTACAACATCTGGCTCTCCTATATTATGCCTAATTATCACACACCTTGCTTCAATAACTAGATACTTGGGTTGTCCTTTTATCTTAGAGTAATTGTAAAAAGCATTGTGTGTGTGTGTGTGTGTATTGGTGTGCATTCATTCAGGTGCATTTGCACACATGTATATGGGACAACCTTGGGTAGCGTCTTAAGGAATGCTACCCACTTCCTTTAGAGTAGGTTCTTGCATTGGCTTGGAGCTCACCGCTAGGCTAGTTTGACTGGTCATGAAGCAGTCACTTGCTGAGTTGGATCAGTTCCTCGAGTTTACACTCAGTTCTTGACATTTGTTTCCAGAATGTGGTCGTACAATTACCGGAGTCCCCAAAGGGGGAAGAATGATGAGATTGTATGTCGACAACGCAGCTCCCGACAAACTGAGAGGGATTTGCTTATTTTTTGTCCGCTGTCGAAATGATACTGCCATTAATTCCAAAACCATTTATGAGGTATGTTTTAAAGCACAGATAGCTTTTCACACTCCCCCCTGGCCCCTTTTCTTGCCTTTCCTATATGACAGACTGAAATGGGTTCCAAGGAAAAGTGTATTTGTATTCTTAAAGAAACTAAGGTATTGGGGTATAATAGATACTGACTTTGAAAGTTTATGTTTTGAAAAGAAAATGTGAAGGTTTATGTTTTTGAGACAGGATCTCATATAGCCTTAAGCTCAATACACACACACACACACACACACACACACACACAAGAGAGAGAGAGAGAGAGAGAGAGAGAGAGAGAGAGAGAGAGAGAGAGAGAGAGAAGGGCACGTGTGTATCATTGTTCCAATCTGCTTTCTGTTCCTGTAATAAAATACTAGCCAAAAGCAACCTGGGGAAGAAAGGGTTAATTTCCTTTGCACTTCCAGATCACAGTACAGCCCTGAGCAAAGTCGAGACAGGACCTGAAACAGAGACCATGCAAGTGGAACGCTGCTTCCTGGCTTGCTCCCCCAGGGTTTGCTCAGCCTGCTCTCTCATATAAAGCCGGACCATCTGCCTTGGTTTGGCCCAGTGGATTGGGCCCTCCCGCAACAATTAATCCAGAAAATGGCTCTCACACATGCCCACAGGCCAATCTGCTGGAGGAATTTCCTCAGCTCAACTTCCCTCTTCCCTGGGCGACTCTGGCTTATGTCACCTTGATGAAAACAGCCGCCAGCCCTAAAGTTTATGAAAAGTCGATCTCTTCTGAACGGTCTTTCGAGACACATTCAGTTGTGTTCATATGATGTTACATATCAGTTACCATACCTACTCTCTGCTTCATGTTTTAAATTCTTAGACATTTCAGGAGAAGAAAGAACTGACTTAGAATCTAGACTTTGCTAACCTCGTTCAGGAAAGGTTGGACTGCAGGACAGAAGCCGCAGGCAGTGTTAATAGACCAGAATTTACCTCCAAGCCTCGTCCCTGGCTATTGCTGCTTCCTTTGGCAAGTGGCTTGCCCTCTCTGAGACACGGGCGTGCCTAACCCTCTGCCGGATAGCTGTGAGACCTCAGAAAGATAAATTCTTGCTATACCACCTGGCTTACCATAGGTTCTCGAAAAGCATCCATCCGCTAGCTTTGTCCTTCTTAGTGGGTCTTACTTCCTACTTGAGTGGGACATGCAATGAATCCCGTGTAGTTTGGCTTCTTTACTGTTTGTGAGGAAAGACTTCCCGAAGAGAGGTAGACAGTAGTTTGCCATGAGCCCTTGCGGGTACTTCCCAGCGTCTCTAGTGCTTGGGTGAGACCTCTGCAGCGAGTTCATAAGGAATCTGCCCTTCCCTCTCGGCTAGTTCTTTTTGAACTCTTGTCGATTTACCAGGCCATCTCCGTGTATGGACGAATGTTCAGTCTGTTACCAATTTAGTAATGCTTTCTTCAGTTAATCTTTGGGTCAGTCTGCTATTTTTTAATAATTTAGACTCTTTCATTCTCTTTCCCCTCGCCTTTGCCTTCCGCCCTTCTTCTTACTCTGTCCCCTGCCTCTCCTCCCCTCCCTCCCCTTACACCCCTTCTCTTCCCTTCTTTTTGTTCTGAGGACCAAATCCATGACTTCCCATCTGCTAGCCAAGGGCTCTCCAACTCAGCCACACCTCCAGCCCTCTTTTCTTTGTTTCTGAAGAGAGGGTCTCCCTATGTTGCCCAGGCTGGCCTTGAACCCCTGGGCTCAAGTAAATCTGCCTCAGCCTCTTGAGTAGCTGCGACTATAATTGTCTGCAACCATATCATGCCTACACTGTAGTTGTTTTTTGTTTTTGTTTTTTAAAGAGTTGCAGTTATGCTAGCACGTGGTATAAAGAAGAATAGGTTCTCTGAGGCTTGGGATGCAGGGCTGACTTCTCTCTACCCCACTCTCTAGAAGCAGTTCTTAAAGTCTGTTAGATAAGGCTGGAGGGTCAGCTCAGAACACGCTGCTCTTAGAGAGGACCTGAATTCAGTTCTCAGCACCTACCTTGAGTGGCCCATAACTGCCTGTAACTCCAGACTCTGGGGATGGACACCTTCTAGTCACAGCAGGCCTACATACATGTGCGTGTATTTAAAAACATAATAACAAATTTAAAGGGTTCTGTTAGAATAATCTTTAATTAATTTCCACATTGCTAAATTTAGCTCTATAAGTCTCTTTTAACCTTTTTAAGCATCATATGTGGGCTTTCTTCTATAGATGAAGAATTAAGTTCAAAACCAAACAACAACGACAAAAACCCAAAGCAGGATCTCACTATGTATAACCCTGGAACTCACTCTGTAGACCAGGCTAGCCTTAAACTCAGAGATCCACTTGCCTCTGTCACCTAAAGGCGTGTACCACCATGCCTGGAAAATATAAATCTTTTAAAGAACCCTCTGGCCTTTCCTCTTCTCTCCCATCGCTCCCTCTTCTGATGTAATTATATTCCAAACTGCTTAGATAAGTGTTGGTTCATATCGTAACTACACACATGTAATCCCAGCGGGGGCAAGATCATGGACCAGTGGTTTTCAAAGCCAATGTCAATCAGGAAGAAGGGAAAATGGGCATACAGAAAAGGGGCCAGGGCAAGAGACAGCCGAAAGAGAAAGACAAACCCTCAATTACCCACTTCCTCAAGCCATTCCCCACCCCCACTTTGAACCACCTCCAGTCTTCATATCCCTCCTGGTTTACCCTCCCCCCCTCCCTGCTTCTTTATATAATGGTCTCATTACAAAGGAATTAGTCCATGGATTAGTTCAGAGATAATCCTCTATGGAAACACCATCACATACACACCCAGAGGCCTGCTTCACCACTCCCCTGGGAATCTCTCAAGTCGACAACAAGGATTACCCATCATGCTTAACAAATCTGTTTTCATGATGCAAGTGCACCTTGTACCTGAGAATGTCCAGATGTGAGCGGCTCAGTTGCCCCTTTCTCATGCCTCCTGTAGGTTGTAGGACACAGCTCCTTCCCTTGGTAGAGATGAAAGTGCAGAGGTAAGCATCTCCAGGATGGTAGGAATGGGCAGAAGAGGACCAAGATGTAAGGTTGTTGGCTCTAGACGTCTACTGTTCATATGCATTCAGTGTTTCTCAATAGTTTACAAAACATATCAACTATTCACAGCGGATGAAAAACAGCTTATGATTCCCCCACCCCCTCCCGGTTCCTTAATGGTCTTAACACCTAACAACTGAATCCCGTCCTTACAGGATGTGCTGTTTAGCTTCTTGGATGCGTCAAGAGGACTCTTAAAAGGAATCAAGCACATGTTGAAAAACATATTTCTACCAGCTATCCTTGCAACAAGCAACTGGGGTGCTTTAAACCAGTCCAAGCAGGGTGAATCTGAGAAACATATTTTCACAGAAACCATCCACCGATATCTTTCCTTTTTAGATGGTGAGTGTACATTTAGCAAACTACTCGAAATGAGGCCTGCAGCTGCAAGGCTTGTTACTGAAAACAGGGTTTGTAGAGGAAGGTCTCCAAAAGGAGATGGTAATTTTACCTGTTCTTAGTTGAAGTTTTCTACTAAGAAATTCTGGACTTGTGCTGGAGAAATGGCTCAGCATTTAAGAGCTTTTTGTGATTCATGTAGAAGACCCAGGTTTGGTTCCTAGCCCCGCAAAACAACAGCTCATAACTTCCTGTAACTCCAGTTCCAGAGGATTCAATGCCCCTTGTGGCCTCTGTGGGTATTGCACACATGTGGTACAATACTTGGGCACACATATACATGTACTCATAAAAAAAATGTTTTTAAGCTGTGCTTTTCGATGATCTCTTTAAAATGTACTTCGATCACTTAATGTTGTAAAACTACACAATTTGATTCAGAAGTCAACTTATAACATTTTTTTTTTCTTTTTCTTTTTTGAGACAGGGTCTTATGTAGCCTAGGGCAGTTTTGAACTCCCTTTTTATCCCAGGATGGCCTTCAACTCTTGGTTTTCATGCCCCTACCTTCCCAAGTGCTAGGATGAAGCCTCTATGCCTGGCTTACATTAGGGGACCAAACCCAGAGTTTTGTGGATGCCAGGCAAGCCAGCACCCTAGCAACTGCGCTCCATACCTGGCCATAGAATCATATCTTTAGAAGGTGCTGGGTCTTTCTCTTTTTTGTAAACACTACAGCTCATAAACACAACCTCACCCCGGAACGCACTGGACCACTTTTTCATTCGCATATCCTTTTCTTCTCTAAGGTGCTACCATAAGTATCGAGGGGACCGTGATGTTGAAGAAGGTGGAAAATATTGACTTCTCCAAGCTGCACACCTTCGAAGAAGTCACGGCCGCAGCGAGCAGTTCGGAGATGGTGCATCAGCTGGAGGAGGTGCTGATGATGTGGTACAAGCAGATTGAGCAGGTGAGGCCCCTCTGCTTCCCCTGGGGGTGCAGTCTTTTTTTTTTTTTTTGGTTTTTCGAGACAGGGTTTCTCTGTGTAGCCCAGGCTGTCCTGGAACTCACTCTGTAGACCAGGCTGGCCTCGAACTCAGAAATCCACCTGCCTCTGCCTCCCAAATGCTGGGATTAAAGGCGTGTGCCACCACCGCCCAGCTGGGGTGCAGTCTTGTGGGTCCTAGCTATGACATTTTGTCCCCGATAAACTTGTGATTCGTTCATACTTCATGGAAGAGAGAGGGCGGAGAGGGGGACCAACATCACAATGAGGAGAGCCACAGAGACACACTTACGTACATCCTGGGTGGTCAGTGGAAGTATTACTGCTGTCAAATAGGCTCAGCCTAGGCTTTTTAATATTATCACCATTCCGATGCCAAGCTCACAGAAGCAGAAAAGCAACCAAAGGAAACATAAAACATAGCATATGTCAGACTTGTTGGGGGACAACTGTAAAATGACTATGAATATTCTGTATATATTAATTAATGCTGGAGATTAATATGGTGGCAGTTATTCCTTAACCAACTAGTTAACCACACAGAGGCCTTTTACTGTTTAAAAGCTGAGGCCTTAGCTGGGCAGACTCTCATCAGCTCATCTAAGTTAAACCCACCTGGCCACCCATCCCCATCGAGTCACGTGGCTAGCTCTTCCTTCCAGGCCCATAGTCACATCTGTCTCCTCTCATGTCTCCTGGCAAAATGAACTTCTTCTTTCTTCAACCCAGAGTTCCTTTCTCCCTCCCAGGAAGTCCTGCCTTCTACTTCCTGCCCACCTAGTCGGTCATCAGGTTTTTATTAACACCAATTAGAGAATGCTTTGGGTGGGTGAGGAAGGACAAGAGACACAACTTCATACAGTGCGCCCCAGCAGGCAGTGGAGGTAGCTAATTTGTTGACATCCTTGCCATGCACACATGTGAGTCCTTGATTTCAGTACCCGGCAGTCACATCAAAAGCCAGGAGTGGGGGTGTGCACCTGTAACCCCAGCACTGGGAGAACAGAGATGGCTAGATCCATGACACTGGCCAGCTGGTCTAGCCTAAGTGGTGAGTGCTAGGACCCAGTGAGTGACTCAGTCTCAAAACCGAGTAGATGGTGCTAGAGGAATGACAACTGAGGTTCAACATGTGTGCACAGGGGCATGGAATCCATATAACATGTGTGCATACAAGGGCACAAGCACACATGTAACATGTTCATACAAGAGCATGAACACCCATGTAACATGTGCATCCAAGAGCATGAACACCCATATAACATGTGTGCACAAGGACATGAACACCCATATAACATGTGTGCACAAGGACATGAACACCCATATAACGTGCATACAGGGACATGAACACCCATGTAACATGTGTGCACAAGGACATAAACACCCATGTAACATGTGTATTCAAGGGCATGAACACCCATATAACATGTGTGCACAAGGACATGAACACCCATATAACATGTGCATCCAAGGGCATGAACACCCATGTAACATGTGCATCCAAGGGCATGAACACCCATGTAACATGTGCATACAAGAGTATGAACACCCATGTAACATGTGCATCCAAGGGCATGAACACCCATGTAACATGTGTGCACAAGGACATAAACACCCATGTAACATGTGCATTCAAGGGCATGAACACCCAAGTAACATGTGTGCACAAGGACATAAACACCCATGTAACATGTGTGCACAAGGACATGAACACCCATATAACATGTGCATACAAGGACACAAACACCCATATAACATGTGTGCACAAGGGAATGAACACCCATGCAACATGTGCACACGCAATAATGAATAGAGATGTAGATCTTAGTGATAAGGGTAGAACCCTCATGATCTAATAACCTTCCAAAGCCCTTCCCTCCAAATACTGTCACAGTGAGGGTTGGGGTCTCTGCATATGAGTTTGGGAGGACAACCAGAGTCAGCTGAGTGCTGGTTTTACAGGGTTAGACGTTTCGTCCGTTATCGTCATGGCAGCATGAAGGTAGACAGGTGCTGGAGAAGGAGCCAGGAAGTTTCATGTCTTGTTCCCCAGGCAGCAGGAAGTGACTGTCACAATGAGCATGGCCACCCACTAGCAGTGGCTTCCTTGAACAAAGCCACGCCCACTCCAGCAAGGCCACACCTCCTCCTAGTGCTGCTCCTTGTGAGCCTGGGGGCAGGGGGCATTGTCTATCAAACCACCACACTCCTGGCAGAGGACACAGGGTTAGTTCTCAGCACTCACAAAGCAGGTTCAACCATCTGTAACTTCAGTTCCCAGGAGATCTGATGCCCTCCTCTGACTTCCTTGGTACACATATATACCTGCAAGCAAACACTCATATACATAAAATAAAATCAAATAAATCTTAAAAAAAAAAAGTGACCTCGGATATCACGAAGAAAGAGCTACTTAAAAAATGTATTTTGTTAGATAGACGTTCTACATTGAAATTATATCAGCTATCCATATATATTTAAGGAAGCAGAGAGGTTTATTCTTTGGTTCCCTCGGTAGGGAATTCCTACTTTGGGTATTACAGAGGACAGTAATGCATATGCAGTGGCTGTCTTTGCTCAGGCTTCCTGAGCACGTGCTCGGGAGTCTTGGTGGAATCCGTCAGAGTGTAGGCCTCTTGATGGATGTCATTATGTTCTCCAGAATAGTAGTTTTGCTTTTAGCGCTGTAATAAAATACCCTGACAGAAAGCAGGTCTGGGAAGATATCTCATGGTAGAGTGCTTGCCTAATACATATGAAACCCTAAGTTTGATTCCCAGCATCAATATACACACACACACATACATACACACTCACACACATATATACACACATACTCACATACATATACACATACACTCACATACACACACACATACACACTCCCACAAATACACACACATAACACACACAGAAATACATGCATACACACATGCACTCACAACAATATACATACACATATGCACTCACACACGTGCGCACACATACACACACAAATACATATGCCCACACACGTATATACACACACATTCACATACTCACATACATATGCATATATACATGCACTTATATACACATGCACACATACATACACACACGTATACACACATACATACATATATACATGCGCTCACATACACATGCACACATACACACTCACACACATACACACATATAACATACACACACACACATACACAACACACACAAATACATGTATACACACTCATATGCACACGCATACACACACACACACACATACACACATACTTACTCATACTCAGCTTCCTCTCTGCTCTTATATAATCCAGGACCCCTGCCTAGGGAATGCCACCACCACATTGGGCTGGGTCTTCTCACATCAGTTAAGGTACTCAGGACAATCACCCACAGACATGTCCATAGGCCAGCTGGTGATCTAGGCTATTCACCATTGAGTCACAAGTGACAAACCTTCTCATTTCTTCAAGCCATTCGCCAGCTAGCTAGCATTATCAGGTAGCTGTTACATCAGGTGTGTCATGGTATCACGGTTGACTTTGCACCACCCTGAATACCACTAAAGTTATGCCTATTTTTTTTTTTGTTTGTTTTTTTTTCGAGACAGGGTTTCTCTGTGTAGCCCTGGCTGTCCTGGAACTCACTCTGTAGACCAGGCCGGCCTCGAACTCAGAAATCCGCCTGCCTCTGCCTCCCAAGTGCAGGGATTAAAGGCGTGTGCCACCACCGCCCGGCAAGTTATGCCTATTTAATGGTTGCTTGGGCTTCTTTTTGCTGACTTACCTGATCAAATCATTTACTTAGTTTTCTTTTGGATTGAGGGTGTTATCTCGTTGAACTGCTGTCCTTCACATAACTTTTCCATATCTTAATTCTTTGTTGTTCCTGCTATGTCCTGTGTTCACTTGGCAGGGTGCCTTCATGATAGAAAAGTCTGAAATCTTAATATCTTTCATTTTATTTCATTTTATGTGTGGTTTGCCTGCACATATGTATGTGTACCACATGCTTGCAGTACCCAGGACAGTCAAAAGAGGGGCGATGGATGCAGTACCATGGCAGTCAAAAGAGGGGCTATGCATGCAGTACCCATGGCAGTCAGAAGAGGGGGCTATGCATGCAGTACCCATGGCAGTCAATAGAGGAGCTACAGGTGATGATACTTCATTTCAGGTCCTTATTGAGAGTGAGCAGATGAGAAAAGAAGCTGACGACTCTGGTCCCCTCACCGAACTGGAGCACTGGAAGCGCATGTCAGCCAAGTTCAACTACATCATTGAGCAGATTAAAGGGTCCAGCTGTAAGGCCGTCATCAACGTGCTAAATGTCGCACACTCCAAGCTGTTAAAGGTAAAGGGTCTTTCGCTGTAAAACTTGATGTTCTTTAGAACGACTTACTAGAAAATTCTTTTATCAAACTGCCTCTTAAAAAATTTGAGACATATTGTGATTATATACCACATAGATATGCCCTTGGAGGCCAGATTATTGGACCCTCAGGACAGGAGTTAGAGGTAGTTGTAAACCACCCAGCTTGGGAGCTAGGGGCCAAACCCAGAGCAACAAGCACAATTGACTGCTGAGCTATCTCTCCAGCCCTTACACCTCTCCCACTAAGTAGGCTAGGCTGGCTACCCAGTGAGCGCCAGATACTTGCCTGGCCCTGCCTCCCCAGGTCAGGGATGACTGTGTTCTACTGCACCCAGCTTTTTTTTTTTGACATGGGCTCTGGGGCTCCAAACCAAGTCTTCTTGTTTTGCAGCAAGCATTTTTTCTGACTAAGCTGTCTCCCCAGGCCCACAAAAATGTATCATTTTTGCATGTCAGGAATTTCAGATTTTCCTAGTTGTTAGGAAACACACCATAGGTTGTTTTAATCAATAGTTGTCCTTACTGTGCTGTAGGGGGGAAAAAAAACCAGAACTAATTCCTCCTGTCTTTATCATGGTGCCCTGACCAGTCTTTAGAGACCATTCTTCCATTTTGTTCTAAGGCGTCAGATGGTTTCTTGATACACAGCAGTCACGCATTTAGAAGGGTCAGGCTTTGAGTCAGGCTTTCTCGGAGACCACCGTAATTCCCAGCTGACGAGACAAAGGTTCATCTCTCAGTTTTGACAGTTCATCTGTGGTGTGCCATCCAGAGAAACGAGCAATTTTATCTGGAAGGTGTTTTGGGAATTGTGGATCAAGACAGATTTGCCGAGGTGAGGAGCCACACTGGAGAGGTGGCTCAGCGGCCAAGAGCACTTGCCGGGCTTGCAGAGGACCTGGTTATACAGGTCACCTAGCAACCATCTATCCGTAACTCTAGTTCCAGGGTATCTGACATCCTCGTCCACCTCTGTGGGCATTGCATGTATGTGCCTGCACAGACAGACGTGCAGACAAACACTGACACATAAAGGAAGAAAAGAACAAATGATACTCATTCTAAAGGGCAACACAAAGAAAAAAAAAGCAAAAGTTCTGCTCAGCATACCCTAACCCCACCTCCTTTACCTTCCTTCCCGGGATCATTTTTATTTATTTATTTTTTTTTAATCTTTGTTTGTTTGTTTGTTTGTTTTAATTTATTTTATTATTTTATTTATTTATTTATTTATTATATTATTTAATTTTTTGTTTGTTTTGTTGTTTTTCGAGACAGGGTTTCTCTGTGTAGTCCTGGCTAGTCCTGGAACTCACTCTGTAGACCAGGCTGGCCTAGAACTCAGAAATCCACCTGCCTCTGCCTCCCAAGTGCTGGGATTAAAGGCGTGCGCCACCACCGCCCGGCCATTTTTATTATTTTTTAAAGATTTATTTATTTGCTTAATGTATGCACATGAGTACATGTATGTCTACGCACCATACAAGCGTGTGGAGCCGGCAGAAAAGCCAAGAAGGTGCTGAGTTCCTTGGAACTGCAGTGAGGAGTGGTTGTGAGCCCCCCTTGTGGGTGTTGGGAATCGAACGGGGGTCTTCTGCAACATCAAGTGCGCTAACCACTGCTCTAACCACTGAGCCACCTCTCCAGCTTCTCCTAGATCGAGGTTGTCATAATACACAGTTTGACTTGGTCTTTTCTTTCTTAAAGTTTATATTTCTCTCCATGGACATGCAATAATGTTTTTTGTTGTTATTGTTGTTGTTTGTTTTGGTAACATCTACATGGCAGGTAGAAAACAAATGTTTTTGAATCATATCTCTTCCCTAGCCCGGTTCTTCATTCTTGATTCTGAGATAAAATGGCAGTGCTCTGGTGTTCTAAATTCTCACCCAAGGTCCTGCCACTGAGCTCTGCTTACAGCATTAGAGGCCTTTTCTAGCCCATAGCTTCGAGCCCTCCACCTTCTCTCCACAGGCCAGTTTAGAAAGGCCTAAGATCCTGTGGTCAGGTTGACGGCCATAATGATGTCCTGTCTCTGGTTCTAATTTTCCTTATCTACCTCATCATGGTGAGAGAAACACAAGGATGGCCAAAGGAGCAGTGGTTTGGCTTATGGTTTCGGAAGCATCACCCATCGTTGCGGGAAGGTCTGTGTGGCTCATGGTAGCAGGTGTGCATGGCAGATGTCTTTGACATGGGGCGGACCAGCAGACAGGGGAAAGAATGCTGGCATCTGTAGACGCCTTCCTCTGCCAGCCAGGCTGCATCTCCTAAAGCTTCTCTCCAGCCTTTAAAATGATGGTCCAAGCTGAGAACCATGCATGGGAAAGCACCAGCCTCTGGGTCACATTTCAGATGTGGCCCAGACAAAACTTGAAAGAAAAAGTTGACTTCCAACTGAGTCCATTTTGCCAATAAGGGTATTTCCTTTGAATCATGTTCTCATAACACGACTCACCGTTGAAGACCCAGAACTGTTACATAATGTCATAGTACCCATCTTGGAAAAATCATTCTGGGCAGAACCAGGTCCATCCAAGTCTATAGACAAGGACAGCAATCACAGAAGAACTGCTTGTTGTAGTAATTATTTAAAAAGGCCTGGCTCAGGCCGACTATCTAAGCTGCAGCCGCTCGGGCCCAGCCCAGTCACCATGTTTCTTCGGCTGGAGGCCACGTGCAAGCTGCAGCTAGAACCTGCCCCAGAAACACAGCCCTGCCACCCACTAGATGCCAGCGTGAGAGATGGCTCTGCCAATCTTCCACGCTGTCTCCGCAAGGCAGGGCATTGCCCAGACCATTCCGCCATCCATGCGGGCCCAGTAAGAGAACGAGACTCTAATTCTTATAGATTATCAAAGCTTATATATTTGGCAATGATCAGTAACAAGATACCATACAATCAGAAGTGTAACCCAATACCCAACCTAGGTATACCAACTACCTTTGACTGCTACAGACATGTGAACATCCATCTCCATTGCTCCTACATCTCTGCCCTCTCTTTTGCTCCTCCTCTTCTTTTTCTCTTCCTCTCCTAACTCCTCTCTCTTCCTTTTCCTTTCCTCTCCTAACTCCTCCCACCTTAGCTCCTCCTACAATGGCTTATTTTTTTTTTTCAAGCATTTAATGTGCTTATAACAGCCAGTCTTAAGTTCTACAAGGTAAGGAGATATCAGGGGCTGGAGAAATGGCTCAGTGGTTAAGTGCAATTAACTGCTCTTCAAAGGCCTCTAGTCTGGTTTCTAGCACCTATATCAGGAAGCTCACGAGAGCACCTGTAACTTCAACTCCAAGGAATCTGACACCCATTTCTGGCTTCCTTGAGTACCTGCATTCAGCGTACACTCCCTTTCTCCTACCCCACAAACACATAATTAAAAAAAAAGTAAATTGTTTTCTTTTTGAAAAGATTTATTTTTGTATACAGATGCTTGTCTGCATGTACGTTTGCATGCCAGAAGAGGGTGTCAGGTTTCACGGAACTACACTTATTAGACAGTTGTGAGCCACCATGTGGGTGCTGGGAATTGAACTCAGGACCTCTGGAAGAACAGCCAGTGTTCCTAACCTCTGAGGCATCTCTCCAGCTCAAGTGAATCTTTTCAGAAAGAAAAAAAAATTACACCAACCAGACTTCGACATTTTTTTCCTTTGGTGTCTGCTTGCTCAGGGAAAACAGCTTTGAGTTTTGTGACTAAATTGAAGCACATTGAGATGTTTGGATTGATAATTGGATTCCTCTGCAATTTTGACTCCTTAGAACTGGCGGGATTTGGATGCGCGAATCACTGACGCCGCAAATGAGTCAAAGGATAACGTGCGCTACTTGTACACCCTGGAGAAAGTATGTCAGCCCCTCTATAACTACGACCTGGTAAGCACACTCCTGCAGGTGGGGTTTCTAGGGCCCGGAGGGATGGCTCCGAGTTCAGACAATTAAGAAGTGTGTTTCCTAAAGTTAACTCGAGTAATCAAAGCATTTGGCCCTGGCTTTGTGATCGCAGCAGATGGAGGCAAACCGGCATAACGGGTGTGATAGAATTTACTTCCCGAATCTTGATTTCAGGTTTCCATGGCACACGGGATACAGAACTTGATCAATGCCATCAGAATGATCCCAGTGTGTCCAGGTATTATAATACATCAGAGAGAATGACGTCATTATTCATCAAGGTGAGCTTCTTTCTTTATCACCACCACCATCACCATCATCACCATCACCACCACCATCACCATCATCATCATCATATGTCTGTATGATGCTCGTGGAGCAGGGGACAGTTGTGCGACAGCAGCTTGGGGAGGTCAAAGGACAACTTTGTAGGGTCTGTTCTGTCCTTCTACCTTTACGTGTGTTCCTTGGATTGAACTCAGGTTGCCTGGCTTATGAGGTAAGCTCCTCGACTTGCTGAGTCATCTCACCAGCCCATCATGACGAATTTCTCTCTCTCTCTCTCTCTCTCTCTCTCTCTCTCTCTCTCTCTCTTGCCAAGGATGTTTCCCAAGCTGGCCTCAAATTCTTTTAAGTAGCAGAGGACAGATGACCTTGACCCTCTGATCCCCCTGCCTCTACCTCCTGAGTGTTGGGATTATACAGGCTTGCACCAGTTCATCTGTGTTAAGTGATGGAACCCAAGGCATGCTGAGCAAGCATCCTACCATTGATTGCTCTATAGACCCCCTCTCAACCATTTTTCCTTTTATTTAAATTTTATTTTTTATGTGTATGTACATTTATGCCTTAGTAAGGATGTTGGATTCTGGAACTGGAGTTGTAGACAGCTGTGAGCCGCTATGTGGTTGCTGGGAATTGAACCCTGGTCCTTTGGAAGAGCAGCCAGTGCTCTTAACTGCTGAGCCATCTCTCTAGCCCTCTCCACTAACCATTTTTAAGTGGCTGTCATTCATTACTTTGGACTAGGTCAGAACCTAAATGGAAGTGGACTAGACAAATAGAAAATGTGCTTGACTGCCGGGCAGTGGTGGCGCACGCCTTTAATCCCAGCACTTGGGAGGTAGAGGCAGGCGGATTTCTGAGTTCGAGGACAGCCTGGTCTACAGAGTGAGTTCCAGGACAGCCAGGGCTACACAGAGAAACCCTGTCTCGAAAACAAAACAAAGCAAAACAAGCAAACACACAAACAAAAAAGAAAATGTGCTTGACTTTGGGATTAGTGGCCCCAGTGACAGAGACCTAGTTGCAGTCGGTAAATGTGACTTTGTGTTTCCTTTATTTTGATTGGATTTGTATTTTGTTTGTTCTTGTTTTTAATTTCATGGTTTATGTACTCCACGAATTAATCTAATAATATATATATATATTTATTTATCTAATATATATATATATATATACATTTGTATATTTTATATATATATGTGTGTATATAAAATTACTCTTTTAAATGCCATTTACTTACAGCTACTTTGTACCTACCTTTATTTTAGGTAACGAATCAGATGGTGACCGCCTGTAAAGCATACATTACTGATGGCAGAACAAGCCACGTGTGGGACCAGGAGACACCAGCTGTACTAAAGAAGATCCAGGTTTGTAAAAGCGCTTCGTTTTCATAAAGCAAAGCTCTCGCATGGGAGCTCAGTCTCCTTCCCTTTGCTCGTTCATGGAAAACATGCGCCCTTTGAAGCGATCATGAGTAGGGTAGTGTGGGAATATAAAAGAGGATTGTCAAGGATACTTCATGCTGCTGGGGCCAGAGAGGTAGCTCAGTGATATGCCCCGCCCCTGCCCCGCCCCCTGCCCTGCCTCTTCCCCGCCCCCAGAAGCCATACACAGGTATCTGTGCTCAAATTATGGAAGAAAAACAGGAAGCCGAGGCACATATTCTAGAAGTGTGGAGAAACTGAGCTAAGGATGTAGCTTCATTGGTAGAAATCTTGCTAAGCATGCATGAACGAACCTCTGGGCCCCATCTCTGGCAGCTCATAAAAGAGGCATGGAGGCCCATCACGGGGTGGGGTGGGGGTGGGGGGGGTGGGGGGGTGGGTGGGGCGCTGTGTTAGCATGGGAACTTTGGGAGTTCGAGGCCACCCTGGGCTACATGGGATTCTGCTTCTCAAGCAACAGCAGCAAAAGGTAGAGAAATGGATGGACGAAGGGAAAAACTGTGAAGAACACTCATCTGCAGTTATCCATTGAGGTTGTAGGCATCTCTTCTCCCGTATACATTCCACTTGGGACTTGACTGTCAGTCCTTAGAAACACAGATTCTTTTCCTGGAGTGAAGAGTACTAATGGACAAAGAAAAGAACCATCAAACACGGAGAAGCAAAACAGCTCTCAGTACCTTACAGAAGAAGGAGCCCTCGGGGGCCTCAAGCTACAGGGAGCCACCTTCAGGGAGACTTGAAAGTCCCGACACAGCTTTCTCCTTTTGACAGTAAAGCACAAGCATTTGGAAGAAGCTTTGAAATGTGTCCAGAGACTACTCCTAAAAGGTGGACACGGAAAAAAAAAAAAAAAAAAAAAAAACATAAAAGAAACTCGTGTCTGCAAGGACAAGGTGGTTTATTTAGAAGGGACGAGCTGAGCCCGTGAAGACACGGAGTGCAAGAGTGAGCAAGAAAAAAAGTCTCAGAAAAATAACCAGCTCCAGAGCCAGTGCTGAGGGCAAGGACAGCCAAGAAATACTGAATGAAGGCCTTAGTCAGTGTTCTATTGCTGTGAAGAGACACCATGACCACAGTAACTCTTATAAGGACAGCATTTCATTGGGGCTGGCTTACAGGTTCTGAGGTTCAGTCCATTATCATCAAGGCGGGAACACAGCAGCATCCAGGCAGGCATGGTGCAGGAGGAGCTGAGAGTTCTACATCTTCATCCGAAGGCTGCTAGCAGAATACTGGCTTCTAGGCAGCTAGGATGAGGGTCTTAAAGCCCACACCCACAGTGACACACACCCCACTCCAACAAAGCCACAACCACTCCAACAAAGCCACACCCACTCCAATAAGGCCACACCCTACTAATGGTGCCACTCCTGGGCTGAGTGTATACAAACCATAACAGTATCTTCTCCCAACTTATTATTTTTGTTTTTTTTTTTTTTATGAGCCACTAAATCCATTTAGTGCACTGGTGTGTGGCTGTCCCCAGGAGCTGAGAGAATCCACTTGTAGCCACAGCCTTCTGAAAGAAGGACATCCCACCATGACAAGTATGAACTGCGGTAGCTCCTCAGAAAGAGGTGGGGCCTGGAACTCACCCTGCCCATCTGTGCCTGACTTTTGGCTGGCTTGATGTTGTGCAGGTCTTACGCAGGGAACCGCAGCTGCCGTGAGTTAGTAAACACAGCAGCCCATCATGTCCAGAAAACAGCATGTCACAGCCCTCCAAACCTACTTTCTGCTTAGACATCCTTCTGCCTCCTCATCGTCCATGTTCCGAGCCTTGGTTGGGGAGGCAGTGTTGATGTCTCCTTGAGTGCTGAGTGCTTAGTCTCCCATTTTCAACATTCTGTTCAGTCTACACGTGTAGGTGCTATTTGGGGGTGGGGGCTATGTTATTGGGTTCTTATATCTCTACCTCCCAAGTCCTCAACACTAGGTAGGAGAGAAAGAAGGTTAGAGGGGAGAGGGGTATAGACCTCCTTAGACAACTTCCTGTTGATCAGGGTTGTTGAGTTCTTTGGGGCAAGTCCAATCTTGGTCATCAAGATATCTCTAACTTCTCTTTGCTTGTGAACATTTGATGAACTGTCACAACAGCTACCAGGAGTATCGGTGGGGGCAGAAGTCTCCTCTTCCTCCCCTCCTCCCCCTCCTCTTCCCTCTCCTCCTCCTCCCCTGTCCTGTCCTCCTTTCCTCCTCCCCCTCCTTCCCTCTCTCCTCCTCTCCTGTCCTGTCCTCCTTTCCTCCTCTCTCCTCTTCCTCATCTCTTTATCTTTCTTCTCACACCTTCTGCCCATCTCAGGGCTCTGGGATTTACACCCTCTCCAGAGTCCCAGAATTAAACTACCTGCTGCTGGCAAAGATCCCCCTCCCCCCTCCCCCCGCTGCTATCTCAGGAGGCAAATCATAATCACACCTGCTGTGAAGCAGCTTCTTGTCCCACGTTTGGGATTAAAACACATATTCTCATAACATAACTGGGTTTTTAAAGAAACCAAAACTCCACTGACTCTCTCCATTGACTGCTGCCCAGCATAAAAGTGCCTCTGACCTGGGTTGAGTCTACGAGTGCAAACACGTGTAATGAGAAAGCAACTTAACAGCATGGTGGTGTAGCTTAATTAGCCATAGGAGTGTAGAACCAAAACTGACATCATACTTTAGTTCCGGAAGAGTTAAGGGGAAATGGTGAGGTAAGAGAAACAGAACTGGATTGGGTATTCAAAAAGCTGTGCTTTCTGAATGGCTACTCTGACTGTATCCAAGTTCCTTGAGTATAGTCTTTTAGTCTGGATAATTTCGGTGCATGTGTGTGTGTGTATGATTCGTTTTTATAATAAAATAACATTTAAAGACAGATATTGTCGTTCATGGGTCTTAATATATATTAAGAGGACATGAACATTTGTTGTCAGCCCAACCTTTGTTTGAGGGACTGATGAGGCTGGCATGGTCAACCTATCATAAACCTGTCGCCCATCACCCTGCCTGATTTTTTTTCTTTCTTTCTAATTCTCTTGTAGGATTGCATCTTTCTCTTCAAGGAATACCAGACGTCTTTTCACAAAACAAGGAAGCAGATTTTAGAATCCTCAGGGGAGAAGTCTTTTGAGGTCTCTGAAATGTATATATTTGGAAAATTCGAAGCCTTCTGTAAGAGACTGGAGAAGGTAAGTGCCTTCCTTAGTCAAGGTTTGTATTCCTGCACAAAACATCAAGACCAAGAGGCAAGTTGGGGAGGAAAGGGTTTATTCAGCTTACACTTCCACATTGCTGTTCATCACCAAAGGAAGTCAGGACAGGAACGTCACTTACTGGCTTGCTCCCCCTGGCTTGCTCAGCCTGCTTTCTTATAGAAACCCAGGACAACCAGCTCAGGGATGGCACCACCCACAATGAGCCCCCCCCCCCCTTGATCACTAATTGAGAAAGTGCCTTACAGCTGGATCTCATGGAGGCATTTCCTCAAGAGAGGCTCCTTTCTCTGTGATAACCCCAGCTTGTGTCAAGTTGACACACAAAACAGCCAGTACAGTAAACATTCTGCAGTCACAGAAACCCCTACCCTGAACCACACTGTGCTGGTTATTTGGGAGTTTCAGATAGTGTGGGTGAGGACCATTGACTCAGGCCTCCTCCTGGTATTGATCCAACTCATTCAGTCCGGTTACTCAATACACCACAGCGTTTGGTTTATTTGAGCTGGTATCTTCTCTCATTCAGAGCTAGTGCCTTGTGCCGGCACAAGGCTATTGCAGAATTTCACCTCTCCCAAGACCTCAATTCTTCTTGCACAGATGGAGTTTGAACTTGAAGGCTCCTGCTCTCGACCACAATATCAACCTGAGAAAATGTGTACGGCTGGTAGGCCCCATAAGCGGGCAGCGTCTGAAACCCATTTGCTCTCTCTCTCTCTTCTCTCTCTCTCTCTCTCCTCTCTCTCTGTTTATCTGTCTCTCTCTCAGGACCAACATCCACAATGTATTTCTGAACAGTGTATAGGGGAAGCCTTTGCTGGACAGATAACTGCTGGAAACTCCTGCACCTCTGACTTCAGTCATTAGAACTGACTGAGAAGGAATGGTATTGTTTAGAAGGCTGTAGGGGACCCACACTAAAGGTTCCTAGGTGTCTGTCTCTGGAGGGTGTCTTAGTCAGGGTTTGTATTCCTGCACAAAACAGCATGACCAAGAAGTAAGCTTAGGAGGAAAGGGTTTATTTAGCTTACACTTCCACATCGCTGTTCATCACCAAAGGAAGTCAGGGCAGGAACTCACACAGGGTAGGAACCTGGAGGCAGGAACTGATGCAGAAGCCACGGAGGGGTGCTGCTGGATTGCTTCCCCTGGCTTGCTCAGCTTGCTTTTTTATAGAACCCAGGACTACACCCACAGTGGGCCCTCCTACCCTTGACCTCTCCCGTGTCTGCTCCAGAAAAACATCCTCTGTGTCTGCTTCAGGAAAACATTCTTTCCCATGTCTGTTCCAGCAAAACATCCTTTCACCTGTGTGGCTCAGCAAAACCTCACTCGACATAACTGACTTTCCAAAGAAACTAGAAGTTTCCACTTCAGTAACCCCCGGCACACCTCCGTGGCCTCCTTCCTCTAGCTAGTCCTATCTCCTAATGTCTCAACCACCTTCCAACAGGAGCCCCGTCTAGAGAAGGGGCCCGAGAACTCACTTCTAACATCTGGCATTTCTTTTGGAAGATTACGGAGATGATAACCATCGTGCAGACGTACTCAGCTTTGAGCAACTCTACAATCGAAGGAATCGATATTTTGGGGATAAAGTTTAAAAACATCTATCAGGGGATTAAGAAGAACCAATATGACATCCTGGATCCACGAAGGACAGAGTTTGACACAGACTTCACAGATTTTATGGGGAAGATCAACACTTTAGAGGTAAGGTGCTACACAAACTTGTATTCATAAAAACCGAAGCACAGCTGATGGTTCTCCTTGGTACTGTCGTTACAGATACCCATGCAGAGCGGTGCTCCGTATTAATCCTTTAAAAAAGGTTTCTGTTTAGTTCTGTTTGCTGTTTTGTCTGCGTGTATGTCTGCCTGGTCCTCAGAAGCCAGAACAGGGTATCAGATGCCCCGGAACTGAAGTTAGAGTTGTGAGCCGCCGTGTGGGTGCTGGGAATGGAACCCAGGTCCTCTGCAAGAGCAGCCAGGGCTCTTAACTGCTGAGCCATCTCTCCAGCCACATGTATTTACCATTTATTTTATTCCTGTTCTAAGTTGCTCTAAGAAATTTGTAGGGTGCATAATTTTTTTTTGGAAGCAACCTATAAAACATTTTCTGTCTGTATGTCTATGTGTACACACATGCACATGGATGTGTATGGCCAATGTATGCAGATGGGTGTGTGTGTGGTGTGTTGTGTATTTATGTGCAAGGTGGCAAGGCTAGGGGACAACCCCAGTGTCTTCTACTGGGCTAGACCCTGTCATTGGCCTGGAACTTCACACAAACTTCCAGTGATCCACCTGTCTCCGTGATCTTGCATCATTGTTGGGATTGTAGGCACACACTACCTTTTATTTTTTTTTTTAATGAAGATTCTGGGAACCTGGTCTCCTGGGAGGAGACACCATGACCACAGGAACTCTGAAAACATTTAATTTGGGCTGGCTTACAGGTTCAGAGGTTCAGTCCATTATCATCAAGGCAGGAATATGGCAGCATCCAGACAGGCATGGGGCTGGAGGAGCTGAGAGTTCTACATCTGAATCCGCAGGCAGCAAGAAGAGAGCCTGAGACTGGGCCTGGCTCCAGCTTCGAAAACCACAAAGCCCATCCCCAGTGACACACTTCCTCTAACAAGGCCACACCCACTCCAACAAGCGACACCCACTCCAATAAGGTCACACCTACTCCAACAAGCCACACCCACTCCAATAAGGCCACACCTACTCCAACCAGGCCACACCTACTCCAGCAAGATCACATTCACTCAAACAAGACCACACCTACTCCAACAAGGTCACATCTCCACTAATTCCACTCCCTATGAGTCTGTAGGGGCCCTTTTCATGCAAACCACCGTGGGATCTGAACTTACGACTTCATGCTTGCAACCTGTGTGCTTTACAGACCATATCATTTTCCCGGCCTCTCTGTGTCTTTTTTTTTTAAATGAAAAATGAATATATTTAGTAAAAGACATGTATGAATAACCACACATCCAAAGGGTCTTTTATACATCGTATTAAATTTGAACGCAATTCATGTTGCCCTGCCTGTGGTGACGGTGTGTGGTCCTCACCACCCACCAAAATGCTCTAGATTCTCAAATGAAAGACAGACAGACAGACAGACACACACACACAGCCTTATTTTTAACATGCTCTAAGCAGCTCAACAGTTGAGTCACTCTCAAACTTCCACGTTGCTAATACTTCTCCTCCGATATTCCTGAATTATTACTTAATAAAATCTATATTCTGCCTTTGTTACTACAAACTGAATTGAGGGATGAGGCCTTGGGCCGGTCATCCCGGACTCTTTCATGGGTGTATGCCCGAATTGAGGGACGGGGCCTTGGGCCGGTCTTCCCGGACTCTTGCATGGGTGTACGCTTTCTCCCTGCAGCTCTCAAGCCTGATCCTCCTGCTTCCTGCATGGTGATTCCAAATCCTCCTCCTTCCCTGGGTTCCCTGGCCTGGAAAATTGTAGAGACAGCTGACTACCTGGACAGTCCCCCATTCCTTAAAACACTGGAGCATCTGTCTTCAGCCTTCTGGCAAAGAACCATCTGACAGACCTTAAGTAGGAATTATTATGAAGGAATATCTTAGCGTGTTTTGGCAGAGCTAAGCTGTCAACTATTTTGTATCCTTTCTTGGACAGTATATTTTAATGAAAATGAGTATATCCAGTAAAAGATATGTATGAATAATCACATATCCAAAAGGTATAAGGTGCCTTTACCTGGTGAGCTTTCCCACTGGCCTCCTTTTTCTAATTTTTGAAACTCTGCTTCTTAACATGAAGAATGAAGGAAAATAAAACTTATGTGTAATTTGTTGCTTTTTAAATCTTTAAAATCTATATTACATGTAATCATGGCAATATTAATAAGACAGCTCCCAAGGTGTCACCACTCCTGCAATCATACTGTCCGCTTTTGAAACAGGTTTCCTTCAGTCAGTGTTTTTTTTTTTTTTTAAAAAACAACTTATTTTTCTTTTATGTATGTGTTTGCCTGTGTGCGTGTATGTGCACCTCATGCATGCAGTTCCAGCAGAGTCCAGAAGAGGGCACTGCATCCCCTGGAACTGGCATTAACAGAAGGTTGTGAGTTGCCTCATAGGTGCTAGAAATTGAAGCCAGGTCCTCTGTAAGGGCAGCCGGTGCACTTGACTGTTGAATCATCGCTTAAGTTTTATCCTTTTCCTGCCTGCCTGCCTGCCTGTCTGTCTTTTTGCCTGTCTGTCTAAATCATTGTTTCGTTGTTGCTGTTGTTGTGTGTTACTAGGTCCCACATGTGCTAGGCAAGTACTGTTAGCACTGAACTATATCCCTCATCTTTTTCTTACTTTTCATTTTGACATGGGGTCTCATTAAGTTGCCTAGGCTGGCCTTGTACTCCCTCTATGGGCGAGACTGTCCTTGAACTCGTGATCTTTCTGCATTAGCCTGCAGAGTAACTGAGATCACAGCCCACATTATCAGGCCTGATAAGTTAACTTCCTTTTCACTTCCCTTCCACTTTTGAAAATTAAGTTCTGATATCAGGATATATTCCCGTTATTACTGTTCATTTTGGCTAGTTGGGCTGGATGGAATTTGCTCCCAAAGTACATTGGGAATAAATATTCATGGCAACAGGAATTAAAGATTTCGCTCTCTGAAAACTTTATGATTTATTAATGAAGATTATATGTTATGAAAGATGTAAATTTTAGCTTCCAATAAAGTTAGTGGCCATATGATTTTCTTTCTCTTTTTCTTTTCTTTTTTTGAGGACTGGTGATTTGTTCCAACTAGGCAGGTGCTGTACCACTGAGCTACATCCCAGCCCTTCAGTTTTTGAGAGACAAGGTCTCTGCACATAGCACAGGCGGGCCTCAGATTCTTCAGTCTTCCTGCCTCTTGTCTCCTGAGTGCTAGGATTATAGTGTGTGCTGTCAAAGGCAGCTCTTATCAGCCCTTTGGTAGTTACTGCTAGATAATTTGACTGTGCTGTCAGTATTTTGACTTTCCTTCCGTTTCAAGTGTCTGACTCACCTGTGGGTGTGATCCATTGGACCACCAATACCGATACAGTCCACGTGGGAAAAAAGAATCAGCAAAGAGCAATTTCAGTTCCGTCTTTCAGGGCCAAGAGCTTAAAGCTCATTGCTAGGGATGGTGGGAGTCTCAGGATGAATATTTTCTGCCTTCTGTTCCTATTGAGCCCCAGCACTGAGGTTTCCCAGGGCAGTAGTGTGGGCAGCTCACGTTTGTAGGTCAATATGCTGTTCCAGCAACATGCTTAGAAATTAGCATCCCTAAGAAGAGCAGCACTTAACAAGGGAACCTTTTCCCTTCCATACATTCTCTCAATTAGAATATCCAACCAGGAGATGCATGTGCAAACCAGCCAAGGGGTTTCCACCTTTCTAGCAGTTGCATGAATGGACTAAAAAGAAGCTGAAATTCATTTTGGTACCGTACTGTGTTCAGTCCAGTCTATTCAGAAGATTATAATGTTCACATGCCATTAATTTCTTAAGCCACAAAGGGGTATTTTATATAACCTCCATGGGTATGTAGGTGGGGGGGGGAGTTATGAAGTCATTAAGATGCAGTGTGTGTTTTATCTTCACCTACATCTACTTCTAAGGGGGTGATGCTTCATTCAGTAGCCAGTGTGGCTTGTGGACACCACAGCAGACTAGGCCACAAGCATCGTCTAGGCCGTTAGGTAGTGGATATGTTTGGGTCTTTAGGAACATCCTAACTGTGAAACAAAACTAGACTTCTTCATGTAAGCATAACTTGAATGTTAATGTTCTATTTTAGATTCAAATTCAAGCATTTATGAACAGTACCTTTGGAAAGATCCTATCCTCGCAGCAGGCTCTGCAGCTGCTTCAGAGGTATTTATTATAGAGGCTGAAGGAGGGCTGGTTCCTCTGAAAGCACAGAGCTTTCATGTAGCTTGGGAGATAAAGTTGTTGCCTTGCAATGCAAAGGACCTGAGTTCAATTTCCTGAGACCATGTAAAAAGGACTAAGAGAAAGAAGAGGAGGAAGAAGAGGAGAGGAAGAAGAGGGAGAAGAGGAGGAGGAGGGAGAGGAGGAGGGAAGAGGAGGAGCAGAGGAAGAGAAGAGAGGAGGGAAGGAAGAAGAGGAAGAAGAAAAGGAGGAGGAAGGAGAGGAGGAGGGAGAGGAGAAGAAGCAGAAGGAAGAGGGGGAGGAGGAGGAAGAAGAGGAGGAGGAAAAGGAGGAGAGAGAGGAGGAGAAGCAGGAGGAAGAGGAAGAAGAGGACGGAGAGGAGGGGGAGAGACAGGAGGAAGAAGAGGAAGAGGAATAGGAGGAAGAAGAGGAGGAAGAGGAGGAGGAGGAATAGGAGGAAGAAGAGAGGAGAGAAGGAAGAAGAGGAAGGAGAAGAGGAGGAAAGATAAGCAGGGTAGGGCATGTTTGTAACCCATCATTATTCCTGGGGAGTCAAAGACAGGAGGATCCCCTGGGGTCAGTGGCCAATGCAGAATCTGTAAGTTCAAGGACAGTAAGAGATGCTGTCTCAAAAACGAAAAAAGGGTGGGAGGCACCTGAGGAATGTCACTGGGGTTGTACTGTGGTCTCCACACATGCATACACATGTGCATATGTGCCTGCACACATATGTATCTGTACACTCACACAACTCCCCTGTGTGTGTGCACACTCGACACACACACACACACACACACACACACACACACACACACACACAATCTCTGTCTGTTTTCAAATTAGATGTTCTGGAAACCTCTTCTTCATAAACCTTAAGAGTTATGAACAGTAACATTTCATTTACCACTAAATAGATTTTTGAAACAAAGAACATAGTTTTTCATACCATTTCAGATTTTTTTTTTTTGAGATAGGCTCACTATAAGCCAGGCTGGCCACAGGAAAGCCTTAAATCTCTTTCTCCTGATGTCTCCATTTCCCAAACGGGATGACAGGTGTGTGCCACGATGCGCCACTGAATTAAAAAAAAAAATAATAACAGAAGAGTCTTTCATAAGAAAGTCTCGAATAGCCATGTAATATACTTCATTTTAATTTCATAGTTATTATTGAGGAGGGAATAGCTAACATTTAATTTTACTTGGGGAAAGAATTTCCAAGGAACATGATTGCATATTGTCAGAGTTTACTTTAGATGTCAATGCAACACAGATCTGGAGACATCTGGGAAGAGGGAGCATTAATTGAGGAACTGCCTCCATCAGATTGACCCTGGCCATGTCTGTGGGCATTTCTCCTAACTGCTTATTGATATAAGTAAGCTTAGCCCACTGCGGGTGGTTCCATCCCTAGGAGATGCGTCTGGGCTGTATAAGAAAGGCAGTGTGATAGGGATGGTGACCTGAGAGTTGGAAGTGGAAACCCTTTCCTCCCCGAGTTTCTTTTGGTGTTTATCACAACAAGAGAAGCAAACTAAGACAGATGTAGTGGTATAGACACAGAAAAATGGTCGACACAGTCAAGCAAGTAATGTCCCCCACCTCACAAAGTTGCCCCTAGCTATTCACAGCAAGGCTACTTAAAATCTACTCTCCTGTCTCCTTTATCCTCTAGTCTCTACGAAGGAAGTCTAGGCGCTAGAGAGAGAAGTTGGACTAGGGGCTCTGCATGTGTGTGTGTGTCCATGCATGCGTGCATGCACATATGAGAGAGCGACAGAGACAGACAGACAGACAGACAGATAGACAGGGACACACATATACACACACAGAGACAGAGATGGATAAAGACAAGAACCATGCCAGAGACACCTTTAGGAAGTCTTCCCTGGGAATCAGTGTATCTGGCTTCTTGGTGGGCTCTTCTACAGTTCCATATCTTATGTGATAGTGATTGTTTCTTAAGAGACTACCATGAGATTCACAGCAGGAATGAGATGATTTTGACAAGTGACAACTCAGGTAGCATTTTAATGGTGATACCTCCCCTCCTCCCATCTGTCTCCCATCGTCCTATAAATATCCCTTTACCTATAAATATGCTATTGGTCATTTCATTCTATTATCAGAACAGTGTGTTCCTGGCACCTCCCAGGCATCGTCTTGTCCCCTGAGTAGATGTGACATTGGCTGACAGACCATTATTACAATCTCTGCCTTTCAATGTGCAAAGTGCAGGGTCCAGGAAAGCCGTGGATGCACTTGCCTCGTTTGTTGTTACATGCAACTCACGAATCCCGGAATAAACATTTTTCAAATGCATGAATGAATATTAAGCGCTCTAGTATGTCTGCAGCGTGTTTCCACTGCCCCTCTAATTATCCAGCTTCGATTCCCTTTAGGTTTCAGAAGTTGAATATTCCCTGCCTTCAACTGGAGATCAATCACACAATTGAGCGGATTCTTCAGTATTATGTGGCTGAACTTGAAGCTACCAAGAAGGTCAGTATTCTTCGTGTACACAGAAGAAAATATTCCTCCAAAGAGGAAGGGTCTGGATGCCTTCATCATTGTCGTCAAATGCCTGGATCTTCAGAGCTTTCCTCTCAGAATGAAGGCTCTTGAAGAATCCCCTCTGAGTCTGAGGGTCCCTGGACTGTCAGACCCATACCTGTTTGGTGTTGGGCACAGTCTTCCCATGTTTCCAGAGCAGAGCCGGGGTTAGGTTAGCGGTTTCCCGCAACCCCATAGAAATGCAGGTGCGGGAGTGTATCAGATACAATGTAGCAACATGTTTCCTCTAGGGACTACCTCCTTAAGTGTGAGATTAGCACAGAAAGAAAACAGGCTTGGCAGTTACTTCTGCATCCCTAACATGGAAACACCTGATAGAGACAATTTACTGGGAGAAAGATGTTTATCACCTCTGAGTCTCAGCCTGTCTTAGTGGAGTAGTTCAGTGCGGGGTAGCAGGGGTGTAAACCTGAGGCTGCTCGTATGGCAGCCAGTCAGCCCACATCAGGGAGTGGATATAACTTCCAGAGGTCCATCCCTTCTCAATGGATTTTAACCATTCCACAACGTTCCCAAATAGCACAGCCAGCTAGGGGTGGGCAGATGTTAAAAATAAGACCTTGGGGCTAGGAAGATGTCCCTGTCAGTAAAGAGCTTGTTGTACACACGTGAGGACCCGAGCTCAGATCCCCAGTGCTCAACTAAAACAGGGGCGGCAGCATGCACCTGCTGTTTGCATGCTACATAGGTGGAGGCAGGTGGCTCTTGGGGCTCCCTGGCAGCCAGTCTAACCTAGGCAGTGAGCTCCATATTCCGTGGGAGACACTGTCTCAAAAAATAAAGTTGAAAGGGACAGAAGAAGCATTGGCCTCAGGCATCCATATGGCCAGACATATTTGTATGCACACAGGCTTGTGCGCACACACACACACACACACATACACATTCAAACTCGCACATACCCACTAGAAGGTGGTGGGGACATTTCTGATTCAAAGCATAACAGCATGTCCTAGGAAATGAAGGCAAAGAGAGAGTAAGCATCGTATATTGTGGACATGATTGTTTCTAAGCCTCAGATTATTGGTTCTGAATCTCATTTGCATTTTCATCGGCTATCTCTTGTGCATTCAACCTGCAAGCCATGGTGAAACCACCTATTCAAACACAGCTGTAAATTTCTTCACGTCCTCCACTGTGTCGGATGCAAATATTAACACCATATATTTTTTAATTACAGCTCTATCATTCTCAGAAAGATGACCCCCCTCTCGCTCGCAACATGCCCCCTATAGCAGGGAAAATTCTCTGGGTGAGGCAGCTGTACCGTCGGATAAACAAGCCCATCAACTATTTCTTTGTAAGCCAATCATACAATTTATACATGAATCGTGGTGGGGTGGGAATGAAATTACATTACAAATGCATCCTGTCCTACAATATTGATGCCAGTGAAGTAGTCAGAACCAATGCTTTTACTGAGAAGGGGAGAAAAAAAAAAACCAAACCAAACTTATAAACATGCCAGAGAGGGACTAAGACAATCTTTTCATGTTCGGTGGACCAACCAGTTCAATTACAGCTGGCAAATCTTAGGTCTTTTAATAACAGAAGACACTTCATAAGGGCTCTTAAAAATGATTGTTTAGAAAACACACATCGTAAGCTTACGTCCCGAGTCTTATTTGCATATGTGGACGGATAGGTGCTGATGTACATTTAATGAAAGCCAAGAAGGGTGCTGTCTGCATTCCTCTTTGAAGAACTGAGCCCCAGGCATGGCATCTCGGTATATAGAGTATAAGATGATTAGGTTTCTGAAGAGCAAGGTCTTTGTAGACCCTGCCAGGATTCTGGAAGGCTCCCTCTGTCTTCTCTTTGTTTTCTCTGTTGTTTTTATTTGTGTAAGAGACAGAGTACCAGAATAGAGTCGGCTTTGTTTGGTATTGTTATTTCATGCCAGAACAGAGAACAAAATAACCCATAGGACCTCAGTGGAGTCATTTTGTTACATTTTGCACTACAAAATGTCAAGATTCTGCTCCGCTCCTATTGCCTGCTTCATTATTCTGCACATTTACAAATATTTAAACTGGGGATGGAGAGACGGCTCAGCAGTTGAGAGTGGGTACTTCTTTTGCGAAGGACCCAAGTTCAGTTTCTAGCATCCATGTTGGGTGGCTCTCAGTCCCCTGTAATTCCAGCTCCAGGGGAATCTGACGCCCCCTACTGGTATTTGTGTGCACCTGCACTCCTGTGCCTACCCACCCCCATTCCCTCAGTAAAATAAATAAAATAAAATAAAATAAAATAAAATAAAATAATAAAATAAAATAAAAAAATAAAATAATAAAATAAAATTTCTCAAAGACATTTATGCTCTAGCTTTAGACAAGAGGCAAGGTGCTATAGTGGCGGACCCAGCCTGGCATTTGTGAATTCTTTCAACATTAACAAAAAGGAATCTTTTTTTTGATTTACCCTCCCTTCTCCGGCTCGACCTCCACTGCTGTGTGGTATTAAGGAATTTTTTCTGATAACTGTTTAAGGAAAGTCAGCCAGTTGTCCCTTGTCCAGGCAAATGGGGAGGGAGGAGGAGACAGAGATAGGACACTCTGCTGCCTATACCTGGTTGTGGGCCAACAGAACTTTTTCAAGCCTTTCTTCTCTTCCCAGTGGAATATCTGAACCCTCCTGTCTCCAGCTTCTCTGGACTTTTACTCTAAGGCAGAATCTAAATGACTACCATGTCTATTTGACATCAGCATAAAGTAGTTTGTGGAATAAAGTCTGCAGCATCTTAAAATATAACTTTTTCTCCACCCCTCCTTCCCTCCAAAAAACAAACCTAGAAAAACTCAGACATTTTGTCAAGTGCAGAAGGTAAAGCTGTCATCCGTCAGTATAACAGGATCTCGTACGTGCTGGTGGAATTTGAGGTGGTTTACCACACAGCCTGGGTCAAGGAGATTTCCCAGCTTCATTATGGTGCGTATCAGGTTTGCAAGTGGGGCTTGGTTTCCAACAAATCCACGGTTCTGTTGGCGTTTGGCCTTCTTACCTACAATCAGGCTGGTTAATTAAAGCTTGGATATGGGTCTGGGGAGATGGCTCAGTTGTGAATGCCTGAGTTTACTCCGCAGAACCAATGTGAAAAAGCCAGGGTGGGTGCCATACAAATCCCAGGACTTGGGGAGGGGGGGTGGCGAGGGGTGGGTGGGATGAAATCAGGCAGACCCCTGGGGCTTCCTGCAGGGAAGAGAGTCTAATTGTTTCACTCCATAGTAACAAGAGACCCTGGCTCAGTAGGTAGAGATCAGGCAGTCTTGATAGATAGCTTGTATCAAGTTTTATGGAATGTTCTTTGCCTGGTGAGAACACCATTTGACATTAGAAGGTACCGTAGACACATAGCAGTGGGTTAATGCCCGGGAATAGTGCTCTGGAGCAAAGCTAACAGCTTAATGTTGGAGTTTTTCATGCTAACTCAGGCTGTGGGAAGTGAATTACTCTGAGTGATTTCCTGTTTTATGGCTTGGCTGTACTTGACTGTGCTTGGGGTACTGGCTGGGTCTCCTTTTGATGGACACTGCACAGAGCGTCTCTGGTGGAGATCTGCCAGGTTCTCAGATGATCAGTCTCTCCTGGAGTGACCCTTATGTCCCAACTGTCCTTACAGAGCTGTCTTATGCTTTTGACTTTTTTTGTTCTGCCCTGCAAATTCAGTACAGTCTTAAGGCAGACAGATTTTGCTAAACGAAGTGTTTGGAATTATTCTGGGATTTATCTGAATGGACAGTGATTTCTAATTCATTTCTGAAAGGGTCCCAAATATGTTGGATGAAATTCTTAGCTGAGATTCTCAGGAAAAACTTACCCCATTAAGAACCTCGTGAGGGGTTTCCGGATGTGGTGGCTTATCCTTGAATCCCTGCATTTGGGAGGCAGAGGTGGGTGGGTGGGGGATCTCTGTGAATTCAGGGCAGCCAGGGTTACACAGTGAGATGCAGGTCAGACAGTGAGACCCTGTCTTAAAAACAAAACCAAAAACAAAACAAAAAAACCAAAACCATCTTGGGCTGGCAAGATGGCTTAGTCAGGGTAAAGGAACTTGCTGTACAAGCCTGGAGACCTCATTTCAATCCCTGGCGCTCACTCAAATGTGAAAGGAGAAAACTGACTCCACAGATTGTCCTCTGACCTCCACATGGGCATGCTCTGACACATCCTCCCAATAATAGATTTAAAAATAAGTTGATTAAAATAGTCTTTTAAAAGGAACTTCTTGCTGGGCAGTGGTGGCGCATGTCTTTAATCCCAGCACTTGGGAGGCAGAGGCAGGCGGATTTCTGAGTTCGGGGCCAGCCTGGTCTACAGAGTGAGTTCCAGGACAGACAGGGCTATATAGAGAAACTCTGTCTCAAAAAAACCAAAAAAAAAAAAAAAAAAAAAAAAAGTTTGTTGAAATAAGATATAATTTGAGTAAATACATGTAAACCTTAGAAATAACGATTATTATTTTTTTTACTGTTATGCCTCTAGCAGTAATTCCTGTTACATTCATAAATAGTCTAAGGGGCCGGAGAGATGGCCCAGTAGTTAAGAGCACTGGCCGCTCTTACAGAGGACCCAAGTTCAGTTCCCAGCACCCACATGGCAGCTCACAGCTGTCTGCAACTCCAGTTCCTGGGGATCTGACACCCTCACATAGACATACATGCAGGTAAAACACCAATGCACATAAAATATGAATGAATAAATCATGTAAAAATTTTTTTAAAGAGCTACAGGTAGACCTCTGTGGTCCTCTCAAGGAAGTATTGCAGTTTGTGGCATAAAGTCTGTCTCATACCCATCAACTTTTCTCTCTCTGGATCTGAGTCTTGATGGCTGACTGTGTGTGACTTAGCACTGTAGGATCTAGAACTACTGCTCTGCCTTTAAGTAGGGAGCCAGGAAGCAGAGAGGAGTGCAGAGTAACTGACGCCAGCACTGGTTTGTTTGCAGCTTTGCAAGCCACGCTGTTTGTGCGGCATCCAGAATCGGGGAGACTGCTGGTTAACTTTGATCCCAAGATTTTGGAAGTTGTGCGGGAAACAAAGTGCATGATAAAGATGAAGCTGGATGTTCCGGAACAAGCAAAGAAGTTGCTGAAGCTGGAGAGCAAACTGAAGGCAGACGAGCTGTATCTGCAGGTGAGAGCGACGGTGGCTTCTGATGTCTTCTTTGTTTCTTTGTGTGTGTGCATGGGTGTTTGCGTGTATGTGTGCATGTGGATGTACGTGTTTGTGTGTGTGTACATGTTGGTATGAATGTGGATGTGTGTGCATGTTTCTCTGTGTGTGCATGTTTCTCTATGTGTGCATATGCATGTGTGTGCGTGTGTAGGTACATGTCATGTGTGTGCACGTACATGTTTATGTGTATGCATGTTTATGTGTGTGTATGTCTTTGTGCATGTGAATGTGTGTGAATGTTTATGTGCATATGCGCATGTATGTGTGTATGTTTCTGGTTTTGTGCAAGTTTCTGTGTGTCTGCATGTTTGTATGTATACATGTTTATATGCATGTGTGCACATGCATGTGTGTGCATATGGATGTGTTTCATGTGTGTGTGCATGGGCATATGTGTGCATTTGTATGTGCATGTGTGTGTGTGTGTGTGTGCATATCAGTACAAGTGTATGTCAATACAAGTGTAGAGGCCACAGATTGACACTGAGTGTTTGCTATTGCTTGCTTTTTTCCTTCTTTCCTTCCTTCTTTCCTTCCTTCCTTCCTTCCTTTCTTTTTTTTAATGTGAGTGCTCTGTATGCATGTACTCCTGCATGCCAGAAGAGGGCATCAGATCCCTTTATAAGACGGTCATCAGCCATGTGATACGGGTGCTGGGAATTGAACTCAAGACCTCTGAAAGAAAAGCCAGTGCTCTTAACCACTGAGCCATCTCTGGAACCCCACCTTACTTTTGAACTCAACATTCGCTGACTGGAAAGACTGGTCGGCCAGTGAGCTCTGGGGATTCACCTATTTCTGCTCCCCCAGCCCTATGGTTACAGATGAACATGGCCACAGCTTTTTAAAAAATTTTATCATCAGCAGCAGCAGCATCATCAATATGCATGCTGGCAATCAGGTCTTCATGCTTGTATGGCAGACACTTTCTGTCTAGCCCATTTCTGATGACTTTTTTTTTTTTTTTTTTTTGGTTTTTCTGTGTAGCCCGGGCTGTCCTGGAAGTCACTGTGTAGACCAGGCTGGCCTCGAACTCCGCCTGTCTCTGCCTCCCAAGTGCTGGGATCAAAGGCGTGCGCCACCACCGCCCAGCCTTTTCTGATTACTTTTGAATGAGTTTTTTGGGCAAGAAAAAGTTTCCCAGCAGGTGGTTATTTTCTTTTTAAAAAGGTTTATTGAGCTGGGCAGTGGTGGCACATGCCTTTCCTCTCAGCACTTGGGAGGGAGAGGCAGGAGGACGATCCTGGATGTTCCAGAACAGCCTGGTCTCAGCGTGGGCCATAGCGCATGGTGCACAGGCCAGGTACCCAAAGAGCACAGGACAGGGTGCAGATCCCTTGGAGCTTGGAATTCCAGGCTTTTTGACTCACAGTGGTAGCTGATGCAATCATGGTATTGGGATCAGAATTTGGATCCTCTCCAGAGCCCTAAACACTCTTAACCATATCCCATCTCTGCAGCCCCTATCTGTAGGTTTAAAATGCCAACTTGCAAACTTCTAAAGATGGGAGAAAGAAAGGAGGGAGTGGCAGAGCTCACTTGGACATGTGGGTCCTGAGTGATGAGCGTCAGGTTAACAGCGCCTTAATGTATTTTATGGAGCAAGAATATTAATGTTAATTATTTAATGCTGGGCACTAATAAAATATTAATTACGAGAGAGGGTGGCTGTAAAGTAGGACGATGGTATGGGTTCTCCATGATGTTGGGTAAAATGAAGCATTCGAATATTTAAGTTCACTCATGAGTAACATAAAATTAAAAAAACCGTAGTCAGGTGCAGTGGACCCATCTTTAGTCCCAACGTTGAGACGAGTAGGTACAATCTCTAGAGTTTGAGGACCAGTCTGCTCTACACAATGAGTTACTAGGTTGTCAGAGCAATTTGTGAGATGCTATCTTAAAAAAGAAAGACAAACAAAAAAAAAAATCCTCAAAAAACACAACCAAATTACAACACAAAAAAAAAACAACAAATTAAAAAACTGACATAAAAAGTAAACATGAAAGAGGGTCATTAAGCAAATCGAAGAGATTGGAGGAAAAGGCCCAGCTTTACAAAATGTATCCTCTTTGCAGAAGATCACATTGGTGATCAAAACTGCCTGTAACTCCAGCTCCAGGTCATTCGACGCCCTCTGCTGGTGTCTGCGGGCACTTGCACACACACAGACACATGCATACTCATAACTGAGACCAGGTAGGTAAGTACAAAGCATGTTGAAATTTAGTACGTGATTTCAAAGACGTGTGAAACATTGTAGGCAACGTGTGATTTCTTTGAAAAGCAAACAGTTAAAACAGTAAGCTGAATGAACCCCGATGTTCCGTGCTTTCCCCAGGAAGTCTGTGGGCATATATTTTGGAGAGACGGGAAGATATACCAATGTAAAGATAATTCTTTCCAGAAGCATTACTCATAGCAGAAGATGGGAATATAAATCCAAGAATAAAGAACTGATTAAATATGGATTATAAGATGAATACAGAGAAGTTAATGGGACCTCTGATGATTCAATGAGGAGGAAAAAAGATCCTCTTTGCTTGGGCACAAAGAGGATTAGCTTCTTTTCATCCATAACATAATAAGTCAATATAGGACTCTTCCTTGATCTTTCTTGGAAGATGGCAGTGAATTCCATATGTTACTACATTGAAATCTCTTGGTTTAATTAATGTCCACTTCTGAGCATAGGGACAGACCGGTTGGTTCTTTCAAAAGGAAATAAAAAGTTTATCAGAGGATATTTCAAACTGTTATTCTACTGGAGGTTATAACAGACTAAATGTTGGTTATAAGGAGCTGAAATTAGGGGCAGGTGTTGGGAGTGGAGAGCATCAAAATACACTGTAAACATCTATGACATTATTAACGAATTAGTAAAATGTAATATATCTAAAAAAGGCCTGGAGAGGTGGCCGAGAGGCTGAGAGCACTGGCTGTTCTTGCAGAGGACAGTTCAGTTCCCAGCACCCACGTGATGGTTCCCTATTGCCTGGGAACATAAACTTGTTTGACCGTGCCAGTAAGAAGGAGTTGTCCCCGAGTTGTCTGATCTCTGTTTTGACTCTGTTTCCTTACACAGAAGTCCCCCAGCTCCCGTAGGGTCTGGGACCCTGAATTTAGTTTCTCCCTATGATTAAATGGAGTCTGAAAACGAAATGGTAGTCCCTAAAATAAATTTCTCTTGCTTGTCCCCAACCCCTTCCTCGGCCTCTCAGTGCTGGGTTTAACGGCATGCATGACCAGTGATGTACTCCGACATAGAAGCATTTTATGTTTTTGTATTTTCCTTGTCCTGTTTGAGAAATCTCTTTCTAATTCAATGCCACAGAGGTTTTTGTCTGTTTTCTTCAAAGATCATGGTAGTTTCTGCTCCTAGTGGAAACAGGATGTAATTGTTAAAAAGAACCCTCCCTCTACAGAGGTGCGTTGGCTTTGTGGAGGCCGCGCATGCGCTTGGCTTTGGGAATTTTTTTTTTTTTTTTTTGCACCCTGAGACCAGGAGGCCAACGCTATTCTTATTGCACCTCCTGGGATTTCATTAGCATTTGGGTGAAAGCCATTCTTCCTTGCTGAGTGTCAGGAAAGAGTTCTTCGAAATCTAAAGCTATTAAGTAAATCTCAAATTGCTCAAAAACCAGCTAAGCAACTTCGTCCCACAACACCCAACACACCCGGCAATCAGTTACAAACCAGCCCAAACTGGTCACCATGGATCATCTCTAAAAGAAAAATACATGCCTAGCCATTCTGGTTGTGTGGAGCCCTTAAATATATTCAGATTAAAGAAGCAGGGGCAGGAGGAAGGACTCAGCTGTTAAGAGTACTTGCTGTTCTTGCAGCCAACAACCTTCTGTATCCAGTCCCTGGGACGCAGTGCCCTCTTCTGGTCTCCTTGGGCATTGCATGCAAAGGTTTGTGGTCATAAAGCAGGCAAAAACACCTATACACATAAAATAAAAATTAAATCTTTGAAAGAGAAAGAACAAATTGAGAATCATTTATGACTTTGGTGATGAGTGGCTTTTTAAAAGATTTTTTTGTTTGTTTGTTTGCGCGTGCGTGCGTGTTTGCCACTTGTGTACAAGGGTGCACATGGAGACTGAAGAGGGCGTTTGATCTCTTGAACCTGGAGTTACAGCTGTTTGTGAGCAAGCCAGCTTAGGTACTGGGATGTGAACTTTAGCTTGAGTAGCGAGCATTCTTAACTACTGGTCAAAAGATTAGGAACTGTGACTGTAATCAAGGCAGGAGGATCAGGAATTCAAGTCCAGCCCAGGCTACTTGAGACCCTGTCTGTAAATAAATAAAATAAATAAATGAAAAAAGAACAAAAAGAATAAAACCGTATAATGACATATACCACGAAGTGATAATTATCTGAGCACTTTCTCAAAAAGAAGAGAAACGAGCAACGTGAGTGAAAAAAATGAGAATCCTTTTCCAACTCGAATATGTCGGAATTTAAAGGGGTTGCACCTGTGATTGACAGCTGATGGAAGGGTACAGCCAGCCGGTAACAATGAAAACGAGCAGCCCCCATACGGGCAGGCCCGTGTGGGAAAACCACGCGCCGTGAAGCCTTTCTGGCCGGAGCCAAAATGTGGTCCTTGCTTCCGTACGTGTTAGTAAACTGTGCTGTTTTGATTTTGTGCAGGGCCTTCTGCAGTATTACGATGACTTGTGCCAGGAAGTGCCTTCTGTGTTTGTCAACCTGATGACCCCTAAAATGAAGAAGGTTGGTGACGCTGGGGGTTCATAACGATTTCTCCAATTTAAAATAAGATTCCTGGGTTCCGGAGTCGGGTTCCAGTGGCGCCCGCCCGGAGGGCCCGGCTCCGAACCCGTGAGATTTTGTACCAGCTACTGCCTAGCTGGGAGCTTCTCGGAAAGACGCAGGGCGTTGAAATGGAAAACTGCTTTTGGTTTCTGTGTGTGGCGTGCCAAATAGAGGAGGAGGGTGCACAAATGAGCTCGGACCACTGAAATGGGAATAAAAATAAAATTAGATTCCTGTTGTATAGATATTGGATCTCAGAACACATCTCCTAGACCACCTGTTTTTTTCTCATTTCAACTTTACAGCTCGGTGCTCTCTCTCTCTCTCTCTCTCTCTCTCTCTCTCTCTCTCTCTCTCTCCTTCCCCTTTCCCTCCCTCCTCCCTCCCTCCCCCTTCTCTTCACTCCCTCCTTTCCTCCCCCTTCTCTTCCCTCCCTCCCTTCCCACAGAATGATGTCTTGTCTAGGCTTTTGTTAAGAATGAAAAAGACATGTCAATATGGGTCGTGAGTGCTTTGCAAAAATTTACGGCTGCTTCCACGACAACCAAAGATGATTTAAAAAGAAAAGCCATTTCTATTAGGCATAATGGTGGGGGAATCTAATTAAGCAGATGCATCACGTACTATTTTCAGGCAGCAAAAGAGGCTTTTCTGAGCAAGGGAAAACGGCCACCGTTTCTGCTCTTCCTAGGTGGAGTCCGTCCTGAGACAAGGGCTCACAGTACTGACCTGGTCCTCACTAATGCTGGAGAGCTTCTTCAAAGAGGTGGAGTCTGTTTTGGATATGTTCAACCAGCTTTTAAAGAAGGTAAAGTCAATCATCCCTTAGAGCAACGCACATTAACACTTAAATTATAAGTAGCATTTTAATCATGCCCAGAGGTCCCTTTAAAGGGTATGATCTGGGCTGGACAGGTGGCTCAGGGGTTAAGAGTGAGTACCACTCCACAGAGGACCTGCGTTTGGTTTCCAGGACCTGTGTCTGGATGCTCACCACTGCCGGTAGCTCCAGCTTCCACGGAGACCTGACCTCTGTGGGGACCTGCATTTACATGCACATGCCCACATGGAAACACATACATATGGTTAAGAAAAAAATAAATCCCAAAGAAGGTATGGTTTTTAGCTAAAAGAACATCCATTCGATAAATAAAAAGTGTTTTCTATGTTACTGATTTGGGTCCTTTTCCTCTGGATTGTCCTGTGTTTATCCTGGAATTTACCTTGCCCTCGATAGGCTAAGGTGGTTTTAGCTAGGGTGATTGAATGCTGGAGAGGTGGCTCAGTGGGTAAAGGGCTTCCTATGAAATCATGAGATCCCCTGCACCCACATAAGAAGCCAAGCAGTGTGGGGGCCACCTGCAACTCTAGCATTTGGGAGGCCGAGATGGGGCATCTTCAGGACAAGCTGGCAGGGTAGGCTCACCAATTCGGCAAGCTCCAGGTTCAGAGAGAGATCCTGCCTCAGTAATCAAAGTAGAGAGCGATTGAGGAAGACTCCAGATGTCAATCTCTGCAGACGCACAGAAACATACACAGACACACACAGAGAGGCACACAGACACACAGACACAAAGACAGACACATACGTACAGACACATATATGTATACACACACAGACATATGTACAGACACACACACACACACATATATATATATACACATAGAGACATACATGCGGATACATAGACACACACACATACAGAGAGACATACATATTTACAGACAAAAACACAGACACACAGATAGACACAGACACTGAAATATACACAGACATTCACAGATTCATAATACACATACACACACACACACATACACACAGACACACATATATACAGACAAAAATACAGATACACAGGCACAGACACTGAAATATACACAGACACATATACATACAGACGTTCATGGAGACATAATACAGACACACAGACACACACACATGCACACACAGAGACATGTATACAGACAGACAGACAGACAAAAACAGATATGCACACAGACATAAACACAAAGACACACAGACAGACAGACACAGACATGTACACATACACAGACAGATAGAGACACAGAGACACAATACACACAGACAGACAGACAGATACACATACACAGATAGACACACAGACATATACACATACACAGACACAGACACAGACAGACAGACACACAGAAAGACACATAGATAGCAGGCACACACACAGAGACACAATACACACAGACAGACACACAGACATATACACATAGACACATACAGACATATACACAGAAACACATACAGATAGACACACAGACACACACAGACACACAAACGTTTACACATACACAGAACATATATACATACACACACACACAGATAGACACATAGACAAATAAATACACAGACAGATAGGCAGACACATACACAGACACACATAGACACACAGAAAGACAGATAACCAGACACACACAGACAGACACACACAGACACGACACACAGTCACACACACAGACATCTACAGGCACGCGCGCGCACACACACACACACACACACACAAAGAAAATAGGCTGATTATAGAAAGCTGAGGGTGGCCATGTATCCTGCCTCAATGTTAACATTAACGTGTGTCTGATAGTGACCAAATGACAGAGTGATCGGATGGGCAGCGGATCGGATGGCCTGTTGATTTCTCGTCTGTCTGCTCTTTAAAACGTGCACATCTTTTGGGATGTGCTCATCTCTGTGTGTGGTGTCATTGTGTCACAGACAAACTCAACGGCTTTGGAGCCAGTGAAACCTGGTCAGGGTCTTCTGCTGTTTACAAGCTGTGTGTTCTTTCCTGGTTTATTTCCTGCTCTGAGCCTTGGTGACTTTAGCCTTAAAGCTGGGACATGAACGGCTCTTTTGTGAAAAACGAGGATCAAAGACAGTCATGCCCAGGAGTAATTCTCTGGCCCATGCCACTTTAGAACCATGTCATAGTTTCTTTGCACACATATTCCTGAACTGTCCCGCCAAATGAGGCTTGACCCATGATGCAGATTTCTAGATTCAGTTCTGTAAACGGACTTATAACTCTGGGGTGCGTCTTGTTGAAAAAAATGTTAGCGTTAAAAGGAAAGAGAGCTATTTCTTAGGTCTTACTTTTTTATGTCTTTGTCTCGTGGGTAGGTCAATGACCTGTGTGAAATGCATATCGACACAGTTCTGAAGGAGATTGCCAAGACGCTGCTAATCTCCTTGTCGGACAGCGGCGCCATCAAAGTAGAAGACATGCTGACCCTCAATGAGGTACGAGTTCGTTAGAACAGCAGAAATATTGAGTCACTGACCTGATGTGTGAATTCACCATCGAAAAGTGGGCAGCTGGGCCTATTTTTTTGGAACTAGCTTTTGTGGAAAATAGCCTAAGCATCAAAGATTTGTGGGACCCCAGCAGCTCCAGTTGAGGGCCACAGCTGGCTATGATTTACATGTCCTTGGACAAATGATGGAGTCCTTGGGGCTCTGCCAGTGTTTCTGGTTCCTTTCCTTCAGTGTATCCTCTAGGGTTATGCCATCCACACACTTTCCTTTCTTTCTTCCTTCCTTCCTTCCTTCCTTCCTTCCTTCCTTCCTTCCTTCCTTCCTTCCTTCCTTCCTATTTCAACAAGGTCTTGTTATGTTGCTCTGGCTGGCCTGGACCTCCCTGTTTAGACCAGGTTGGCCTTGAACTCATGGCGATTCGCCCTGCCTCTGCCTCCTGACTGCTTGGGATTAAGGGCCCAGCTGCCTTTTTTCTTTCCGTGTGGGTTCACATGTCCTTCTCTTCAGTCACCGAGGAACCTGGAACTCATCACCTCTCCATGCTCCAAGTCCTAAGTTTTTGTTAAATCTTACAGTCAAGCCGGATTTTGTCAGATTTTCTTGAATCACCTCTCTTCCCCTCAATATCCATCTCTTAGGTCGGGTCTTTAAGCTCAGTTGAACACTGTGGCCTGCGCCTTTCCCCGCTTCTGTAGCTGGCCCATCTCGTCCAGCCATATTGCCGTCATATCTGGTTACGCAATGGCAGTAGCATCCAGTCATTACAGCATAATATCTAAGGTCCTTAGCATCCAATTCCATTGACATTGTAGACTGTGTTCTTTTTTTTTTTGTTGATTTGTGTTTACACTCACATCTAAAAGTCGCATGGATCTTTTTTTTAATTAAAAATTTTTATATGTATAGGCGTTTTGCTTACATGTATGTCTGTGAACCATATGCATTCCCGAGGAAGCCAGAAGAGCATGTTGGATCACCTGGGATTAGAGTTACAGATGGTTATGAGTTGTCATGTCGGTGCTGGGAATGAAACCTGGGCCCTCTGATAGTGCAGTCAGTGCTCAAAATCACTGAGCCATCTCTCCATCCCTCTAGTCCACAGATATTAAGTTTATTATTCAGTGAATGTCTACACATGCCATGCCTTGTGATTGTGTCTAAGGTGTAGACTTTCTTTATCCCAAGTGAGTCTCCAGCGATCCTGTTCAGACAGTCTCTGTGCCTCTCCCCTGGTAATTATTATTCACTGTACATTCACTATCTCAGGTTTCTTTTTTTTTTTTTCCCCCCGATTGCCTCTTCATATAAATGTTATAGCGCAGGGCGTGATCTTTATATTTACACAGACATGGCTTGCCTTGTTCTTGCCATCCTGTGACACCATAGTATTCTGTTGTGTAAGTTTACTGCAACTTGTCTAGGCTGTTGGGGACATTTGGATAACTCAACAGCATTTGGTTATAGATTGAACATTATTATATGTGAACTGATCTTGGTGGGCGTATGTGTGGAAACGAAATGGGGTCATCCACTGTACATAGATTTGGCTCTGGGAGTGTTGCTGGGAGATTTGGGGTATCCCTTCTTGGTTGTCAGATGATACTGGGGAGATTGGGATCCCCTCTTGTGATTTTTTTCAGTCATGTAAATAAAAAATAAAATCGAGAATGGACTGAAACAGAAGCCCAAGAGCAATTCTATTAGAATTTTTAAATTCTAATTTTTTAAAAAGCCCAATGCACTGGACCCATATGGGTCTGCACCTCCTCTGCATGTACGTTACGGCTGTTAGCTTGATAGTTTGTAGGGCTCCTAGCTGTGAGTGTGTCTCTGACTCCTGTTTGCTCCCGGGACTCTCTTCCTCCTATGGGGTTGCCTTATCCAGCAGGGATATGAGAATTTTCCCCACCGTCTTACTGTGACTTGTTTTTTTCTGGTTTGGTTGTAGTTTCTTGGAGGCCTGCTCTTTTTTGAAAAGGAAATGGAGGGGGAGTAGATCTAGGGGAGAGGGGAAGTGGGGGGAACTGGGAGGAGTGGAGGGAGGGCAAACTGTGGTCAGGATGTATTGTACGAGAGAAGAATCTATTTTCAATTAAGCTCAGAGCAAGTACAATGTAAACCTCAGCTGCTTCCCAGGGAAGAGAGAAGAAATAAAAGCCATGGAGGTTAAGTGGGGGTGGAGCTCAGCCCCCATATAGCAGACAAGAAGCCATACCACAGGCAGGGAGTTTTAGAGACACAACCATTTCTATGTACTTGAGAAAATGCTCCAAACATAGGTAGTCACGCCGGACCTAGCTGCTGTTTATGGTTGATCCAAAACTTGATTTAATTCAAGATGATGAGAATTTGGGTCTTTCATTAGTGTTAGAACATGGACCCGAACCTTTAGGGCAGATCTCACAGAATTTCATGAACAGGTCCCAGATGTTAGACACCAAGCTTTTTATACACTGTTGAAATTTGGTTTCGTTTTGATCCAATTAGTACCGCTTCCTGGTTCTAACCTCCTGGTATAAGAAAGTATATAAGTTGATTCTGATTTTACAGGAGCCCACAGTTGAAGAGACTTGGGAATTTTAAAGTGAATGTGGACTTTTAAAAAGAACATGGGACTTTTAAAAGTTGCTCTCACCATATTTTTAATTGGGATACCACGGCATCTTGGCAACAAACAAGACAAGAAAGGTTACGGTTTAATGGCGACGCACTTGTGCATCAAGTTGGCAGGGGTAGATTGTGCTGATGAGTTTTTGCTAACTTGACAAGCATAGATATATCTTTGGAAGAGGGAGTCCTAACTGAAGAATGACGTTCATCAGATGGTCCTATGTGTGCATCTGTGGAGGCATTTTCTGATTCATGTGGGTGGGCCCAGCATGCCGTGGGGGAGTACCACACATGAGCAGGTAGTCCTGCCTTGTGTAAGTAAGAAAGCCGCACAGGCCATGGAAGCCAAGCCTGTAAGCAGCACTCCTCTGTGATCTGATTTAGTTCCACCCCCAATCGCCTCAAGCTCCTGCCTCGAATTACCTCAGTGATGGATTATGATGGGAAACGGAAGCCAAATACCTACACCCAAGCTGGGTTTGGTTAGTGTTCTAATCAAGGCAATGAGGCATCATTTGTCTGTCTTGTCTCGTAGTACTGGCGGTAGAACCTAGGACCGCACTAGCCAAGTGCCTTAGATCACCAAAGCCACATGTCCAGCTCCTCAAGTTCCTTTCAGGAAGTGTTAATCACAGCCGTAGAAATTAAAGTCATAATAATCTCACAGTGTGTTTAAGGTGTCTGGAAGTTAATGGTGATTTATCTGTCCAATAGTCGTACACCAAAGAGTGGGCTGACATTCTAAACCACAAGAGCAGGCACGTGGAAGAAGCCGTGAAGGAGCTGATATTAATATTTGAACAAATCTACGAAGTTAAATATACTGGAAAAGCAGCCAAACCGGTATCAGGTAATTCAACCAGTAAGTGTGTAAAATCCCCTCCCTCTCCATAGAGGGAAAGCAGGTATCCAGGATAATCCACACTGTTGCCACAGTTTAGACCCTGTGGGCTCCTGGTGGCAGTTAGGGAAGAGTGGGGTCCTTGAAATTCTAGTTTTCAGATGCAAGCCATCAGCCAACTCTATGAGCCAGCCTTCCTAGAGAAAGCCCTCTCAGTCCAGTGTGTGTGTGTGTGTGTGTGTGCATATTGTGTATGTTTGTGTATATATGTATGTGTGTGTATATGTATGTATGTATGCATTTGTGTGTGTATGTATTTATGTGATGTATGTGTGTGTACATGTGTGTGTGCATTTTGTGTGTATATGTGTGTGTGCTTGTGTGTGTGCATTTGTGTGTGTATATGTGTGTGTGCATTTGTGTGTATGTATGTGTGTATGCATATTTGTGTGTATTTGTGTATGTATGTGTATATGCATATGTGTGTGTGCATTTGTATATGTATATATATGCGTGTGCATTTGTGTATATGTGTATGTATGTGTGTGCATGTGTGCATTTGTGTGTGTATATGTGTGTATGTGTGTATGTATGTGTATATGTATGCATTTGTTTGTATGTATGTGTGTATGTGTATATGTGTGTGTATGTATGTATGTGTATATTTGTGTGTGTATATATGTATGTGTGTGCACACGTGTGTATATTCTAATGTCGCATCGATCATTTGACATGTTTTGCTTTTTTCTTAAACACCTAAGGGCAAGATCTATAATTTTCACAGCTCTGGAAGTTTTAATTTGGGCAGAATCATGTTTTAAGACATTCCCCCCACCATATACCCCAGTCCTTTCTGTAGAATGAGCTGTGTGTTCCCACTTAGGAATGCTTCAGAGGTTCAGGGTAGTGGAAGCCCAAGGTCACAGCATGCTGTGCCTCCCCCTCCCCCCTTGATCAAAGGTTGGCAAAAGGAACCTGAGTCTTTTCAAGGATTTCCTTATCTTTATTTATGCATATGTGTCTTTGTGAGTGTGAGCCACTTATGTGAGGATGTCCGGTCCCCTGAAGCTAGAGTTACAGGCAATTGTGAGTCACCTACCATGACTTTGGGTCCTCTGGAAGAGAAGCAGATTCTCTTATGAGCCCAGCCATCTCTCAACCCTGAGCTTTCTGCCTTAAACTTGGGGACTCCGTCCTAGCGTGCTGAGTATGTCTGGCTGGGAATAGGAGACATTTCCTCATCCTACTATCTATTTACAGAGATTGAAATAATTTTGAATTTTTTGTGTTTTCCTGTTTCCCAATTTTTTTTTTTTTAAAGAATCAATTTGCTGAAAGATCCCAGGGCCCCAATAATTCCAGTAAATACATGTGCTCATAAACCACAAGTTGCCGCATCTGAACCTCTTCATGAGGGCCACGTGACTTTAAATTCCTTGCTGGGGAATTTTTTTTTTGCTTTCTTCTTCTAGATTGTTTAAGAGCATGGTTGTTTTAGGCTTGCTGAGCTTGTCCTATGATTGGGTAAATTTGCAATGTAAGATTTCTGTAGTTAAAAAAAGGCGTGTTTTTTATTTATTTATTTATTTTTTTCTTGAGCTCTATACAAGAACCGACTGGGTAGAAGTTTGTGGTGACTTGTTTTACCAAAAAGAGGATGCTCTTCCCAGCATCCTCTGCTCAGGGTTACAGTACAGGCTGGTTCTTATGTGTCAGGCCTCTGACTAGACTAGAGGGTCGTGCTGCCAATGCAGTGTGGAAGGGCTCTGCCTAGCAGAAGTCAGAGGTCAGCTAGAGAGGTCAGAGGTCAGCTATGTTAGCTCAGTACCAAGGCACCTGAGGGGAACTGGAACCCCTCCCCATGTTCAATAAGATGGGGCCGGCACATTCCAGTCAAAGATATGAGGTACAAATGGAGATCCCATTGAAGTGATATTATGAGAAGGGAAGGAGGGAGGGAAGGAGGGAGGGAGGGAGGGAGGGAGGGAGGGAGGGAGGGAGCCGCAGAGACTGAGAGAGACCTATTGGATACATCAGGCCCACGAGTTTGTCTTTTCAATGAGTTCCCTGGTGACATCCGATCTGCGATCTGCGGCTTCAGACATAGCAATAAGGAGAGAGACTGCTAGGCAACAATGCCCAGAGACATTTTCCGGTTGACACACAGAGTGGGTGGTCCCTACTGGATTATTCTGGGATCCTGGAAACATCGTCCAGGACGCACTCCCCCGCCCCCCTTCCCGTAGCTCAGGATTGTGTGTCTAAAGAGTGTCAGCGTGCTAAGGATGACACAGCAAGGCTTCTCTCGCTTGTTCATGTCAGAAGTGTCAAAACCACACACACGTGTACACACACACACATACTCATTTTTTATATGTGTGTGTTGGTGCCCGTGTGTGCATGTGGACGTGGAGGTCAGAGGTCAACCACAGACGGTGTTCTCCAGGACATTGTCTACCTGAGTTTTGTTTTGTTTTGTTTTTTTTAAATTACATATATCTAGGTATATCTATGCATTTTGTGTGAGGGTCAGAGGGTAATTTGTGGTAGTCGCTTTCCTCTTTCCACTATGTTGGCTCTGGGGATAGATCTTAGGCCATCAGACTGGCAGCAAACACCTGCACCATCTCATCAGCCCACACCTGGGATCTAAAATTATTTTTAAAAAATTATTTATTTATTTACTTTTATCTATCTATCTATCTATCTATCTATCTATCTATCTATCTATCTATCGGTAGTATCTCAGAATTTACCATTTTGGTTAGGCCAGATGACCAGCAAACCCCAGACACCCACCTATTTCTGCTTCTTCCGTCTTGGAGTTACGAGCATTCCACCGCTTTCAGCTTTTTTGTGGATGCCACAAACCAACCCCAGATCCCCATTACACAGCAAGCCACTTTTTTATTTTTATTTATTTATTTATTTATGTATGTATTTATTTTTGGGCAGAGACGGTTCCATTTTCCCCCTCCTCTGAATTCTAAGTTCAAAGATGGACGTACCGATGGAATGCATTTTTAGTTGAATAGTGTGCCTTTCGGGTTGGCTAGTTAATAATTGTATTCCTATTAGAAGGAATGTAAAAGAAACCCTAAACACAAAACCAGTTTTTATAAAAAACTTGTTTTTTAAAGCTAATTTTTAAAAGAGCTGCTTGGGTCGGGCGGTAGTGGCTCACACCTTTAATTCTAGTACTCGGGAGGCAGAGGCAGGCAGATCTCTGGGAGTTTGAAGCTAGCCTGGTTTACAGAGCAAGTTCTGGGACAACCAGGGCTACACAGAGAAACGGGATCTGGAGGTAGCAGGGAGCAGGTGTCTTGGGCTGGAGAGATGGCTCTTACAGAGAACCCCGGGTGAATTCCGTTCCCAGGACCCACCTCGTGGCTCACAATGAAATCCAGTTCCAGGGTTTCCAAGCCCCCTTCTGCCCTCCACGTATTTGAGCACACGCATTCCCCCAGGCAACACATACCCATACACATAAACTAAAAATGAAAAAAGTAAAACCAATAAAGAGCTTCCTGGTAGGGTTTGGTCATGTGGGGTAAACTGTACCCCTGAAATTTTAAGTGTTGCATTTTTTTGTTTGTTTGTTTTGGCTTCTGTGTCCAGAGCATAGAAAGCATGTTGTTTTTGGAAGTGAGGCAGAAGAAGGCGAAAGCCCCGATTATGACCAGGAGTCGACGACGACGAGGGAGGTCGACACCAATGATAAAGAAGATGAATTTAAAAAGGTATTTATCGCGGAGTAAACTCCTGAGGTTCTGTGGACGAGTGACTCATAAGATTGTAGATGTGGCTGCTCGGGTACAGGACGGCAACCAGTTGGTGTCAGACTTAAGGCGGGATTCAGAAAATGCGTTGGTCGTTTTTTTTCTGCTGTGGGTTCAGACCAGATCTAGCATCCTTGAGGTCTTCTTTGTCGCCCTCATTTTGATATGATTTTATCCATAATATTCCGATTGCTCGTGTTTTAAAATGTATCTATAATTTATTTATATGAGCGCGCGTGTGTGTGCATGCGCAAAGCTTAGCCTCATTGGTCCCTTCGATTGAGGGGCGTGGTCACCGCACCAGACTCTGTGCCCAGAATGACCTCTTGCAGATTCTGATTGTATCTGTGGCTTCCATCAGAAGCCAGGACCACCTGAAAAGCTTGGCAATCCTGTTAGTTCTGGTAATTTTTCTGTCTCTCATTTAACCTGATTCTCCTACCAGACATAAAGGAGTCAGGATTTCTCAGTAGAGAGAGGCGGAACCTGGCCCTGTGTGTGACCCATGGTAGAGCTCTGGAGATTCCAGGGGTTCTAGGACTGGGCTAGCATGCAGGAGGGACCTGGGTTTGATTCCTATGATGACTAATGGAACAACTATGATAAAAAGAAAACAGAGCCCGGATCGACCACACCCATCGGCTGAGGAGAAAGACTTGTGTGTCCTCTCTGGGTAGATGCCTTCACCAGGCATTGAGAAACGTAGCACTCAAGTTTTGGCATGCCTCATGGAGTATTGAATAAACATGGATTAATCACTCTTGGGTTTGCATCTCTGTTTCCTGGCCTGCCCTCGTGTGGCTTGCTAGGCTGTTTCTGTAAGCGCTCTTCCTACCCTGCTAACAGATATTTGTTATGTATTTGTCTAAAGAAAACCAGGCAAGAAATGCAGGGTTGAATTCATTTCCCCAGCATCATTGAAATTGCATAGTTTGTCCTTTCTTACTGCTTCCCGTGCTGTTTTAAATACTGAACTGTTGCTTTGGGGGATGTTAGGGGCTCACGTCTGGTATTAAATGTAACATGATTTCTTATTACAGGAATGTAAGGAGGTCTATGCGTTCTTCTCGCATCAATTGCTAGACAGTCTACAGAAGGCCACACGCTTATCTTTGGACACAATGAAAAAGAGGATATTTGTTGGAAGGCAAGTTGAAAATGTGTTAAAGATGTTGGGGAAACTGCTGTAATAATGCAATTCAGTAGTACCTCTATTTTATTATTTATCTGCTTATTTATTTTTGAGACAGGGTCTATGTAGCTATACTAGCATTTTCTAAAGGAACAGAACTGATAATATGTAATATATATATTATATAATATGTAATAAATGTCATATATAGTATATATTAGGATAAGGCAGTAAAAAGATACCCTTCTAGGTTAGGTGCCAAGGTGTATTGCTGAGGGCTCATGCCTTGTAATAGATCTAAGGCATGAGGTTTACTGGGGGAGGAGAGAGAGCAAAAGGCCATCTCAGAGAAGGGACATGAGAGAGAGACAGATAGAGAGACAGAGAGAGAGAGAGGCACAAAGAGATGGGGGAAGAAGGGAGAGAGAGATGGAGAGAGGGAGAGATAGATATCTGGGGTGGCCAGGATCTTTTAAAGGAGGTGTGGGTGGTAGGCAACAGTAAAAATACCCTGCACCTGATGGTAGGCGTTGATATAAGCTGAGGAGCTAAAAGGCATGCTGGCTGCTCATGCCTGATTTACAACTGTGTGTGTGTATGTGTGTGTAAAATGTTAAAAGGGGTTTATTAGATTGGCTTACAACCTGCTATCCCAGTAGTCCAATAATGGTTGTCTCAAACTGAAGAGGCTGATAATCCAGTAGTTGTTTAGTCCATGAGGCTGGCTGTCTCTGCTGTCCCCACCTGATGCTGAAGGCCTGGAGGGCTGCTGGTCTTGGGTGTGTGTTGGATTCCTGAGGAAGCTTGTCTTGTTAATACTGGTGAATGGAGGCTGCTGCCGTAGGATAGGTGGACCTGCCAGCAAGAGTGAAAACAAGCAGGCATAAAGCCAAGTTCCCTTCTTCCAAGTCCTCGTATGTGGGTGGCCACCTGAAGGTGCTGCCCAGACTTAGGGTGGACCTTCCTGCTTCAGATAATCCAGTTAAGCAAAACCCCTCACACGAGTGTCCATCCGCTTGTGTTTTAGTTGATTTCAGATGTAGTCAAGCTGACAACCAAGCTTTGTTATTTCCATACTGTCTTAGTGAGGGTTTTACTGCTGTGAGCAGACACCATGACCAAGGCAACTCTTATAAAGGACAACATTTAATTGGGGTTGGCTTACAGCTTCAGGGGTTCAGTCCATTATCATCATGGCAGGAACATGGCAGCATCCAGGTATCTTCATTAAAAGACAGATAGGAGAAGACTGACTCCCACATGGTTAGGAGGAGGGTCTCAGTGCCCACACCCACAGTGACACACTTCCTCCAACAAGGCCACACCTCCAAATAGTGCCACTCCCTGGGCCAAGCGTATTCAAACCACCACACAGAGTTAAGGATGACAATGGACGACTTCTCATCTAGACTCTGCTTCCCAAGTGCTGAAATTACAGCCATACAAACCCCATGCTTTGTGCAGCACGTCACTCAATGTTCCCAGGTGCAAGGTTCAACGGGGACACGGAGATGGATTGTTGGTGGGGAGAAGTTTATTAGGAGAGTTATTACCTCGTGGGCAGACAAATAACAGCATGGAGGAGTTCTGAGCAGTTCAGACTCCAGCACCAGAGACAGCAGGCTCTGAAGAGGAATCAAGACCTACATGGGGCTGGTGAGATGGCTCAGCCGTTAGTTAAGAGCACCGACTGCTCTTTAGGAGGTCATGAGTTCAAATCCCAGCAATTACATGGTGGCTCACAACCATCCGTAATGAGATCGGAGGCCTTCATATGGGTGTCTGAAGACAGCTACAGTGTACTTAGGGCTGGAGCAAGTCGGGGCGGAGCAAGAGGGAGAAGGGAAGGGGGAAAAAGACTTACATGGTAGAAGGGCACAGGGGAAGGGGAGTGGAGGGCTGTGGGCCAGCGAGGGTGGGCGAGTGTTTCTTCTTATAGCCCTGTGAGGAGGGAGTAGGTTTTGCAGCCTGAGCCTGCAGCAGGAGGCAGGGGAGGGAGTGAGGAGCTGGATGTGCGGCCACCCTCTTGACCCGTTGATTTCTGAAACAGGCTGATGAATGATGGAGGTAGTTATCTGAGGCCTCTTCCGGTTGAGCGGCTTGCTTGCACTTGGGAGAGCTTTTTCTAGTTCTCAGATTGAGCTCCTTGTGTCTTACACCTCCTCCCCCCAAACCCTCCCAAACCGCCAACCTGCACTACCCCCCCCCCCCCCCCAGTTTTATTGGATCTCACTGGGAGACTGAGTTAGTCATGTTTGTTTGCTCGCTGGCTCCTCATTGGAATGAGGACTGAGTGATGAGAACCCAGCTCTCCGGTAGCTTTTGAACCCATGTTCTTAACTCCTCTTTGGTTTCCGAGTCTCTTCTAGTGCTCACACAAGGACGGGACAGGCGTTCTTGCCCTAGTGACAGCATTTCTTACACTCACAAGGAGAGAGAGAATGGGAGGATCTGCATTTTTCAAACACTCCTTTCTTGGAGAGCAATGGGTGTGGAAGCAAAGGTTTCATCTCTGTGTGTGCCCCTGCTTCTGTGTCTGTACGTGAGTGATATGGTTTAAGCAGCAGTTTCTGGAAGGCTCTGACTGGGATCTCCTGTCTTTGGGAAATAAAACAGTAATAAAGTCAAGAGATCAGAGGAAACAAAGCTGTTGTTAAAATAACATTCTGCAGAAAGGAGAGCCTGCATAGAAAAGCAAAAATGGGCTGGCATGCGATTTGGCCCAAGACAATGGTTTTCCTTTTCTCTTCTCTCTCTCTCTTCATTTTTACTTATTTACTTTACGTCCCACTCACTGCCTTCACCACCCTAACCCCTCCCTCAATCCTTCCCCCATGTCCTCTCCCCTTCTCCTCTGAGTGGGTGGGGCACCCCCTAGGTATCCCCCAACCATAGCATTTCAAGTCTCTGTGAGGCTTGGCACTTCCTCTCCCACTGAGGTCAGACAAGGCAGCCCAGCTAGTAGAACATATCCCATGTACAGGGGACAGCTTTTGGGATAGCCCCCACTCCAGTTGTTGGGGACCCATATGAAGGCCAAGCTGCACACCTGTTGCATATGTGCAGGGAGGCCTAGTTCCAGCCCATGTATGTTCTTTGGTTGGTGCTTCAGTCTCTGAGAGCCCCAAGGGTCCAGGTTAGTGGACTCTATCAGTCTTCCAGCAGAGTTCCTATCCCCTTTGGAGCAAGACAATGGTTTTTAAAGCCCCCGGTTATAAAATATTATATGTTTTCTCCCGTCAGGCCAGGACTTGTCCCTGTCCTAAATTCACCATCCTATTGGTTCAGGACACAGAGCCGTAACTTACAAACAATTTTTGGCTTAGGACTGCCCTTTGTCTGATTGTAGGCTCCACAGTAACTGTCCAGCTCTTAGAGTTCCGGGGACAAGCTACTTCAGCTGCCAACTGGGGGAGGGCCCTAGCATCATCTCCTGCTTCCCCGAGTCTGGAAGGAGTTTCAGCATACCTCATACAGAAAGCGGGCCATAACAATTTATTTCTTCTGTGTCTCATCATGTAGAAGTGTCTATTAAAAAGTGTATGAGCCTGGGTCTGGTGGCACCAGCCTGTAACCCCAGGCACTTAGGAGGTTTAAGGCAGGAGGATCACAGGTTCAAGGTCAGCCTGGGCTACAGTCAGTTCAAGGGCAGCCCTGGACAAGTTAGTGAAACCATATCTCAAAATAAAAAGAAAATGAAGTCTTGGAGATATAGCTCAGTAGCAGAACACTTTCCCAGCATACACAAAGTCCTCATTTTAATCCCAGTCACATAAAAATAAACAAATAATAAATAAGTAACATAAAGTGCAGTTTTTGTCGGTGATGGCCTCTATTGTTGCAAGCCCGAGAACCAAGTGAGACTGTCTAGAGCAGTGGTTTTCAAGCTGTGATTCATCTCCCATTGGGAGTCCCATATCAGACATCCTGCATATCAGGTATCTTATATTACAATTCATAATAGCAACAAAATTACAGCTGTGAAGTAGCAACGAAATAACTTTACGTTTGGGGGTGACTACAACATGAACAACTGTGTTAAAGCGTCATAGCATTAGGAAGGTTGAGAACCACTACTCTGGGTGGTCTCGATTAGATTCTCTTTCTTTTCTAACTAATGAGTTGAAAGGCAGGGAAAATCTGGAGTACAACAGGTAACAACAGAGAAGTCTCAAATACTACAGACAGCAACAGGCACAATCAGCAGTTGAAGACAGAGTTATGAGGGCACACATGCACAGGCTGCACACAGAGAAAAAGACACTCAGAAAGCCAACAAATCTAGTCTCGTCTCAGGGACTGGGCTTTTAAAGCCTCTGTAGAATTTTCCTCCCCTAATTTAAACTTGGTCACTTTGAAGAATGATTGGATAATTGATTGATCCAGAACTGTTGTGTAACATGTCCTGGTCCAGCCTTGAATTTATTGGGCCAGTTCATCAGCAGGGGGCCTTCTGGTGAGAGACTAGAAGTCTTTGTTTTTAAGCTGCCAGGGTTTTGTCTCAAGGAGGGTAAGGAAGATTCCAGCCATGTTGGAAATTGACCACTTTTATTACATAACCATGGCCCCTCTCCCTGTCTGACTGCCTAGCAGGGACTCTTAAAAGAATGGCATTCACAAACAAAAAATGTATAGAAAAATCATGTCTGTGACTTCATTTTCAGATGTACTTGCTCAGCTTACCTTGCACTTCAGTTGTATTCATCTGTGACTGCTTGCGGACTATTATAATTTTCTTCAAACAAACAAAAAAATGTATAGAATGGCATTCACTGACTTTGTATGGTTATTACCCGGGGAAGCCGGCGTGCAAATACTAGGAAATGTATGCGTGATTAATATTTTACCTCCGAGAATATCAAAATGATGTCTTTTGGTCCCGTGCTATTTATGGTTCTATGATAAACAGTGTCCTTTTGGTATAACTTGGCATTTTAAAAAAAGTCTCTTAATAATACCACGACTTTTATTGATTTCTAGGACAGCTATATACATGCAAACAATGTTCACGATCGTATCTACCCTCCAACCCCCTCTTCCCACTCTCCCCAGGCATTCCCATTGCACCCTCCCCATCATGTCCTCTTTTTCTTGGTTATCCATGAGTTTCATCTGTGGCTGATCTTGCTGCCTTGAGCTTGTGCAGGTCTCCTGCAGGTAGCAGCGAGCCGATGAATGCGATGGTCACGCCATGTCCACAAGAGGGCGCTTCCCAGCACCTCCCCTACCCTCCAGCTCTTAAATTCTTTCTGCCTCCTCTTCTTGATGCTCTCCGACCTTTGGTTTGGGGGCATTTGCTTTTCCGAGATTAAAGACGGTCTTTATTTTCAGGACGGAAACACACAGTGTGAGAAACTGAAATTGAGCTAACACTCACCAGTTAAACTGTCTGTTCATTCTAGCCAAGGGCGAAGGCGGTCAGAGGACGTTGTTTCCTTCATAAAAACCGAAGTGCATCTTGCGATCCCTAATGTGGTGAGTCTTATTTGCAGCGGTGTTTTGGTAGCGCATCTTTAAAACACAGCAGCGTTAGGTGAGTGTCTAGAATGTGAGGCTTTGGGTCCCCAGTGTTGCAAAATGAGTAACTATGTAAAAAAAAAAAAAAAAAAAAAAAAAAAAACCTCTATGTGAGAACTGTACTTTAACTTACAGAAAGACCTTGGGTCTATGTGTTTCTATTTTAGTTTAAAAGTTTATTATTTCTGTGTGTGTGTATACAAGTTAGATTTGTAGAATGAGGTGGGTTGGGAGAATTGTATGCATGATGCTACTTCTCATAGGTGATGGTTCCGAGCCTGGATGACATTCAGCAAGCCATCAACCGCATGATCCAGTTGACCCTGGAGGTCAGCAGAGGAGTGGCCCACTGGGGACAGCAGCAGGTCAGGCGGATAAAGTCTCACCAGAACAGTTCTCGTGGTTCCGACCAAATCCCAGCCACAGGAAAACCACTGAAGAAGGAAGAGAGTAAGAAAACTGAAAATACCTGTCTTAGATTCCTGGCACAGTGAGAGAAGAGAACAAGTGAACCCAAAATGTGTGTGCATGTGCATGTGAGTGCAGGTGCTCACAGAGGCCTGAAGAAGGCATCCGTGAGACCCTGGAGCTGGAGTTACAGGTGGTTGCCTCCTGATAGGGATCTTAGGAACAGAACCTGGGTCTTCTGCAAGAGCAGCAGTTGCTCATAACCACTGAGGCATCTCTCTAGCACCCCCCCTCTGTCCATAAATATATATAAATACTCATATATAATATATGTATATAAGTACATATATATTTAGTATACATTATATACTATATAATATATATAGTATAAGATAGCATACATATAATATATATTACACAATTATATAATATGATATATATCACATGCTATATAGTTATGTACTTATATATAGCATATATCACATATTGTATATATCACATACCTATATAGTATATATACTTATATATGTTATACATAAATACATATAGTATGTGATATATATACTATACATGTATATGTGTATGTACATATAGTCTTTACTATATAGGTAAATATATAGATGTATATATGTAGTATGTATACATTTATAATATATATTTATATAGAAGTATGTATACTTTTGTTTGTATAAGTATATAAGTATATATACTTTTATAATTATATACTTATATAAAGCATATATATACTATATATAAGTATATAGTATATTGTATATGTACTTATATATAAAAGTATGTAAGTATATGTATATACAAGTATATATAGTATAAATTATATATGCATATAAAAGTGTGTATATGTATATATGCGTGTGTGTGTGTATATATATATATATATATATATATATATATATATATATATGCGCGCCAGGTTTGCTTCAAACATTCTATGTGTCCAAAGATAACCTTGAACTGCTGGTCCTCCTGCCTTTACTTCCTCCATGTGCTAGGATTATGGACATGCACCAGCACACTGCCTTGCGTTTCTTAGATGATATGTTTACTTACTAATTTTTACTTTGTTAAAACTGCGACTACCCGCTCTTTTTATCTGCAACATAACATACAACAAGAGTTTGGTCCTAGGAGAACAAGGTTTGTCGATTTTATCATTGTTGTGCAGTAATTCTCAAAGGCGAAGGGTGAAAACAAATCTCAGCGCTGATCCTGCTCTCAGCGTTCCTTGTGGTCCCATAAGCCTTTGCGCCTTTCACAGATGCATGATGGGTAACAGCAGCAAATGGCTAACAGATGTCTCAAAACGGGAATGAAAAGGCAAATACAGCCTTCATTTTATTTTAGGTTGATTTTATGTTTGCAGGTGTTTTACTAACATGTATATCTGTGCACCCCATACGTGCCTGGTCAGAAGACAGCACAGAGTTCCCTGGAAGCGGAGTTTTGAATGGTTGCGAGCCATCATGAGTGGGTGCTGGGAATGGTCTCCCAGCTCACTCTAAGCTCAAATGTAATCTTACATAGTGAAGTTCTCAGTAACACAAAACACACCACAGCATCAGCCAGCCAGCCAATCAAACTAAGCTAGCACCTTGTGTTTTATTTTGCTTAAATCTAATTCAACAACAGAGCAAATGGGATTGCAGACAATTGGGTAAACACCATAGGTTCCAGTCAGCCGGGCTATTGTTCTGATGCAGGAGTATAGGGACCCCTAATCACACATTTATCCCGTTTCAAAGGAGAAACTGGGAGTCTGTAATTTCACGTGAAGCCTCATGCTTTTTTTAATTGTCAAAAAAAATATATTTTTTAAAGTGCTGCAATGGCGCCAACTGTGTTGGTGCATGCCCGTCATCCCGGTACTCTCGAGGGAGGTATCAGTAAGAAGATCAGAAGTCAAAGACCTTATTGGCTATATAGCAAGTTTAAAGCCAACCTGGGTTATTATATATGAGATCCTGTCTCAAACAGAAAGCCAGGGTAGGGGATGTGGGGTGGGGGTGGGCTGGGCAGTGTAAGCGAGATGACCCAGCAAGAAAAGGTGCTCACTCAGCAACCTGGCCATCCAAGTTAAATCTCCAGGGTCCACCTGGGGGAGGGAGAGACCATACTCCCACAGCGGACTGTTGACCCCCATAATATGGCATGCCTGAGAACACTTATACATGCACATACATAGACACACTAAATAAATAAATAGAAATAAAAATATTAAACACACACACATATATACAGATACATACACACACACACACACACTATATATATATATATATATATATATATATATATATATATATATGCATAATTTTGGGGGCTAATGAGATACCCCAGTGGGTGAAAGTGCTTGCCACCAAGTGTGATAGCTTGTTCTCTTCTCTTGGGAACCACACAGTGGAAAGAGAGCACCGACCCCCCCCACACACACACACATTGCCCTCTTGACTTTCAAGTAAATGAATGATATACGTAACCAAACCAAACCATAAACTGCACACACATTTCTATAAAATGAGCCCTCTGCCACGGTTGATAAGAACTCCAAAGTTAAATACAGACACCCTCGCCATTGGAAACCTCTGCTTGCAGGGTCGTTTGAAGAAACCATCCCAGCCAGGAAGCTGAAGAACTTCTACCCCGGCGTGGCGGAACACAAGGATATCTCCAAGCTGGTCCTCCTCCTGTCCTCCTCTGTGAATTCTCTCCGGAAGGCAGCCACTGAGGCCCTGCAGGACTTTCAGAAGTACAAGACTCTCTGGACGGAAGACAGAGATGTGAAAGTCAAGGTGGGTTTACGCTGATGGTGCGTTTTATTTATTTACACATTTATTATTTGTGTTTGGTCTGTTGACCTCTGACCCTTGAGGTGTGTGTGGACAGATGGGGTGGGGTGAAGCTTTTGAGGATAACACAAGGACTCCTAGCAGAGGCAAGACCCCACAAATGCCAAGCATGTAGTTAGTCTCATGCTGATACCCTGAGGCAACTGCTAACAAGGAGGCTCTGGCGGGACCAGGCAACAGTGTACCTACTTCCTCATAGAGTCTCAGTGACAGACCAACGTTCATTTCTATCAAAGTTCCCCCTGGGGAACCAGAGAGTTTATTTACTTTCAGAGCATGGTAACTCTAAAAGCTGTATTGTGAGGGTTACGTCCAACAGGGCTGATACCTTCCCCATGGGCCATGTAGATGGAGTCCCCTTCCTTTGGCTCTTTCTCTCCAGCCTCTGTACTGTAGTGCCTCCCAGAGATGCTAAAGGCCATAGACAATCAGGACAGATTTGTATTCAGTTGGCTGGAGAGAGGGCTGGGATACTTGTGGGTGTCCTTCCTGCCCTCTCCTTGTATGAGGGGAGATCAGCAGTTGGCAAGCCCAGTTGTGATGACCTTTTGCACACTGGCCCAGCTGAGCACAGAAGACAGTCATACACAATCAAGACACAAGGAGACTTCTGAACCTAGACTGACCAGTCCCGGTGTCCTGTGAAAGTCCTTCATGCGAACTTCAGCCCTAGGCCCTATCAGGATACCGTGTTCTATTTGAAGCCAGTGTCTCACAGCACAGAGAAGTGTAAAAGTATATGAGCTGTAGTTAGGATCCTCCCCGATCAAAGGGACTGCATATTATAACACAATCTGGATCTATGTGTTTATGCATGGCTTTGGAGTACCCTGTAACGTAGACTACCCCATCAGAATATATGCTACCATGTAAGTGTCTTAGAGTTTCCATTTCTGTGAAGAGACACCATGACCAAGGCAACTCTTATAGGGACACTGTTTAATTGGAGCTGGCTTACAGATTCAGAGGTTCAGTCCATTATCAAGGCAGGAAAATTTGACAGTGTCCAGGCAGGCATGGCGTAGAAGGAACTGAGAGTTCCACATCTTGTTCCGAAGGCAACCAGGAGAAGACTGGCATCTTCAGGCCGCTAGGAAGAAGCTCTCTTCCACAGTGGGTGGAGCCTGAGCCTAGGAGGAGACCTCCACCTCGACAGTGACACACTTCCTCCAATGAGGCCACACCTCCTAACAGTACCACTCCCGATGGGCCAAGCATATTCAAACCACCACAGGGAGCCAAGGGCTAAAATATAAAGAGAAACAAAGGAGGGGCAAAAAAGGTTACTCCCTATTCTGCTCAGGACTTGGACTTATGTGAATCCACTGAGTCAACGCCAGCATAAATTAACACTGCTTTCTAGCCTACCATGTCCCTGTATGAGAATCCTGCTACAGAGCAAGTACTGTTCATAACTTAAGTGTTATAAGTGAGACTGTTAGACTCCTAAGGAGTGAAGGAAGTATTAACTGCTGTGTTACCTGACAGGAGTTTTTGGCCAACAACCCTTCCCTGACTGAGATCCGATCAGAAATTCTCCACTATGCCACCTTTGAGCAGGAAATCGAGGAACTGAAACCCATTATCGTTGTAGGACCCCTGGAACTGCACACGGGTAATTGCAACCATGTTACTGATGGGTCTCTGATGCAGCTTCAAGGGGGAACAACTGAGGTGGATTGTTGGGGGAAAGGGGTTCTTAGAAGAGTTGTTGATGCCATGGACAGAGAGACGACAGCATGGTGGGACCTCTGAGGAGGAATCGGGGGCCATGGCAGAATTGAGGTTCCTTCTCATAACTCTAAGGATGGGGGAGGTTTCACATTAGGCTTTCTGATTCCTAGAGAGGAGCGGGGCGGGGGTGGGGGTGGGGGGAGGATGGGAAGTGGATACATGGTTATCCATACTCCTTTGATGCAAACTGACTTCCCTAGGGAGCAGCCTGGGCACCTGGAAATCTGGTAGCTAGAAACTCACAAACAATGTATCAGTGGTGTCTGCCAGAGGGGAAGGGCTGTGGTAGGGATTGTGGACAGACTACTTTAGAGTGAGGCCTGGTCTAGAGTCTAAGAGTTACATAAAGTATCTATCTACCTACCTATCTATCTATCTATCTATCTATCTATCTATCTATCTATCTATATTTTTTTACAAGGTATCTATGTTTTACTTTGGATGGAAGGGACATCGGGATGGGACTGATGACATGGTATTTGACTAAGCAAGTAGCTTTGGTATAATATTGCAAATGCCACGTCATTCTAAGCCATCTATATTCTTTTCCCTCCCTTTGTTTTTTCTTTTTGTTTTCTGAGACAGAGTCTCATTTAGTCTAGGCTAGCCCCAAGTGACTCTACGGCTGAAGATGACCTTGAACTCCTGATCCTTCTACCTCTGTCTTCTGAGTGTGGGGACTAGAGACTTGAGCCACCACACACATTTATGCTACCTTAAAATCCAAAGCTAGGGTTTGGAGAGAGGGTTGCTGGTTAAGAGGGTGTACCGCTCTTGCAGAGGACTCAAGTTTGGTTCCCAAGATCCCATGTCAGATGACTCACAATTGCCTTATAACTTCGGATCTGCCGAGTCCAGGGCTCCCTTCTGGCCTTGTGTATATTTCTCTCATGTGTACATGTCCCCATACACTTATGCATAGTTACACAATAAATCTTTAGAAGCTAAGGTGAAACACGTATACCACAAAACCCACGATGCCAGTGGACCTACAGAGTGGACTAGGGGACCACAGGGCCATGTCGAAAGCTAAGGATATCCTTTCTCTCTGCTCCTTTCTTCTCTCTGGGTTTTCTGCTTTCCAGTGACCCTCATCTCACTTTTCAAGAAAGGACTCTTCACATTGGTGCATGTGAGTCTGTATTTAGCTGAGATGGTCAGTCAGGGTAGAGTCCTGTTATATAAATACTCCCAAGAAGACGGGACAGGGAGGAAGTAGAAGAACAGGTAAGCCAGGACCGTGGTTTGTTGGGAGAAATAGATTTCATTCCACAGAAAGGGGCTTCTCTAGAGGGAACTACACAGAATAAGTGGGGGATCTGATGACAGGGTGTCCCGAGCTGAGCAAGACTTCCATAGCAGGACTCTTCGCTTAGAAATTCTTCCCCAGCTGGATGGTGGTGGCACCTACCTTTAACCCTACCATTCTGAAGGCAGTGGCAGGTGGATCTCTGAGTTTGAGGCCAGCATGGTCCACAGAGCAAGTTCCAGGGCAGCCAGGGCTACATAGAGAAACCCTGTCTCGAATAACCAAACATCTCCTGCAGCCAGATTTGTGCCATGGAAGCGGGAACATTCTTTGCAGTCTCGTAACTTTGTGGCACATCTAGCAGGCTAGTCAGGCTTTAGGTGACCACGGGTCACTTCTGGTCAGTGAATTCTGAATGTGGGTGGATGGCTGAGATGCCAGGGTCCGCAGCGCACACAGCATACCGTTTCAGCATTCTCCTTTCGTCTTTCCCGTCTTCTCCAGAGCCAATGAAGTTAGCCTTATCAATCGAGGCCAAGGCGTGGAAGATGCTGCTCTGCCGATACTTGAATGAAGAATATAAGAAGAAAATGTCGGACATGATAACATTTATCAACGAATACTTGAAAAAGCTGTCCAGACCCATCCGAGACTTAGACGATGTCAGATTCGCCATGGAAGCTTTGTCTTGTATCCGAGATAACGAGATTCAAATGGACATGACTTTGGGGCCAATTGAAGTGAGTGAGAATTTTGCATTTTGCTTTCCTGAAATGCCTTTTAAAAACAGAAAAGTAAGCTTTTAAAAAAAAGTGATTCTGTAATACATTTCTTCATCTAGTAGAGGGAATAGATTTTTGGGGGTGGGGTGGGTGGGGTTGGGTTTTAAGTAGGTTGGGTACTTTGTATATCCCTGGATGTCTTAGAACTCACTCTATAGACCAGACTGGCCTCAAACTCAGAGATCCACCTGCTTCTGCCTCCTGAGTGCTAGGATTAAAGGCATGGGTCACCATTGCCCGGCTTGGAATAGTCTTTTTGATGCTGATATCTTTGAGGACATTCTAAGGACTTCAACACAAACAGATACAGAGAGATATTAGCATGCATTGCGGGGCTACGCAATGTTCAGTGTTTGATGCAGACGCCAACATCTTACAGGAGGTATTGACCACACCCTTCTAATGATTACATATTAATCCTACTTTGTTAGGTAAGTTCTACAAATATCTTCCTAGAAACCAATTGTAGGTCTTACTTATAAGCTTATACATGCTGTGGACAGGAGAACCTGTGTAGACTCAGGAGTCACCTGGCGGAGCTCAGATGAATAAAAGAGGATGTTAGGGGAAAGTACCATTTTCTTCTTTGTTTCTTTGTTTCTTTGTTTCTTTGTTTCTTTGTTTCTTTGTTTCTTTCTTTGTTATAGCAATGGTAAGTTACAAGAGTGTAAATTCTCAGTGGCTTCTGAGCACACAGGTTTATCATCTTGGTCCTAGAGATCACTGGGAAATATCAAGATTCCATCCATCCCAAGTAGTTCATGATAGTTTTTGAAAATATATAGTTGTTTTGACTCTTAGTGATGACAAGAACTACTCTTAGTTGGTTTCCTGCTTGGTTTGTTCTCTTTAGACAGCATCCTCCCATGTAGCGTCTGAGGAGTTGGTACTGGGTCTCCTCTCAGTACCCCCATTAGTTACATTCTTGCCTCTGTTGGTTACATCCTGTTGCTTTGATTAAACACCATGACCAAGCCCAGCATGGTAGTGCACGCCTTTAATCCCAGCACCTGGAAGGCAGAGGCAGGCAGATTTCTGTGAGTTCAAGACTAGCCTGGTCTACAAAGGAAGTCTAGGACAGCCAGGGCTCTGTTACACAGAGAAACCCTGTCTCAAGAAAACAAAACAAGCCGGGCGGTGGTGGCGCACGCCTTTAATCCCAGCACTTGGGAGGCAGAGGCAGGCGGATTTCTGAGTTCGAGGCCAGCCTGGTCTACAGAGTGAGTTCCAGGACAGCCAGGGCTACACAGAGAAACCCTGTCTCGAAAAATCAAAAAAAAAAAAAAAAAAAAAAAAGAAAAGAAAAAACAAAAAAACAAAACCAAAATTTCCCCCGTCCCTCATGACTAAAAGCAGCTATGGAAGGAAGAGTATTTGGTCTCTGTGTTCCAGCGGGATAAGAGGGATAAGAGGGAGTCTTGGCTGGGGACCTTGGCTGCAAGGAACAGGCACCATGGCAGGACCAGGCAGCCGGGAGCTCACACCTTCTAACACAAGCGTGAGGCTGAGAGAGCAAACCAGGAGGAGGGAGAAGCTTGAAGCTCTCAAATCCCTCCCCAAGAGATACTTTCTCCAGCAAGACTACAAGTCCTGAATGTCCCTAAACAGTGTCACCAACTGGGGACCAAGTATTTTCAAATTCCTTAGCCTATGGGGGACAGTTCTCATCTAAACTGCCAGAATACCCGATGCTCGCTACCAGTGTATGCTTTCTGAGCCTGCTGGGAGCTAATGATCTTCACGCCTTGCTACTTTTAAGATCTCGGTATGTGGGAATTTGGGACGCCGACCACCCATCCCTCGCTATTTAATAAATGATCATATACTCGCTTCTTCAGCAAACATTCTTCGGATAAAGCCAACTGAGTATTGATACCCATCATTTCCTTTCACTCCTTACATAGCTGACCCCTGCTTTTAATGTATGAGACACGGTCCCATAGTCACTGACCCAAGATCATGGAGGAGAGATGTAGAAAATAGCTCTAAGGATGTTTTTCTAAGCTACATCTCCACCAGGGGTGGCAGGGAAGCGTGGGTTTCAGAGCCCGTGGTCCCCAGTCGGTACTGTGGACACCTCTGAGCATCTAAAGGCTCATCCTTAGCTTTAATTTTGGAAACCATTTCCCATCTTCCTCGACAAGGTAGGTGGTTTTAGGATGTGTCTACAGCTACCTGTGGCTGCCTTCCCTGAGGCGTTTCTGAACTCTGTCGCCCCTTTGCAGGAAGCCTACGGCATTTTGAACAGATTCGAGGTGGAAGTAACCAAGGAAGAGTCGGAAGGCGTGGACACCCTGAGATACTCATTCAACAAACTGCAGAGCAAAGCTGTAAGCACACTACTTAATCCCCTCTTTGGGTTAAGTCACGGCTTCCAGGAAAAGGCGTTTTGAACTTTGAAAATCTGCCATCTATAATAATTCCGTTGACATGCAACCTGTGTACTGGAAGAGTGGCTATTCTGAACCAGGCAACTCAGCAGTTTTTTTTTTTTTTTTTTAAATATATTGGCAAATAGTCTAAAAATCATCATGACCTCCTTCTAGTTAGAACATACTCGTTATCCCCTCAAGGAACCTTGTGCCTGTTAACAGACGCTCCTCATTCTCTGCCGCCTCCCCTCCCCCCAGCCCTGAAGCACTTTCCATGTCTGTGGATTTATATCTTTTCTGAATATTTGATGTAGATGGAGTCGTAGGCTACACGGGCCCACATGAGGAATCTCTAACTTAGCCGATCATTTTCAAGCGCCCCAGGCACTTTGTCTTTCTTTCAGTTGCTAACGATATCAAACATCCGTTCACGTGACCGTTTTATTGGCCGTCTGTAGATCGCCAGAGGAAATCTTTGGCTTCATTTTTTTTTTTTTCAAATGAGCTTTTCCTTATTGTTGACTTTTATGAGTTCTTAATATATTTTAGGTTCCTCCTCTCATCTATGATTTGCAAGTGTTTTCTTTCTCGTTCTGGGTATAGTCTTTTTTATTTTATCGATGGCTTGATTGACTTGGCGATGCTGGGAACGGTCAGACTCAGGCCCCTTCATCCACGCTCAGCGGAGTTCTACCACTGAGCTATCATCTCAGCTCCGACCCTCTTACATTCTCAGCATCACCTTCTGAAGCATACCAGTGTTTTGTATTTTCATGGAAGCCTAACCAGTCCAGCCTTTTCTTTTGATACCTGTATTCTCATACCATATTCAGGAAATCCTTGACCAGAATCCTGTTATACAAATCCACACTTAAGTTTTCTTAGACTAGTTTGATAAGTATAGTCTTTACATTTAGACTTCTAGTGCATCTTGAGTTAATTTTTATCTGTGGTGCAATGGTCCTCTTGTGTAACAAAGCAAAGAAGGACTTTAGTGTCCTGTAAGTGTGTCCGGGTCCCTCGTGCATAATATAACAAGTGAGGAGAGGCCGCTTTAAACGCCACTGTCTATGGCGTGCCAGACTTGCCGGAGGAGAACAGTACTTTTCATTTTTAATACATCACTCAGACCCCCGTGCTGAATATTCTCTTTGGTTCCAGGTCTCCGTACAAGATGAACTCGTGCAAGTGCAACCTAAATTTAAAAGCAGCCTGCTTGAGTCAGTGGAGATCTTCCGTGAGGACGTTATAAACTTCACAGAGGCCTATGACACGGTAATTTAAACGTGCCATGCTGCATTTTACGATGCGTGTAGCAAGTGTATGTGAAGTTCAAAGGACCTATTGAAAGGAGGAGGCAAATTGTATGTAAATGATCTCGTTTGAGTGTCTGCAACTTCCATAGAAGTATTCCTTTGAGACAGAGAAAGAAAGCAGATTTGACTGTTGAAATAAACATCAGTCTAGAACGTTATCCTGTCTAGGAGTTAGAATTCCTACAGAATTTTGGACAGAGGGCCAGGGAGATGGCTCAGCAGTTCTGAACACTGGCTGCTTAGCCATGAGAAACAGAATTTGGGTATAAGCACCCGTGTTGGGGCTGGGCTTCTCACAATGCTTCTGACTCCAGCTACATGGAATCTGATGCCCTCTTCTGGCCTCTGAGGGTACCTGCACGTATATGTGTATATTTGTCCCCACCCCCACCCCCAAAACACAGGCAGACATGGACAGACAGACACACACACATACACACACACACACACACCTCAAAAGCAACATAAATCTTAGAAAAATAAAAGGAAATTCTAGACAGAACCATTAACTGACACATATATTGATTAAGAGTAAGGATGGAGATATTATTATTTCTTACAGGAAGGACCCATGGTACCGAATATTCCACCCCAAGAGGCTAGCAACAGGCTGCAGATATTCCAGGTAAAAAACAGTTTCCTCTGTCACATGGACAATGCAGTATTTTAAAATACGATTTTAGAAGGAAATTTTTTTTAATCTTATAGTAGAAAAACTTAATGTTTAAAATACATGCATATATTAGTTGCATTCTAATCTTGTGAGTGAATGCAGGCGTGTGCTCATATGTGTGGGCATATGTGTGCTCATATGTGTGGATACACCATGTGTGTGTGGACACATGTGCACATTCATTTGGAGGGTAGAGGACAACCTTGGTGTCACCTCCTCTCTCTCTCTCTCTCTCTCTCTCTCTCTCTCTCTCTCTCTCTCCTCTTCTCTCTTTTGAGATAGGGTCTCTCAGTGGCCTGGAACTCACCAAATAGACTAGTCTGGGGCCATCAAGCCCCAGGGTTCTGTTTTGTAAACAATATTATTTATTTCTCCATCCCTCCCTCCATCCTTTCTTCCCTCTGTCTCTCCCTCTTCTTCCCTCTCTCCCTCTCGGCTGCGCACAGAGTCTCAGTTTTGTTGGAGAATGATGCCTTGAGTGTTGTGAACTTAATACTTTCTTCCGTTTCTTAGCATCTCTTCTGGTAGACAAAGTGAGGAAAACTGGTAGGACAGTGTGCTGTGATCAGTATTAAGAGTTTAAATGTTGTGTCTTGACATTGCTTTCCCACTTATCTTATCCTCAGTGTTAGTCTGCCTTTTATCCATATTGCTTTAAAATCCCCTTGGTCCATACTGTATAATATTCCTTGGATCAGACCAACCATTCACTGTCTTTCTCCATTTGGATGACTGTTTTGTAAATTCATGGAGTAATTTACAAACGCAATTCTGTTCCCTGTTTCTGCTCCCATCCCACCTTAAACATTCTATTTCCTGCTGTGGCTCTAGAATATTTTTGTATTTCCTGTCCTCTTTGCATTCTCAGTAATTAAAGGGGGGTGAGAGCTGGAGAGAAGGCTCAGTGGTTAAGAGCACCTGCTGCTCCTGCAAGAGAGGGAACCTGGGTTTGGTTCCTAACACCCACATGGTGACTCAAAATCACCTGTAACTCCAGTTCCAGGGAGTCCAGTGCCCTCTTCTGGCCTCTTTGGGCATTGCACACACAGTGCAGATACACACATATAGACAAATGCTTAAACACATAAAATAAAAATAAATAAATCTGAAAAAAAATTATCAGATACTCACTGTGTGGATTTGTCAATAGAAATTCAATTAGGAAGTGGTTGCTATCTCCAAGCTGCTGAAATGGGGATAACAGCAAGCTAAAGGACGTGATTCCAATCTAGTTATGGAGACCTGGAGTTTGGAAGTAGGGGTATGGGTCTCCTACCCCAGATGGGAACTACTAGGGCAAGCAGAGAAGGCTCCCTGGAAGAAGAGGCATCTCAGGTGCATTGTGGGGGAATAAACAGAGTCAGGCAGGTGAAGAAGGATTTACAGTTTGTGCATAGACTCAACAGTGAGAGCTTAGGATGGGCATGTAGGGAGACAGTCACTCTCTCGAGAGCGTAACCATGGAAAAGGGACTCTCATGGCATGTTTACATTGTAACAGATGGATCACTACATTGTATCCATGCTTTGAACAACGGTCACATTTTAGAACCGAGTATATACTATTCAGCTTGTAATGAAACATTTTTCAAAAGGAAGGTGCCTAAGAGGACAACCCAGCAGGTAAGACCTTATAATCTTCTTGCAGAGGACCTGAGTTGGGATCCCAGCATCCACGTGGTGACCTACAACCACCTGTAACTCCAACTCTAGGGAGCTTATGCTCCCTTCTGGCCTCCACGGTCACCACATACATGTGTATATACACACAGATACAGGTGCACACACAGAGTTAAAAATAAAATTAATCGTAAGAAAGGAAAAGGTGTGTGTTAGCTTTGGTGTTACAATTTCTAGACTCTGTACTGTACGAAAAGAAAACAAGTTGGCTCTCTTAGGCTAACGCGTGCTCACTTTGGAGTCCCCTGGGAGGGAGAAAGATTGCTAAAGTAATGAAAAAACCCCAAATTATGGGTTTCTGGGATGCCATTTTATTACTTTCAAATGTGCAGATGGGATTTGAAATATAGCATTTCTGGAGATCACTTAGTTCGTTAAAGAATTAATTTAATATAAAGTAGATGTGCGTAGAGTGCTTGAAAGTTAACTTCCCTAAGTGTTCTGCTTTCCTCTGGTGGCTTGGATAAGAATAAATTTGTCCCACAAATCCTTCCTTTCATGTGTGATACCCATTCTCTCAATTATAATAAATCATACTTTAATGGGACCTGAATTAATTCTATGTCAGTAAAATGCTTAAAAAAATCTTTGTTATAGGCCAATTTCGATGATCTATGGAGGAAATTTGTCACGTATTCATCCGGGGAACAACTTTTTGGATTACCTGTGACTGACTATGAGGTTTTACACAAAATTAGGTAAGTTCTGAAAACTTGCAGGTTTTCCATGCAGATCATTAAATACCGCCCCCACACAGAAAGAACATGGCTTCGCTGTCCCTAAGTATTCCCCCTACACCTACAGTGTCTGAGTTGTTAGGGGCATAATCTCCATGGTGCTTCCCTTTTATCTATCCACTTGAGATCTAGAATCATGTGGGAGATGAACCCCAGGCCATGCCCATGGGCGATTGTTTAAGGTAACTGAAGTGGTAAGATCCCCTCCCTGTGGGTGGCTTCATCCCCTAGGCTGGGATCCTAAACTGTATAAAAAGGAGAAAGCAAACTGAGTGCCAGCATTCACCACTTTGTGCTTCTTGTCTGGATGACATGTGACCAGCCGTCTCGAAGTCCCCTTTAAAGGACAGTAGCCTCAAACTTCCAGCTAAAATAAACCCCTCCTTCCTGGAGCCATCTGTGTGACTAGCTGCCTCAACATCCTCTCTAAAGGACCATAGCTTCAAATTGGAGCTAAAATAAAACCCTCATTCCTGGAGGTTTTTTTTTTTTTTTTGTCAAGAGTATTTTATCACAGCATCAGAAAAGTAACTAATACACATGTACACATACACACACACACAAGAAGGTTGCTGGAGAAAGTCCCCATTGCAGTAATTCTTGACTCATATAAAGTTAGCTTATGATTTCTCCTTTTCATTAATTTTGGATGATATCAGTGAATCTGAAATATTGACATTTTGACCGCTCTGCTTTTAACTTCTCTTCTGGCTACATTTATGTCAAGGGGCTCTGCCTCATTGGGTAGGCATAGATTGTATTGAAATTGATGGTTAAATGATTTGCTTGATTTTAAGCAGCATGTCTGGGATTTAAATAGGACACAACCAATAGGATCTTAACTATATCTTTTCTCAAAAGCAGCAATGAGGCAGGGGCATGGCTTAGTGGCAGAGTGCTTTGCCTACCATGTGTGAGGCCCTGGGTTTGATCCCCAGCACATGGGGAGGGGCACTACAGTAGTGCTTTTAGTCTTGGCTGTTGACTTTCATTGGCAGGTAGATGAATGATTCAGCCAGCTGTTTGGGGAAGATGGTTTTGCTCTCTTTTCTTTTCTTTTTTCGAGACAGGGTTTTTCTGTATAGCCCTGGCTGTCCTGGAACTCACTCTGTAGACCAGGCTGGCCTCGAACTCAGAAATCCACCTGCCTCTGCTTCCCAAGTGCTGGGATTAAAGGCATGCGCCACCACCATCCATTTGCTCTCTTTTCTAAAACACTAATCTCCAAATGTAGCCTCTTCACCAGTTATATTAGACTTGCAGGTATCTGATTCTTATCTATGGCTTACTAAATTAGGCTGTCTGAGGCAGGGTTCGAGAACATCTTCCCTTTTACATGATCATTGAGGAGTTCTTACTCACACACTTGGTGTGAGATTCAACATGCTAATCTCTAGTATAACAAGGCATGTAGCCACCTGGCTCACGGACTATTTATTTAGTGATATTTTATTTAACAATTACATTCATTTATTTTTAATCGTGTGTTCGTGTGTGTGTGTGTGTGTGTGCCACAGCCTGTGTGTGGAGATCAGAAGACAACTTATGTGAATTGATTATTCTTTCCAGCGTGTGGGACCCAGGGTTTAAACTCAGGTCATCTGGCTTGGCTATAAGCACTTCTGTCTGCTGAGCCATCTTCCTGGCCTTTGAAATCTACCATTCATCACAAAGTATTGAATTTAATGAACTTGAACCCTGGTCCAGTTGTCAGTTTGTTTCTATGTTGTTCTAGGAAGACTGAGTGATTCTGAATTCCCAGCTGTTCTAGATACAGGTTAAAAAAAGGGAAAGATGCAGAAACAGTGTCTTCAGAGCTCTCTTTTTATATTTTGTTGAAACACAGCATGTCACCCGAAGAATAATAAAGTAGTGATTTTCTACTATGATGTCACCCTGTAGAAAATGTCACAATTCTTCTGTCTGCCTCTTCTTTTACACACCTTTAACATTACTTGGAATAACTCTTATTTTGCATGCCCTTAACATGACTTGGAATAACCTCTGAAGAAAAAATAAAAGTATTCTTAGGATCATGGAAAAGAAAAATGATTCTAAAAATTGAAATGTAGGATAACTGGAGCTGGGTGTGATGCTTCACACTTTTAATCCCAGTAGTCTTAGGCAGGGGCGGGGATCGATGTGAGTTCAAACCCAGCCTGGTTTACATAGTTCCAGGCCAGCCAGGGCTACACAGTGAGACCCTGTCTCCAAGAAACAAACAAACCAAAACCAAACAAACAGGATAACTAACAATATAGTATATGTAGATGTAGAAAAGAGTCCAGATTTGTCTCTTATAAAATAATCAAGCCGTTGGTCCATGCCAAGTGGTTCTACGATTTAGAATGTTGTAGGACCCAACCTTATTGATGGAGCTTAACAAAGACTTTGTATGGGAAACCACTACTGCTGTGTGCATTTCATGGCAGAGAGACGTTCCTCACGTCATTATTTTGTTCCTCAGAAAAGAGCTCAACTTGCTCCAGAAGCTGTATGGCTTGTACGACACCGTCATGGGCAGCATCAGTGGATATTATGAGATCCTTTGGGGAGATGTAGATATTGAAAAGATCAATGCTGAGCTGCAGGAATTCCAGAACAGGTGAGCTCCGCTACCCTTAGCTCGCTTTCTTAGTGTTTGTCCGGCAAGGCTCCCGTAAGACCATTTACAAACTAGGGCTAGAGAGAAGGCTCAGTGGTTAAGAGTGCTTCTTGCTGTCTCCGAGGACCCCAGTTCAGTTCCAGGCAACCACATCAGGTGGCTAAGAACCACTTGTAACTCCAACTCCAGAGCACCCTCTTCTGGCCTCACTGGGTACTACATGCACATGGTTCACTTACCCAAAATACCCACATATACCCCTCTCCCACAATTAAAAATAAATCTTTTTTTTTTCTTTTTCTTTTTCTTCTTGAAAGATGTCGAAAACTCCCCAAAGGACTCAAAGACTGGCAGGCGTTTCTGGACCTCAAAAAAAGAATCGACGACTTCAGTGAGTCGTGTCCGCTACTGGAGATGATGACTAACAAGGCGATGAAGCAGAGGCATTGGGACCGCATCTCAGAGCTCACCGCACCCCGTTTGACGTGGAGTCAGATACGTTCTGTCTGAGAAACATCATGGAAGCTCCCCTCCTTAAGAACAAGGATGATATTGAAGTGAGTGTGGGAGGGAGGGATCAGCAAGCCACTAAGGAGTGTCGCCTCTTTCTTTCGTGAAAACATCACATGTGAGTGGCTGTGTGGGGTTATGTGCATGAGAGTGCAGAGCCTTCAGAGGCCAGAAGGGGGCGTCAGATTCCCCTGGAGCTAGAGTTACAGGTGGTTCTGAGCTGCATAATATGGGTGATGGGAACCACTGAGCTATCTTTCCAGCTCTGACATTTATTTTATTTTTAGATTTTACCTGATATCCACATATTTGTGGAACTCAGAGTGAGAATTCAATACATGCATAGAATATGTCATGGTCAGATCCGAGCAATTCACGCTTTCATTTATCTCTTTTTCATTTCCTTGTGTGTGTGGTTTTGGAGCCTCCACTGCCTTTTTTGGTTCTTCATTAAATACACAATCAACGTCACTGTGAAGAATGGGCACCTTGCTCTGTGATGTGATCCTAGGGCTTCTTTCTCCTGTCCCTCTGGATTCTGGTGTCTGTTCCTCCACTTCCTTCCTGTGAGGTTCAGTCTTCCTCCTCCTACGTTAGCATTTACTTTGTTTTAGCTTCAACCCAAGAGAGAGCCTGTGTTGTATTTCTCTTCCTGGATACCTTACACAGATTTTAAAATCGTTTTAAATGTATGTGTGTGTGTGTTGTGATGTACACATAATTTAGGTACATATGATTGTCAGTGTTCACACAGGACAAAAGCGGACATCAGATCCCCTGGAGCTGGAGTTATAGACAGTTGTGACCCATATGATGTGGGTGCTGGGAACTGAACTCGGTCCTCCACAAGGGTTTTTATCCACCCAACCCTAGTAATTTTTTGATTGTTGTGTGTGTTTGTGTGTGTGTGGTGTGTGTGTGTATTTTGGCTATAGGGTCTCACTATGTAGCTCTGGCTGGCCTGGACTAACTATGTAGACCAGGTTGGTCTCAAACTCATAGCAATCTGTCTTTTTCTGCCTCCTGGTGTGCCACCACGTCCAGTCTTGATTTTTTTTCCCCCTCGATTCTTAAGTGTTGTTTTGCCCTCTATATTTCTTGAAAATGGAGAGTTTGAACTTTTCTTTACTCCTTCAAAATAGCTTGTATGAGTATCGTGTTTTTTCTGCTTGTTGAAGAATAGTTGATAGCATGTGCATGTTAGAGGTGCAGAACTCGTCAGATTGGAGCTGTTGGGTGCATGCTTCGGCCAGTAGGAAGGAGATAGTTGGGGAGAATTTGGATAACAACATTTATCATGAGATTTACGGTGTTCAGGGTTTCTGAAGTACTCCAATGAAATGGAGGGTGGACAGAGGTTTATTCGGTATATACTGATGTCAACGTTAAAATGATCACCTGAAACACATTCATGTAAGAGCCTGCCAGTCTACTCTCCTGTCTTTCAGCTGCACGTATATTAAAAAAATGTTTATGGTTATATATATTTTATATATAAAATGGATTTTGGTGAGTTGGATGTTTTGTCCCAATTTTTTAATTCAATGCTTCTTACAAAGGCATTTTGAGTTAAAAAAATATGTAAAATAGCATTGCAGTTTTCCTTTCCCGTATTTTAAATAATTATTTAGTGTGCATGTGTGCATGTGTGCATGTGCGGACACCGTAGGACAACTTCCAGGAGTTGGTTGTCCCTTAGCAGACGGGCTCAAGAGGACTGGGCTCATATCATCAGGCTGGGTAGCAAGCACTGTTACCTGCTGAGCCATCCCACCTGTCTGCCTTGTCTAGATTGTTAAATGGTTCTGGTGTGAACCTGCAGCGTGGGGAATCTTGGCTTTCTCAGCTACAAGTCAAGGCGCCCAGCAAGGCGACTTCCGGTCCTTTCTGGCCACTTCCGGTTCCTTCTGCCCTCCAGGTGCTATGGTTTTACGGTGCGCAGAATGCGTGTTTGAGACTTTCCCTGACCCGTTCTCTTATCTTCCTCGAAAGGACATCTGCATATCCGCCATTAAGGAGAAGGACATCGAAGCCAAGCTGACTCAGGTGATTGAGAACTGGACCAACCAAAACCTGAGTTTTGCAGCATTTAAGGGCAAAGGCGAGCTCCTGCTCAAAGGAACGGAGTCTGGAGAGATTATCACCTTAATGGAAGATAGCTTGATGATTTTAGGCTCCTTGCTGAGCAACAGGTAATTTTATAATTCACGGCCAAGATTTAAATTTGGTCTTTAGCATCATCACAAACGACTAGTTTCAGCCTAGTTTTGTAGCTGGGACAATTAATCAGATTCCGTTCAAGCTTTTGTGCGTACCTGTACGCGGTGTCCCTTTTTCCTAAGAATCACCACCACTCCATCAGAGGTACCATCTCCCGTATTTTCCCAGCATGGAGGCTCTCATACATGTTAGCCCCAAGATGCCAGTCCAAAACGGCGCTATGCTCCCTACAAAGAGAGGAGCCAGCCAGTGAGAGCTTTTGTAACCCCAACCCTCACAGCTGACCTCAGATTTTGTTTTGTTTTTTTAAAATTACATGTACGTGTGTATCAGTCTGTGTGTATGCCACACGTATACAGGTGCTCATAGTGGACTCCTAAAGGGTCAGGGAATTGTGGGTTGGATTATGTGGAGGTAAAGAGCCACTATTTGAATCTGAGTACCCCCAGCAAAGGTGACCGTAGTGTAGTCATCGCTTCCTGGACTTCGTGGCCTGGCGGTTCCCACCGGTCATTGCAGATTTTCCACGGAGACCATCATGCATGATAACCGCTGGAAATCAGGCTGTAGGTTGACCTGAAGAGACACAGTAGCCAAGAGATCCGGGTCTTTGGTTTGTAGCTTCCATCCTCCTAGCTAATTGCAGTGGGCTTTATTGTTGTTGTTTTAATACATGTGTACCTGGGTGTATCTGTGTGTATGTTGTATGTGTGCAGGCACCCTGGAGAAGCTAGAGGAGGGCATTGGAGTTGAGTCCTTGAATCTTACACTTACATGGACATAACCTGGTAGAATATACATATGGTGCCACAGAACTCAGCCTTCCCACGGTTCTCTGGCAGGAGAGTTCATTTGGAAGTCACTTCCCAGCATGCATAGGGCCCTGCTGGGGAGAGTACATGGTTATTTGAGAAGTTTCTCATTCTGGGAGACCCCTCCTCCCGGAGATCTGTGAAGCCCAAATGTGTCAGCAAATCTCACCTCAGTGCCGGTCACAGTCAGAAAGATGTTTTCTCTTCTTGGCTTTTAGATATAATACCCCGTTTAAAAAAAATATCCAGAATTGGGTCTATAAATTGTCTACTTCCTCGGATATCATTGAAGAGTGGCTGGTGGTCCAGAACCTGTGGGTGTATCTTGAAGCTGTCTTTGTGGGTGGCGACATTGCCAAACAGCTGCCGCAGGTGAGAAGAGCTTTTCCAATTATTATAAACTTACCTGATGAGCTGGCCTAGTGGTGCAGGCCTGTGATCTCAGCTACTCATGAGTCTGAGGCAGGGGAGTTACAAGTTTAAGGCCTTGCTGAGCTACTTTGTGAGACACCCCCCCCCTCCCAGAATGAAACGAAAAAGAGGGTTAGAGGTAAAGTTTAGTGGTACAGAGCTTGCCTAGTGTTGATAAAATCCTGGACCTGGGTTCAATCCCTATGAGTATTAAAAAAACATTTGGGGCCAGCTATATCTTTGTGAAAACTTTTTTTTGTTGTTGTTGTTTTTGGTTTTGTTTTTTTAAGATTTATTTATGTATTATGTATACAGTATTCTGCCTGAATGTATGTCTGCAGGCCAGAAGAGGGCATCAGATCCCATTACAGATGGTTGTGAGCTACCATGTGGTTGCTGGGAATTGAACTTTGGACCTCTGGAAGGCTCTTAACTGCTGAGCCTTCTCTCCAGCCCCATGAAAAAGTTCTCAAAAATATATGGTTATGTCTTATTATTTTTTTTTTACATTTTATTTATTTTGTGTGCACATGTGCACATATGGATGTGTGTGCATGCACAGATGCCATGCTATACATAGGAGATGACCCTTGCCAGGCAATTCTCTCATCTCCCAATGTAGGCTCTGGAGATTTGAACTCACGTCATCCTGCTTGGTATCAGGCGTCTTTACCTGCCAAGCCGTCTTTCTGGTCCATGTCATCAAGTCTTGATAAATCGTGTCAGGAGTTGGCAAACGACCCAGACACTTCTTTAAAAAAAAAAAAAAAAAAGTTCTAGTTTTGAGAGCTGGCTCAGCTGTTAAAGAGTCATGGCTGCTCTTGTAGAAGGACCCGAGTTCGATTCCTAGCACCCACATAAGTGGCTCACAACTGCCTGCTTCTCCAGCTCCGGGGTATCCTACATCCGTAAGCAATCACGGGCAATCTCCCCACCATGTACATAGAATTAAATTTAAAAATAATTTTAAAGATTCACTGGAACACAGAAACACAGGGTACTGATCTCTGATTTACACTAGGAAAAAGAAGAAAGTCCATAGTTTCACTGGGTGATGTCTTGAGATTGGGTAGGTTAACATCCATTTGAATGGAGTGCCACTAAATTGTCGAACGTCTTTCATCTCTTGAACCAGTCCTCTGAAAATAGTGCTAAACTTAACCTATGTTTAGTTAAGCACAGTTGAACTATTAGTAAACCCATAACTAGCAGGTCAGGAATATGCAGTGTGTGGTGGGAAACAGTTTTAGAACTATGTATTGAAACATTTGAAACAATAGAGCTATGTATCGAAACATTTGGAACAATAGAGCTATGTATCGAAACATTTGAAACAATAGAACTATGTATCGAAACATTTGAAAACAATAGAACTATGTATTGAAACAGCAGCTCTATTTGGAGCCTTTTAAACAGGCTGAGGATGTAGCTTGTTAGTAAAGTGTCTGCCTAACACTCATGAAGCTCTGGGTTCAAATCCCAGATGAAGGCAGGAGTGTGAGAAATCCAAGGTCATCCTTGGGTATGTGGTGAGTTCGAAGCCAGCTTTGGGCTTCGTGGGACCATGTCTCAAAAAAAAGAAAGATGAATAGTTTTACTCTTATGTAGGCAACTTTCCTCTGATACAGTTAAGCCCACACATCCTAAATTTGTCTGTTTGTAGGCAGGATCTCTGCAGATTGTAAATCAAAGCTTAAAAAAACCACGAAGCATGGCTCGTTTCTCTTTGCAATGCAATTTCTTCCAGATTCTAATACTAAAGTCTATTTCTAATTAGAAAATGGCATTTTAAGAAGAGACAAAAATTATGCCGGTTTCCAGGGGCGTATTTTTTTTTTGTTGTTGTTGTTGCAACCGAATGAAAAACTTAATATCACCCACAGCACACGAGACTTTTTATTTGCAAGTATGTAAATGAGGCTTTGTTTTGCGGTTTCAGTGTTTCCCCCTCCCGTTCCCTTTTCCCTGAGGTAACTCGAGGAGCTACCACCATTCCAAGGACTCTGAGATCAAATTATCTCTTGCCTCTTCAGCTCGCTCATCAACCCAAAACACCTGGGGTGCCGAACGACTAGATTTGAACTTTAAGTTGATAGCTCTGCAAATTAATCATGTGGCACTTCAAAAACTATATTAAATGCAAGGAAACAAATAAGCGATAAGCCCCATTGCGACCAAGAAGCATTTTAATAAGCGGCTTTTATAGGTTTGGGGTCTCGTTCTTCAGAATTAATTCAGATGAAGTTTTTTTTTTTTTCTAAGTGAAATGAACACAGGCTGGGTTTGAAGAACTGAAAGGGATTTTCAACGTGAAGGGCTTGCTCTTTTCAATGATCTAGACGCTAATCTTCACCCAACCATGGATTTGCTTTTAGGAAGCCAAGCGTTTCCAGAATATTGACAAGTCATGGATAAAGATAATGCAGCGAGCTCACGAGAACCCCAACGTGATCAGCTGCTGTGTCGGGGATGAAACCATGGGGCAGCTCCTGCCTCATCTACACGAGCAGTTGGAAGTCTGTCAGAAGTCCCTCACAGGGTAAGAGTCCACCCTTCCCTGCGCCACGCTCATCACAAACCACTTAGTGAGTTCTATATGCCTTTCAGGTGTTTCTGTGGAAGGCTCCATGGAAATAAGCAATCCAAAATTCCCATAAATTAAATTTTTCAGTAAGAATGGACATGGAATGGGTAGGCTGAGGCACTGCATTAACTTCCTAGGGCTGTTGTGCCAATCACCACAAACTGATAGCTTGAAGATATATACACACACACACACACACACACACACACACACACACATATATATACATACATTTTATATACATATATGTCCATATATATATGGAATATATATATATATATATCTAGTTCTGGCAGCAGGAGGTATGAAATCAAGGTGTGTTGTTATCCTCTGGAGCTTGTGACAGAACTGTAGTGGCTCTGGGGCTTCTGTGGCTTTTGCCATAACCCCGAGGAGTGTGTCTTCATATGACCTTCATTGCTTCTGTTTCCCCTGAGAGGGCTCTTGTGGTTGGGTGTACGGCTCACCTGGATATAGGGCGCTGTTTCCTCGGGATCTTGGGACACACACATACGCTCAACAAACACAAAAGCTGTCTTACGAATTTAAAGAAAGATCTTTGGCTTCATTAGGTCCTCCGAGATCCTCTTTCCTGATAAAGTCACATTTACAGATGCCAGGGTATGTAAATGTGTCTTTTAGGAGATTATGCTAAGCTCAGTTTGGAGAGCTGGCCAGACAAATGCATGGGTACTCCCCCACCCCAACCCCACAAGAACGTTTCTTGAAGCCATTAAAAGTTACAATGGAATTCATTCTTAATTTCTATTTAAAATATGGTGGTGATATGTCCCAGTTCATCTGGGCCTATCTTCCTCTGATCTAGGTGTCCTCTGTACCATTCTCAAAATAATTTCACCCCAGATTTAAGCCATGAATGCCCAATACTCTGGCAGAGGTTCATAGGAGGACTCCCGACGAAGAAAGATGGTGACAGATGAAAGAGAGGAGCCCCTGTTCCCCCTTTATCCTTGTCAAGCTCCCTGTCTCCCCCAAGTGCCTTTCTCTGGGACTTTGATTCTCAGCAGATATCCCAGAGGCCAGGAGAAATGTCTGTTGGTGTTTGCCATTCTCTTATTGGCCACCACAGAGAAACACACACACACAAACAAAAACCCCCAAAGGAATCACCCCCTAAGACGCTCTTGACTCGTTTGAAGGTATCTGGAAAAGAAGCGATTGCTGTTTCCAAGATTCTTTTTTGTCTCCGATCCGGTTCTGCTGGAAATCCTCGGGCAGGCCAGCGACTCTCACACCATTCAGGTACGACGCGCACATCCAACATCCTTATATAGTTACAAGGCAAGCTGAGAAGGTGACTGACTTCATGGCCATACAGACAAGAGGACCCAAGTTCAATCCCCCAACCTATATTAAAAAAAAAAAGTTCAGGGCACAGGTACATGCTTCTAATACCAGCACCGAGGAGGCAGAGACAGATAGACCTCTAGGGTTTTCTGGTTAGTTAGCTTAGTTGATTCAGTGAATCCCATCTCCCTGCCTCATTTTCACCGAACAAGTTAGATGGTGTTTGAGGAGTGATATGGAACGTTCTGTGCACCCCCTACGACACACATGCACACACATGCACACTTATGGGCACATGCACACCTACATGTGCACCTATGAAACACGATGATAAAATGTCCTATTCTGTATGTTTTTAGACCTCACACAGACAGGGAAGATGGCATGTAGCAGTCCCCATTCACTAACCACTGTGACCTTGCCTAGCTCTTGGCTTTCTGGCGAGTCTTGTTTTTTGAGCTGGGAAAGGAGACAGACACAGTTGAAAGAGAAATCAAGAAGGACCTGGGCCCAGCAGGGAAGCAGGCGGGCATGGTATGGTTCAGTCTCCGTCTGGAGAGCAGAAAGAGATGGCCACTGAGTTGGTACAAGAAGTGACGTTTGTAGGGCTAGAGGACAATATCCTATAGGATTTAAAAAACTGAGGCACAGTTGGGTGGTCATAGCATACAGCTGTAATGCCCTTAGGAGGCTGAGGCAAGAGCGACAGAGTTCAACTCAGCCTGGTACAGAGTAAGTTCTAAGCTAATCTGAACTGTACAGTGGGCCTCTACATTAAACAAGGGTTGTAGTAGTTTCAGTTGCTGTTTTCTTCCATTTCCTTATTAGTTTTGAGTTAAGAAAGTAAATTGTTCTCTTGTCTCTCACGAAGACAAAAAAAATACTGAGGTTTTACGCTTTAAAAATTTGTATCATGTGCACACAAGTGTGCAGTATCCATGGAGGCCAGAAGGGGGCACCAGAGTCTCCAGAAGTTGGAGTTACAGGTGGCTGTGAGCTGGCCAGCAAGGATGCTGGGAACTGATGTTGGGTCCTGATGAGATTCTGTTAGCTGCTGAACCATCTCTCCAGCCCCTCCTAAGGCTTTAAATGGCACCTCAGCTTCCGCTTGGCCCCATGTATGATGTTTGGCTCTGCCTTGTGTCCCTTACAGCCACATCTCCCCGCAGTGTCAGACAACATCAATGAGGTGACGTTCCATGCTAAAGACTATGATCGGATGATGGCCGTTATATCAAGAGAAGGAGAAAAAATCATGGTAATTCGTTTAAAAACTTTGCTATTAGGACTTCCCCGAAGACCGAGGTTGAGGGGAAAGCCGTTCACTTTTGAAAGATAAGGGTGTGGGGAGTAGGGTGAGTGAGTAACCTTGGAATTCTGCAGCTCTGGCCTTGTTATGAACGAATGTAGATAAACCACGTTACTTCTCTGAGACTCATTTTATCAGCAGTTACATTGGTGTTTAGACGACACCATCCCTATAGTCCCTTCTGTTCATGATTTTAGCTGAGTTCACCCACGCATTTCAATATTTTGCATAAGGAGCTGGACAGACGGCTCAGTGGTTATGAGTGTTAGCTGCTCTTCCAGAGGATCTGACATTGGACATTGGTTCCCAGCACCCACACCAGGTGGCTCACAGCCACCTATAACTCCAGTTCCAGGAGACCTGACATCCTCTTCTCGCCTCCTTGGGCTCCCACATGCATGGAGTGCACACTCGCAGTGCACACACACACACACACACACAACACACATATACATGCACATGCAGACATACATGCACATGCGTACACACATGCACACAAGTACGTGCACACACATGCACATGCATGTATGTATACACACATGCCATGCACATATACACAGGCACATATACTCGTGCATGCTCACACACACACATGCACACACATGCACACACACACATGCATGTGCATGCACACCTGCACATGTGTGCATACACGCACACAAGTACATGCACACACATGCACAAGCATGTATGTACACACGCCATGCACATATACATAGGCACAAACATTCACACATGTACATACACACATGCACATACACACACATATATACAGAGGGGGAGGAGAGGAGAGGAGAGGTGTATAAAAATATACAAATAAAACCAAGACCACTACATGGTACACATATTCAAGCACACCTATGCATACATGCATACACACGCATACAATGCTTGCATACGCAAAACAAATCAGTAGATATTTGACACGAACTATAGAAGAGCTTATTTTGTGTCACAGTACTAGGATTTATCAAGTGTGACAACTTGTAAAACTACCCTATTAATAATTGATCACATATTTGTATGTGTTTTGTTTTGCTTTTTTTTTGTTGTTTGTTTGTTTGTTTTTTTAAAGCTGGATACTCCCGTTATGGCCAAAGGTCCCGTAGAGATTTGGCTTCTGGACTTGTTAAAAGTACAGATGTCGTCATTACATAATATAATCCGGTCCGCCTTCTATCAGATCAGCGATTCGGGCTTTCTCCTCTTACCTTTCCTGAACCACTTCCCCGCACAGGTGAGGCTAACTGTTCACTAAAATGCAGATGTGGAAACAGAGAAGGGGCCGTGCTCAGCCTGGCGATGCAGAGGTCACTGTCAACTCCTCCATGCTGGCCCATTTCCTAGGCCCTCTCTTCTCCTACCCCTAAGGACAGAGGTCAAGACTCAAATAATGCATGGGAAATTCCATCTTATAGACCAGCGGTTCTCAGCCTGCGGGTTGTGACCCCTTTGCACATCAGATGTCTTGCATATCAGATGTTTACATTATGATTCACCACAGGAGAGTTATGCTCTTACGGTTTGGGGGACAGGGTCACCACAGCATGAGGAGCTGTGTTAAAGGGTCACAGTGTTAGGAAGGTTGAGAACCGCTGTTACTGATGTATGCGCACATGTATGTATCTATATAGGATAGAGTTTGGATAGGGATACAGACGCACATAGGGAAAATAACTACACTTTCCTGATGTGAATCCCTTCTTGTCAGGGTGGGAGTGGGTGTTCCTGCCAACAGTTCTCCTGTCCTGTGTCTCTTACAAGTTCCCTGTGATATGAAACCCTAGTATGGGAAATAGAGAACTGGCAGTTTCATTAAAGTTTCACCCAGGATAGATGAAAAGTAGCTTTTAGTCTCTTCATAAGTAGCTCAGAATAGAAGAGATACTCAAGGGGGCAGGGACCAGGCTTTGTCCCGTCTATGTTTCCTGTTCCTGCCTGAACTTCAATTAGTTCCTGAATTAATGAGCCTACTTTGGAGACAGCCGAGAAATGATTGGGCATTAATTATTCGAACGGTATCAGCACCGACGAGGATCAACCTCCACCGTAGAGATGGTTTCAATGCCGTGGTTTTAATGTTTTATAGCTGCCTTGAAAAATTTTTAATGTTCTTGTTAAAGATTTTTTTTTTAATATTTCCCTTGGTAAGCTAAAGAAATGGGCCTCTTAACAGTAAGATGACATATTTTCTCTATCCCTGGAAAGCACACACCATGGTGTATTTTATTCTCAAGTCTCATTCTGACCTGGGAATTAGTGTTAGGAGGAAACCAGGAGGAGGTTCAGAGCGGTGGAGGAATTGGACAGGACCTAATGGGAAAGCCAAGCATCTCCCCAGATTTCTCTTAGTGTGTGTATGTGTTATTTCTTTAAAGCATTTTTTTTTTTTTTTTTTTTTACAAATAACTGAAATCTGCCTGCTAGCAAGTTAATTTTCAAAAAAAAAAAAAAAAAAAAAAAAAAAAAAGCCAAGCACCGTATCCCCAGTCTCTTTCAGAACATATTTTTAAAGGCTTGAATGTGATGAACATAGGTATAAAAAATCTGGGGAAATCTGAAAACCAAGAAAGTAGGAATAAAAATTACTTATATTTATACCACTTGGAAATGATGACTATATTTGACTGTATTCCGAGAGAGAGAGAGAGAGAGAGAGAGAGAGAGAGAGAGAGAGAGAGAGACATAAGACACATATGGCACACACACACACAGATAAAATTTTTATTTAAAGCTTAAAAAGAGTCAGTTCTGCCTGCTTTATGTGAATAAATGACAATCAAGATTAAAGTGAAATATCATACATGTATGTCCACTATGTGTAGGTGATAAGCATGCCATACATGTATGTCTGCCGTTTGTAGGTTGTAAACATGCCATACATGTGTGTCTGCTGTTTGCAGGTTGGGCTTCTGGGAATTCAAATGCTGTGGACACATGATTCGGAAGAGGCTTTAAATAACGCAAAAGACGACAGGAAAATCATGCAAATAACCAACCAGAAGTTTCTGGACATTCTAAACACTCTCATTAGCCAGACGACGCATGACCTGACCAAGTTTGACAGAGTGAAGTTTGAAACTTTGATCACAATCCACGTGCACCAGAGAGATATCTTTGATGACTTGGTAAAGTCTCCTCCCCTCCCCCAACCCAGTGCCTTGTCAAAGTAATCTAGTCTAGTACCTAATAACAAGTAGTCACATGTTGAATGTAACTGTGAGTTCGAATGATGGACTTACCTGAACTCACCTCATACATGGTCTTTTTACACTGTCCATACCTGAGTAGGTGTCGTCGGCACTTCTAACAAGATGGGTGTATTTTAATTTATTAGTCTTTAAAAGAAATTTGGTTCATTTTCTTTCTTTTTCTCTTCTTCCCCCTCCCCCTCCTCCTCCTCTTGCTCTCCTCCTCCTTTTGTCTCCTCTCCTCTCCTTCTCCTCTCCTCCTCCTTTCCTCTTCTTCTCCTCTCCTCTCTCTCTTCTTCTTCTCTTCTCCTTCTTCTTCTTCTTCTTTGTTGTTTTTAAATCACTTCATTGCAATGAACTCACACATGATTGTGAGATAGGGTCTCGCTGTGTTTCCTTACATATCCTGGAACTTGAAATGTAGACCAGGCTGGCTTCAAATTCACAGCAATCCTCCTGCCTCAGTCTCCTGAGTGCTGGGATTAAAGACACACACCATCATGCCAGCTAAAAATCACAAACGAAAGCATCACACAGCTAGGTTAAGGAAGCCACTCAAAGAAATATTGCCTACTTCCAAACAGTGCGCCTCCCCGAGTGTCTCTTCAGGTAGAAAGACTATTCTGAAGCCATGGAACTTTGCACAGGGTTTTACACTTTAGGGACTAATTACATTTTAAAAACCTACCAAACACGTGCACACACACGTGACGCGTAATCACACACACCACACACAACACACACACACACACCAGAACAAAAGATTGACAGAATTGAAGCCAGAAAAACAGTTATCTTTCAGTTCAGTATAACCTTTAGAAAAGAGCTTTAGAAAGAGCTACAGGCAAAGGACACAGGTCCTTGCTATAGAAAGAGGATATAAAGCCATTTTTCCCCCCTTGAAAGTCGGGAACCAATTGATGTATTAAGAACGAATTGCTCTACTAAACAAATGCCCAGGGGTATGATCTAGTTGAGTCAGGACAGGTCATGAGCTGTGGTAGATCTGTTGGGAAAGGGGGACTTCAGGCTGAGTGGAGACAGGCCTTACCGGATGTGCATAGCTGTTGTCCTGTTGTCAGCATCCAGGAGAACTTGAGTTGGACAAGGGCCTATAGGGAAGGAGTAATATGATGAGTGGATCCATCCCCTTGGAGATAGGATGCTAATTACGCTTTGGGACCGGTCAGGTTCTTCTAAAGCCGGAACCCCGAGTGTCTCTCTGTTTCTGTTCCTGTTGTTAGGATTGAAACAGACAAAACCCAGCTCAAAGGAGAGTTGGTTTGGCTCATGGTTCATGGCTCAGCCCATCATCCCAAGGATGTCAAGGCTGTAGCAACTTGAGGCAGCTGGTTGGGTCACACCCACAACCAGGAAGCCCAAGACCATGGGTGTGTGCTGCTGCTTAGCTCCTGTATCCGTAGCTCTTCTCTACGGTTTCTGCAATAAAATACCATTGCAGGAGCAAGTTAAGGACCAAAGTGTTTATTTCGGCTGATGGTTAGAGTTCGTAAAGGCAGTTCGTAAGGTAGGGGCAGGAAGCTGCCTAATTACATTTTGTCCTCATGCAGGAAGCACAGGGGGGCATGGGGAGGGAAAGAGAGAGAAGAGAGAGAAGAGAGAGAGAAGAGAGAGAGAGAGTCAAGAGAAGAGACAGACAGACAGAGACAAAGACAAAAACATAGAGACAGAAAGACAGAAAGACAGAGATAGAGAGATAGAGAGAGACACAGAGGAAGAGAGAGAGGATGGAGAGAGAAGAGGAAGGAAGAAGTTGGGCAAAGGCTATCAACCTCCGAACATTCACGCCCGGCACACTCTCTCAGAGGGGATCTACCTCTTAAAGGTTCCATGGCTTTCCTAAAACAGCACCCCAACTGGGGAACAACCCTCACATATGTGAATCGTGGGTGACATCTCTCATATAAACCAACCACGACAGCCTCCTTCTCCATGTACACAGTCTAAGTAAGATTCCAGTTGGGGATTGTTGTCACACACAGTAGGTGGGCTGTCCCACCTCACTGTAATCAAGAAGCCTCCCAGGCATGCGCAGAGGCCCCTCTCTCAGGTGATTCCAGAGCTTGTCCCACTGACAGTCCACACTATCCCAGCAGGACGGGGATCCTGGTGATGTCATAGCCTGTCTTTAGACAGCCCGAGTCTGTACTGTTGCTGTCTTCTACGTGGTCTGATCCATTACTCTCCTTCTCTGTAGACAAATAATCCATTCAGCTAAGACACTGTCGTAGAGAAGTTGATTGTGGGCCACTTGCTTCACGCCTGCACCGAAAGCTCTGCCTGTATAAGTCACATGTGTTGGTGACTCTTTGAAGGACATTGGGCCAGCCCATCAATCCCCTTATGCACTCATTTACAGTCTTGTTTTCCAAGACAATATATGTCAACGGCTTGCATTGGCTTCACCTGGGAGCTTTCCAGAAAGCAGACTCTTCAGTTCTGGCCCACCTTGACCTGCAGGGATAGAGGCAGATTTCCTGAGTGATTTGAAAGCATGTTAAAGTACAAGAAAGGGGGATAGAGGGATGGCTCAGGGGTTGAGGGTGATTGCTGCTCTTTCACAGGACATGCGTTCGGTTCCCAGACCTACCTTAGGAGGCTTACAACCACCTCGAACTCCAGTTCTAGGCGATCTGATTTCTTGTCTATCTTCTTCCAGCTCCTGAGCAGGCAGGCAGCCAGGCATGCAGGTGCATGTGCACATAAACACACACACACACACACACATATACACATATCAGCACAAACCCCTTCACCACGAGTATACACACACACACACACACCAAATAGATGTATTTTAAAAAAAAATACGAGATAATCACAATCAGGTTTTCCCCAGATCAGACTATATGTCTGGCATTTTGTGGTTCTGCAGACTCACTGTGACATGCTGACATTCAAGGAAGTTCACTTGAGCAATGCTGGCCTGAATCTGTCTTTGTGTCTGCCTCGAGCACACTAATGGGCTGTTTACACACCTCAGGCTGCTGTAGAAGCCCAGCAGAAATTCATTTGAAAACTAGGTGCCAAGGAAAGCAAGCCTTACTTTGTGTACAGGATAAAGACAAGAAACGAAACAGAGCTGGGACTGAGCTCAGTAGCAGAACATTTGTTTAGCCCATATGAACCCTGGCTTCATTCCCCGGCACTCCAAACACAAACGCCAACAAGCAAAACAAAACAGGGCACAGTACTGTGAAACTGCTTCCCTTGTGTCTCCATCATGCTTGACCCTGGAGTCCATTTGCATCCTAACTTAACCATGCCCCATGGCCAGTGCATGTGCCTCTTGTTCATCCAGTCCTTAAAAATCTGTGATTCTAGGCAGTCAGAATTTGATTACGGTGTTGGCTATCCTTGCCTTCTTCCCTCCACTTCTTCTTAGACTCTTTTGAGGTTGTAGAAAGTTCCCAGCTGGCTGTGTCTCCGTGGCTGTGGTTCTTGAGGCAGGGAATATGGTCTCTGGGGCTGGATCCAGGCTGTGTTATCCAAGAGTAGCTCTAATGTGGTGAATACAAACAGTTCTAGGTAGGAAGTCGGAATCCTTAGCTGGAGGGCAAAGCATGGTCATGCTACATAACAGGGGGGCTCAGGGAAATGCAGATAATGGGATACCTGGCAAGGAGGGTATCCAATCACTGTAGATATTCTCAGAAGTCCATTTCTAGTGGCATCTTGACCGACCTGGAAGTGACCCTTGTGGGCACAGGGTATGAGTGTTTGCTTGCATGTATGTATTTGCACCATGCGCCTGCAATACCCACAGAGGTCAGAAGAGGGAGTCAGAGCCCCAGAACTCTCTTACGGGCTGGTTCCTTACATAGGCAGGACCGAGGTTTTCTAGGCTTTACCAGGGGAAAGTCATGAAGTGCCCCAGAAGGTGACCATGGTGGGTTCTTTAAAAGGTCTCGCTTCTGTCTCTTTTGGTGGACCCAGTTTCTGAAGTTACAGCCGTGGTGTGAGAACCTGGAGCTTCTTGCCTCACAGGTACATGCTGAAGGCCTGTCAGATTGGAAGGCAAACAGTAGTGTCAGGGCAGAGACATGTGCACACATACCTGTGCCTTCCTTGCTAATCACCTGTAGTGGCTTTTAATTGCTATGAAGAGAGCCTCCCAAACTCTTCCCATGACCCTTTGAGGCCCCAAATACATTCTATTCTCTAACCCCTAAGCCTCAGTAATACTGAACATTTTTCAATTGTTGATATTGTATGTAGATCCCGGCCTTTGCCTTTTCTTTCCCCGCCTGATTTCTTTTATTTAGCCAGGTTTTAGTTTAGATATGTTTTTCTCCAAGTACCCCTCTCTGACTTCCTAGACCAGATGAGGTCCTATTGTTATGTATTTCTGTGGGCTTCGGATTTTTTTCTTTGAAAATTTTATTTTTTTAATGCATCTGAGTGTTTGCCTGAAGATGCACGTATGTGTACCATATGCATGCAATCCATGGAGGCCAGAAGAGGGAGCCAGAGGTCCTGTAACTGGAGTTACCAGGGAGGTGAGCCACTCTGTGGGTGCTGGGAACTGAACCTGGGTCCTTTGCAAAAGTAGCAAGTTCTAATGGCGGAGCCACTCCCCTGACTTTCTTTATAGTGTGGTTTGTATTCCATTGAAATGTCTCACTTTACCATGCCCCCGACATTTTGGATAAGCTCCAGAAAGCAGACACTGTTCTTGTTCACCCATGCATTCAGCAAAGAAGGCAAGCAATAAATATTATTAAATGGAGACTAACCTGCTAGTCAATGAGTGACTCTAACCCCACGCCCACTCCCATATGCTTATGTTCTAGGCTATTGCCACGCAGTTTGTAACTTTCCGTGCTTCACGTTTTCCAGGTGAAAATGCACATCAAGTCCGTGACTGACTTCGAGTGGCTGAAGCAAAGCAGATTTTATTTCAAAGAGGATTTGGATCAGACTGTGGTGTCCATCACCGACGTCGACTTCATTTACCAAAATGAATTTCTGGGATGCACAGATCGCCTGGTGATCACCCCGTTAACAGATAGGTAGGGAAACCCGGCACGTGTGGTTCCCCTAGGTAATTAAATGACAAGCTTAGACTGCTGTCAAAGCCCCACTTGAAACATTCATGAACGCCCGCTGCCACCATCCTTGGTCCGTGCTGGGTCATCAGAGGCAGCCAGACAATAAAATAATCCTCACAGTTGCTTACGAGAACACACACATTAATGTTTTATGAAGTACGGATGAAAGAGTAAAACCAAGATTGAATGTTTGCTGTGAGTAATTTAATAATGATTTTAGATTGTGAGAGGGGAAAAATGCCCAGAAACCATAAAGGAAGTTAATAATATTGCAAGAAAGAAAAGTGCATTTGAGAGCATTTAATTTAGTCTCCTGTTTTTTGGGGTTTTGTTGGGTTTTGTTCTTTTACTTTTTTTTTGAGACTGTGTACCCTGACTGATCTGACACTTATATAGACTAGACTGGCCTGGAACTCACAGCAGTCCCCCTGCCTCCACCTCCAGGGTGCTAAGGACCATCACAATCTACTCTCTGCTTTTCTTTTTGTTTTTTTGTTTTTTCCCCGGAGTCTCACCTTCTACTCCGGCTGGCATGAAATTTACTATACATCTCAGACTGGGCTTTAAACTGGCAGTGATCCCCCTGCCTCTGCCTTCCTGGGTATTATGGGAGTGCAGAACCGCAGGCTGCCAACCTCCCAGTTTCTCAGATGTGGAAACTGAGCCTAAAGTCAAGTCCCTTGGCTGAGTCTGCCTCAGCCAATGACAGATCCTGCCCCCAGGCAAGGTGTGGTTCTCTTCCATCTTTCCATATGCCACTACACCGCGTTCAATATGCTGCACGCAGAAATCGCTCAGTAAATGTCTGTAGCATCGATTGAAACTGGGTGTCGGATGATTTACCCCTGCCATGTTGAGTCCGCTTCCAGGTAAAGCTATGTTAGGACCGTTTTTTTTGAGTTCTCAGCTTCCTCTTGGTTCCCCGCCCCCGCCCCCATCCCCGCCCCCTTGTTTGGTTGCTTGTTTCACGTGGGCTGTTTCAAGTTATGAGCCCTCGGGCCTATTCTTTCCTGTGTTGCAGATGCTACATCACGCTGGCTCAGGCTCTGGGAATGAACATGGGCGGTGCTCCCGCAGGACCGGCCGGGACGGGTAAAACTGAAACCACAAAAGACATGGGCAGGTGTTTGGGCAAGTATGTGGTTGTGTTCAACTGTTCGGATCAGATGGATTTCCGAGGCCTCGGACGGATTTTCAAAGGCAAGTGTCGAATACTTTCGATCGGGTTCGTTTCCCATCACCCCTTAATATTTTCTGATATGAATCTAAAATGATGCGATCATCATGGGGCTAGGTGGTTAATTGGATGCGGCTGTCTTTCTGGATTTAAATTCAGTGTGGTTCAATACTACGGATCGTGTTACATTGTCCGCGTTGAGTGTGTATTGGAATTTGAAGACAGAATCCATTTGTAATAGTCTGAAACAGTACTGGGCAAGAGGTAGTCTTCATAACAGATTAATACATACCCCTTTCCTTCACTGACATTAAAGTGTTTTTTTTTTTTTTTCCCCTTCAAATTTTATAAAGCACAGTAACACAGGAAAATAAGAATCAGGTTAGCCATCAGAGATTGGGCATTCTTGAGAAAAATCTTAGAAGGCAGATAGGTAGAAGGTCATTTCAGATAACACTGAGGAGAGGCACATCCAAGGACATTGGGTGTCCAAGCTCAGCCTGGTTTTGCAGCACCGCTCTTTGAAATAGGATCCCAGCTAGAGGACGTCCCCAGATAGAGCAGGGAAGGTCGAGGAACTGGGTCAGGTGGCAGGTCCCACACCAGGGGGCGCTCTCCTGCCTCCCCCATCCTTCCTCCAAAGCACCAGAGGCAAGCATCCCAAACAGGAAAATCTGCATCTGTGTTAAGAAATAATGTAGCAAAAACCCATCAGTTAACGTTACCAACAGAGCTTAGAGTGGTACCCAGAACGATAAACTCACTGCAGGGCTGGGGTTATAGCTTAGACGATAGAGTTCTTGCCTAGCTTCCCTGAAGCTCTGGGCACAGTCCTCAGGACCATAACAAGCAGGGTGTGTGGTGCACAGCTATAATCCCAGCACCCAGTGGGTAGAGGCAGGGTGTGGGGGATTCAAAGCCAGTCTTGGCCTCAGAGTGGGTTCAAGGCAAAGTCCGGGATAGGGATACACGAAGCCTTGTCTCAAAGAAGAAGAAAAAATGACATACAAATAAAAGAAAGAAAACTAGAGATAGAAGAGTAGAAAGATTGCTAAACTGGGTAAAGGGAAACAGGAAACTTAGTAAACTTCACAAAATAAACAGCTTCAGAGAGATTCAAACCTCTATGCCATTTAGCTACTAAAGAGAAAGGCTCTTAGGAAAAACATAGTCAGGGCACAAGGTGAGTGAAACTATGAAAAGGAAAAAAAATCATCCTATCTTGAGTTGCCAAAATATCACGCAGGTTAGAGGGACAGATTTAAACCTTCCCAGAGCCTCAGGATAGGAATCCCCAAGGGGGAGAGAAGAAGATTGGGTAGATAATACAGAAAGCAAGCAAGCTTTTCACACCGCTGCAGGTGATGAAGGTCTTCGTCCTTAGAGAATCGACAAGAAACAGCATTCGTGCCCTCCAGGTCTGTCTTTGCGCTTGCTTTCATTAGAAATAAATAAAAACCCCTCTGGCCACTTTCTCTCTCTCTCTCTCACCCTGCATCTGACGGGTCTTAGCTCACTGTAATAAAAGAAGACAGACAGATCGGACAGGGGGAGGGAGGGTATCCCTTATTCTGCTGTTTACCCCAGAGACTCAAGAGCTGTCCCTCTCCATCCTCATGGAAGGCGGGCCTCACAGAGGGGTGTGATGTCATTGTGAGCATCCTCATGGAAGGCGGTCCTACAGAGGGGTGTGATGTTCATCACAATGAGTCTCACGGAAGGCGCTCCTTACAGGGGGTGTGGTTTCCTCATCCTCCCCAGGAAAGGCGGCCTCACAAGGTGTATGTCATTGGAGACTCTCACGGAAGGCGGTCCTTAAGAGAGGGTGTGATTGGTCATCACAGACGTCCTCACGGAAGCGTCTACGGGGTGTTCCCACCTCAGGAAACCGCCCACATACGTCCTCAGAGCGCTAAGACGGTGTGATCATCACTCTCAGAACTTCCACACGATTATTTGCACTTCCTTGACACCGTCCCGTTTTCATTGTGATTGGTGATGATGAGCGAGTAATTAAACATCTCCTATAACAAGGATGAAATACGCTTTCATAAACAGCCCAGCATGAAACTTCAAATAAATCGTGTCTAGGCGTAATTGTTGGGGAGCACTTTGGAGAAACGGCCGCTGTGGCGAAGGCACCTCGCAGGGTGATACTTTGCAAATTAACTATTTCTCTTGCCAGGTCTTGCACAGTCCGGTTCCTGGGGTTGTTTTGATGAGTTTAACAGAATTGAATTGCCTGTTTTATCTGTGGCGGCGCAACAAATTTACATAGTTTTGACAGCAAGGAAGGAGAGGAAAAAACAGTTCATCTTCTCGGATGGTGATTGTGTGGATTTAAATCCAGAATTTGGAATCTTCCTAACCATGGTGAGAACACGGGTTTTAAGTGCAAGTTGGAGAGTTTAATTATTATAGCTATAAACAGATGAGTCTTTGTATTGCAGGATAGATGAGCCAGTAGTCATGGATTCTCTATGTGGGTATAAAAAACAATTTTTAAATTAATTATGTGTGTCTATGTGTGGGTGTGTGCATGTGAGTGTAGGTGCCCGTACTGGCCAGAAGGGGGGCGTTGAGTTCCGATGGAGCTGTGGTTTATAGGTTGTCAGGAGCTGCCTGCTGCGGAGGCTGGGAACTGAACTCCCCGTCCTCCATAAGAGCAGTACTTACAAATGTGAGCTGCTTAAAACCACAAAGGTATTTTTTTTCTTTCTCATGCCTCACAATTGCTATGGGTTGACAAGGATGGGAGCTGAGAGGCCAGCTCTATCCTTCCTCTGGTATTGGGCCAGTCAGGTGGCCACTGTCTCAGTCATCGTTGGATGCTATAGCAAGGAAAAAGAAAAAAAAAATCATGCCCTGGCTTGGAGTTTCTGTCCAGAAGGGACACACCCAGGTCTCATGGGACAAACTGCACCTACCTGAAACAGGGCCGGAGGGCAATCGGGATTATAGAAGCAGGGGGAGAATGCCAATGATCTCCTTCTATCTCATCCTAGAGCTGCAGGATCTGCTAAGTAGTGTCTTCTGCCTGAGGGACTGCAGGCTCAAATCACCAGCCAGAAACTAGCTATCCGGTTGTGTGTGTGTGTGTGTGGTGTGTGTGTGTGCATGTGTCTGCATGTGTCTGTGTGTGTATGTATGTGTGTGTGTGCATTGTCTGCATGTGTGTCTGTGTGTGTATGTATGTGTGTGTGTGCATGTGTGTGCATGTATCTGTTTGTGCGAGTGTGTGTGCATGTGTGCGTCCACGTGCATGTGTCTGTATATGTACGTATCTGTGTGTGTATGTACATGTGTGTTTGTATGTGAGTGTGTGCTTGTGTGTCTCTGTGTGTGTCTGTGGTGCATGCAGGTAGGTGCATGCATGCACACACTTGCATATGCACCCATGTATGGGTATGCAGAGGCCAGAGGTCAGTATCAGGAGTCTTTCTGTATTGAAAATCTTATTTTTTTTGAAACAGGATCTCTCACTTATTACAGATCACTGTAAGCCACCATGTGGGTGCTGGGAACCGAACCTGGATTTTCTGTAAGAGCAGCCAGTGCTCTGAGCCACTCTCTCCAGCCCCTCCCTTTTGATAGACATATTTTAGATCATAATTGCTCAGGTCTATTTATTCAATTGTGCTCTACATTTAAAACAGTGGGCACACAGGTGCTTTGGGGTTTTTTTTGTTTTGTTTCGTTTTTTTTGCTGTGCAAAACTGTGTGTGACTTTGATGGTGAGTTGAAAATGGGGTATATTTTTAAAAGGTATGATATGAAATTACATTAAATATATAATAAAAATGTATTAAATTGGAAGGGCCAATACACATTTTTTGAGAAGGCAAGGGCATTTTACAAATGTAATATTTTTTGTGTATTGCCTCAGAATATGGATTAGGGGCCTGAAATGCGTTTATGTCCAGGAAATTATAACTAAACCAATAACCAAATACATCTTAATTTTTAGAACCCCGGATATGCTGGGCGCCAGGAACTGCCAGAAAACTTGAAAATCCAGTTTAGAACAGTCGCAATGATGGTCCCTGATAGGCAGGTATGTAGCAGGATTTTTAAGGATAATGCATGATTTTTACTTTTTTTTTCCTCCCACTAAAGTTGCTCACAAACGTCTCACCATTATCAACCTGCAGATCATTATGCGAGTTAAGCTTGCAAGCTGCGGTTTCCTTGAAAATGTTATCTTGGCGCAAAAGTTTTATGTTCTCTATAAACTCTGCGAAGAACAGCTTACTAAACAGGTAAGAACACGTATTTATTATTCCTGTAAGAGAATTTAAGTTTTTGTTTCAATTTTTTTTTTTTTTTTAAATGTGTATGCACGTGCAGGTATGTGTCTGCGAGTGCCGTACCCGCAAGTCAGGAAGAGGGCATCAGATTCATCTGAGTTAGACTTGTAGCTAACTGGTTGGCAGCTGACAGATAACAGTGTAGCGGGAGGTATTTGATAAAAGGAGCATCTGTCCGGCTAGCTCCCGGCCTGGCCACCATGTTCCCGCTCTAAGCCCATTTGTCCTGGGCAAGCTCTCCAGCAGGACCAGAGCTCCCGAGCTGGTTCCACCGGGCTGCTCTCTCTAACTTGCCCCTGTAGCGACTAGACACTGTGCTTCCATCTCTGTTTCGCTTGTCCCTGGAGCTGCTAGTTCCTTCACAGATATAACCATCCAGTTGTCTGCGGACCCACCTTCCAGTAACCCAGTAAATCAAAACTCTAGATGCTTAAAGAGTAACCAAATAGATTTATATCAGCAAATACTCAATACACAAGATGCCCACACAATTAGATTATCTCAATTATCTAACCTTTTGATATGAATAACTACCAGAGATGGCTCTCTCTCTCTCTCTCTTCCCCTCCCTCTCTTCCTCATTCCCTCCCTCCCCCCTCTGGTTCCTCCCTCCTCCCAACTCCTAGCTCCACTCCCTCTTCCCAGTCCAATGACAGGGCTCTCACTGCAAATACATTGGGTAGGAAATTTCTGTCACATAATGGGTCCTGGGAACTGAACTCGGGTCCTGGGACTGAACTTGAGTCCTCTGCAAGAGCAGTGTGTCCTCTTAACCCCTGATCTGTCTTTTCCAGATCTGAGTCTAGATTTTTGTTTTTTTAAAGATTATTTATTTTATTTATTCGAGTACACTGTTGCTGTCTTCAGAACCCAGAAGAGGGCATCGGATCCATTACAGATGGTTGTGAGCCACCATGTGGTTTCCGGAATTGAACTCAGGACCTCTGGGAGAGCAGCCAGTGCTCTTAACCGCTGAGCCATCTCTCCAGCCCTCTAAGCCTAGATTTTAACTTTGCTATTTTACCTCAATAGGTGCTAATCAGTGAGATTAACAAACACACGAGTCACCCTAAATCTGTGCACAGTGAACTGACCTCACTGGGTACCTGGTTTCAAACGTACTTGGAGATTCTCAGGAATTGGGGGGGATGCCCAGGAAGATGTTGTACCCTTCACCCTGCTTCCTCCAGTATCGACTAGAGTATAACAACACAACTCAAGAGTTTTGTCAATTATACATGCTCTCGTACTGTGTGCATTTACATCACACGTGAAGATTAATGTAGCCCCCACCACAGTCAACAGCCAGCACTCACATACTCCAGGTTCCTGCTGCCGCGTCTTTGTACTCTCGTCTTCCCCTCTCCCAAATCGCTGTCAAAGCCACTGACCCTTTTCTCCTTTCTGAGACGTTAGTTCAAGGATGCTGTGTAAACGGAACTGTCAATGTGTAACTTACAGTCTCTGCTTTAAAGTCTATTGTCTGCCTCTCGGACCGCATCCAGCTGTGTCCTATTCTGAAAACAGACATAAGGTTTGAATTCTGTCATGTCACCTCGAGCTTTTTCTTTCTGACAGAAACGATCCTCTCCTTCACTCAAAGGGAAGCAAGACGAATTGAGCTGTCAACAACACTTCCCAGTTTGTGGGCCACTCCACAAACACCAGCAGAGTATCTGGAAGTTTTCAATGAGGCGTCTTTGCTCTCTCTTTCCCCGTCCTAGGTCCACTATGACTTTGGACTGAGAAATATCCTGTCTGTGCTGAGGACCCTTGGGTCTCAGAAAAGAGCTCGTCCGGAAGACAGTGAGCTAAGCACAGTCATGAGAGGACTACGAGACATGAACCTTTCCAAACTGGTAAATATGAACGCAGATCAGGGGTGCATTTTGCCAGCACACAATGAAAGTACTCTCCCCTGTTCGGTTGTGTATGGTAAACCAGGGCCTCAAGAGAGAGAGGGGGGGGGGGGCTTCTGCTCCAAATTTCCAGTTCAGTTTACCTTAAATTTTTTTTTATTGAATTAAAATTCTTATTTATGGTGTATGATTTTTTCCTTGCATATGTGTTTGTCCTGTACCATACATGCATGAGTGCCCTGGGAAGAACCGGAGTTAGGGTTGGTTGTGAGCCACTGTCAGGTCCTCTGCAAGAGCAACCAGTGCTCTTAACCACTGCCATGTCCTAGCCCTAACCATGACTTCTCTAGCCCCCTTAAACATTACAAATTACATTATCATGTGTGGTGTGTGTGTGTGTGTGCACGTGCATGTGTGTAAATGCATGTGTGGGGTGCCACGCCATGAGTGTGGTCAGATGACAAGGTTTGGGAGTTGTTTTTCTCCTACCAGGTGGCTCCTAGTGACTGAACTCGGGCTGTCATGCTCGGCAACCAGTGCCTTTGTCCGCGGTGTCATCTTGACAGCTCATCAATGTAGGTTTCTAGCATTATCCACAGAGTAATAGATTCTAAGCCTGACGCGCTGGGCTCACAAGGAACTATGCTCTGTGTTGTGTGTGTGTATGTGTGTGCCTCTGTGAGCGCATGTATATGTGTGTGTGAGTGTGTCAAATCCGTGTTTGTGTGTGTGTGGTATGAGTGCGTGTCTCTTTGTGAGTGTGTCTCTCTGAGTGTGTATATGTGTATGTATGTATGTGTATGAGTGTGTCTATGTGTATGTCTGAATATATATGAGTGTATGTGTGTAAATGTGTGTATGTGTGTGACTCTGAGTATGTAAGTATGGAGTGTGTGTATGTGTGTAAATGTATGTGTGAGTGAGTCTGTGTGTATGTATGTATGAGTGTGTGAATATATGAGTGTGGGTCTGTGTGTATGTATAGTGTGTAATTGTGTGTGAGTGTGCATATGTGTGACTGTGAATGTGTAAGTGTGGAGTGTGTATGTGTGTAAATGTATGTGTGAGTGTGTTTCTCTGTATGTATGTATGAGTGTGTGAGTATATGAGTGTGGGTCCATGTGTGTGTATATGTGTATGTTTATATGTATATGTGTGAGTGTATGTGTATAATTGTGTGTGAGTGTGCATATGTGTGTGACTGTGAATGTGTAAAGCGTGGAGTGTGTGTATGTGTGTAAATGTGTTTGTGAGTGTGATTTCGTGAGTATAAGTGTAGAGTGTGTGTTTATGTGTGGTGTGTGTGTGTGTGTTTCAGGGATGGCGTATTCAGTGATTAAGAACACTTGCTGCTCTTCCAATGGATCTGAGTTCCGTTTCCAGCATCCATGCCAAGTGGCTCAAAACTGCCAACTCTAGGTCCAGGGGATCCTACGCCCTCTTCTGGCATCTGTGGGGAACTGCACTCAGGTACACTTATTCCACACACAGACACAGGCACATAAATAAAAATAAATCACAAAATAAAAAGGACCGAGGGAGTTCCGGAGGATAGAAGAAATTGAGAAGGAACTGGAAGTTGGGAATACAGCAATCTGTGTATTAAAGATACAGCAAACGAAGTGTTGGGGGGGGGGTCAACTTACTCAAACCTACTCCTTAAAAATAAAGGTCGGACACTGCTCGGATGGAGATTTCCAGCCGCTGTTGGGTGAAGTCATTGGAAGTGGGGGGCGGGGAGGCGTGGGGGCAGTTCATACATCCTACATAGCTAAGAGACAATTGTTACTGAGTACACTTGTGTTAATGTCCGCCTGCCCTGCTAGGTTGACGAAGACGAACCCCTGTTCCTCAGCTTGATCAACGACCTGTTTCCGGGGTTACAACTGGACAGCAGTACCTACACGGAACTGCAAGCCGCGGTGGAAAACCAGGTTAACCTAGAAGGTCTGATTAACCACCCACCCTGGAACCTCAAATTAGTGCAGGTGAGGGCATCGGAGACCCACAACAAATGCCCATTGGAGGTCACGACGTCAGATCTCACCCCCCCCCAATACTTACCAGATGTGAATGTTGAAACCGAGTCAGGATGCCGGATATGCAGCATCACGAGAGGAATCCTGGGGCAGGGGTTGTGTTTGTCTTAGAAAAAGAATGAATTTGCCCTGTCGTGCGGCAATAAGGCAGTCACTTAGTCTAGCTGTTACCTAACCCTCCTGAGAAGGGTGATGGTAACCAGAGCCTAAGATGGTTGGGATGTGGAGTGACAGTCCAGCTGGCTTCCTGCTGTCGCTCTGGCAGTGTTACCTGCAGCTGACTCCTCAGGGTGACACCCTAGAGCTCGAGGAGCCTGGGTCTGCTCCTTTGTTTTATGGTGTGCATGTATACATGCGTGTGCAGTGTGCATGCATGTGTGTGTGTACATGCGGTGTGCAGGTGTGTGTAAGAGTGTTGGCATAATTGTTCTGTTATTTTATTGGGTTCTTACACCTCTACCTCCCTTCCAACCCTCATTCCACCCTGATCCCTTCCATCCCCCAACACTAAGTAGGAGAAAGAGGAGGTTAGAGGGAGAGGGGGCATAGACCTCTTTACACTACTTCCTGCACATTAGGGACTTTGTGTTCCTTGCTTCACAGTCAGGATAGCTCCAGCTTCTTGTCACACCAGCATAACCGCAAAAGCAGGAGCAGCAGGGGGCTGAGGGAGAGCAACAGTCTCTTCTTTTCCCCTTCCCCCCTCCCCTCTCCTCTCCCCTCCCCTCTCTCCCCCTCCCTCTCTCCCTCTTCTTTCCTGTTTCTCTTATGGCTTTGGCATCTATGCCCTCCTCAGAGTTCCCAGAACTAAACTATCTGCAGCCGGCCAAAATCACACCACTCCTTCCCACCCCTCAGAGCACGAGGCAATCGTAGTTAAAACAGCTGTGGACAAATTGAAGCAGGCCCGTATCCCACACCTGAGACTAAAACAAAAAAATCTTTACGAAATGTAACTGGGTTTCTAAAGAAACCAAACCTCTCACTACTAGTGCGTGCGTGCGTGCGTGTGTGTGTGTGTGTGTGTGTGTGTGCGCGTGCATGTGTTTGTGTGTGAGTATAAGCATGTGTTGTGGCTCAACTACATTAGATCTATAGCCCAGGCTGGCCTAGAACTTCCTATGTAGTTGAGGATGGCCCTGACCTGTTGACCCTCTTGCTTTGGTCTGTGGAGTACCTCACACTACATGTCAAAAGCCAAGGGCTTCATATACTCTAGGCTAGCCCTTTCTGACTGAGCTATGTCCACAGCACACTCTCTGCTGTGTTCTTTGTATGTCTCCTTGAATCCTTTCTCCCATCCCCCGCGTACCCAGCTTCTTCTGTATACCTCTGCTTCTCGTAGCAAGCGGAAGACTGAAGCCACTTTGTGTGTGGGCAGAGGGGGCAGGCACTGCTCCCAACTGCCATCCTCTTGAGGAAGGGTGGCTGGGTGAGGGGATGGGAAGGCCAAGCTCCCCTGATTCCAGATGGCGAGTCCCCGGTGGAGCCAATGCTTGTCTGCCTGCCACGGCCATCCTCGGTTTCAACTTACTCGGGTCTTCTCATCCCTGGGGCTGTCATCTCTATGCCCTTCTTCATATCTCTCACGGGTTCTTCCCAAATAAATCACTTCCACACACAAAAATCTTCATTCAAGCTGTACTTCTTGGAGACCCAGAAGGCTCAGGGTCACCCTAGATCTTGTGCTGTGCGCTGCTGCTTTCTACCACTGGGGGGCGACATCACCACACACCACAAACACACACCCCCATCTCATAAGATAGCCGATCCTGAATTAATTATTCGCAAAACGTTAATTCAAGCCCCACGCTGTCATTACTTTATCATCTATGTTTTTTTTTTCTTTTTTTTTTTTTTTTTTTTTTTTAACATGATGCCGGTTTTGCTCCCCGGATCCAGTAAAACACAGAACACTCGGATATTATTTAAACCCTTTACAATTTCAGCTAACTCACACAAACGTCAGCCGGCGACTAACAACCTACATTTTCCAATGTGTCATTTGATGGTGTGTAGTTATACGAGACCTCTCTGGTACGGCACGGCCTGATGACCCTCGGGCCCAGCGGTTCCGGGAAGACGACGGTCATAACAATTCTGATGAAGTCATTAACGGAGTGCGGGAGGCCTCACAGGGAGATGCGAATGAATCCGAAGGCGATTACCGCGCCTCAGATGTTCGGCAGGCTGGACACAGCCACCAACGACTGGACAGATGGAATCTTTTCCACTCTGTGGAGGAAGACATTAAAAGCCAAAAAGGGTAGGCACGGGCCTCCCTCCGAGTTTGCTCTGACGACACTGTGCTTGCTCAGTTTCCCGTTTTTATTATTTGCCGACGGGGAAAACCGATCTATCTCCCCCTCCTCCCCGTCCGTGTTCGCAGGTGAAAACATCTTCCTCATCCTAGACGGGCCCGTGGATGCCATCTGGATCGAGAACTTAAACTCTGTGTTGGACGACAACAAGACGCTCACCCTGGCTAACGGGGACCGCATCCCCATGGCCCCTACCTGTAAGCTGCTCTTCGAGGTGCACAACATCGAAAACGCCTCTCCCGCCACGGTGTCGAGGATGGGCATGGTGTACATCAGCAGTTCGGCTCTCAGCTGGAGGCCGATATTACAGGTGGGAACCGGAAACGGGCAAGGGTCTACAGGTCTCAGCTCTTTCTTCTGTTTGCTTCCGTGTGTACGCATGCGCGTATGCAGAGAGTCCTGTGTACAGGAACATGCGGATGCCGGATGATAACCTCAGGTGTTTTTTCTCCAAGTCACCTTACTATCCACACTTCTTTTACTTTGGGTATAGTGTCTCCCAGTGGCCTGGAATCTGTCAGGGAGGCTAGGCTGGCTAGCCAGTGAGTTCCAAGGACGTGCCTGTCCCCCCCTCCTCCCCCACCTTCCTCATCGCTGGTATCATAAGCCACGTGCCAGCACACCCGGGCCTTTTTTTTTTTTTAATGTGAGTTTCAGGAATCGAACTCACGTCTTCGAGCTTGCACGGCAAGCAAGCGCTTGATCAACAGAGTTGCCCTCTCAGCTCTACACCTTCTTAGTACTTAGACACTCTCCTTTGACCTCAGGCATGGTTGAAGAAGCGCACCCAGCAGGAAGCCATTGCCTTCTTGAGTTTGTATGATAAGGTGTTTGAAGACATGTACACATACATGAAACTAAACCTCAACCCCAAGATGGAGCTCCTGGAGTGTAATTACATCATGCAGGTAAGACTCTGTTCTGCCTTGTGCTTGTACCACTTAAACACCTGAAGCTTTCAACTCAGCCCCCATACGGGGCACCCAGAGTAGAAAGTCCCTACAGCCTGGGAGATCTTTCTAAATGATTTGGGCGTGAGGGCTCTGAGATTTGAGTCCCCAGAGAAGGAGGGATGAATCCGAAATCTAGTACTCTAACTTTGGAGCCAGAAGCAACAGAGGAGGCCTTTTTACTTTTCAGATTGGGAAAGCAGACTCCACAGCAGGAGCTGGGTTCGAACCCACACTTGTGGGCTCCCAGTTCAGCCTCATTTCCATTGGTTATAACAGCCTGGCTGAAACTTTATCTGTCCTCTAACGTTGGGGACTATAAGGACAGTCGTCTGGCTGTGTCTCGAGATATTTCTGTTTTCTTTTCCCCTCTTGCTTTCAATATTTTCCTTTCAAAAATGTCAACCTGACTGTTTTTTAAAACCGAGATTCCCCCCCCCCCAAAAAAATATGGATCTTTATCTAAAATCTCTTCCAGTCTCTCAATCTCCTGGAAGGTTTAATTCCTTCCAAAGAGGAAGGTGGCGTCTCATCCGTGGAACATCTCCACAAGCTGTTTGTGTTTGGCCTGATGTGGAGTTTGGGAGCCCTCTTGGAACTGGAAAACAGGGAAAAACTGGAAATCTTCCTCCGAGGTCACAAGAGCAAGTTAAACCTGCCGGAAATACCCAAGGGCTCCATCGAGACCATGTACGAGTTTTACGTTACCGACTACGGTAAGTTCATCAAAGTTCGGGTCAAGCAAAACGACCTGAAAAATATATAAACGTCTAAAGAGTCGAGGGCTAAGCCACCTGGGAATATAACTACAAAGACATTTTTAAAAAATATGCCAGAGATGGGATTTTTGCATATCAGCTGTGCTGGGACGGACCGTCCTGCCTTCTTCACGTGGAGTGGTCTAAGTAAGATTGGCTGGGAGAAGCATCTCCTGGCACAACACCTGCTTCCTGATGCTTAGGGAGTCAGCGTGACTTGGGTGAGCCTAGTAGGCAGGGCCCTGTGCACTGCAGTCCTCCAGGCCCGGTTCAGCCTTCCTTTAAACAAATGTCCTTCAACTCAATGCTTTTGTCCAGAACCAGGCCCCAAGGGCTCTTAAGCGCCCCCTTCCCCCCCCCCCCCCCCCAGAGAACAAAACAACGAAAGCTCCCGCCCTGGCTCCTCTATTTCCCTCTGCTGCTTCCCCAAAACTCCAAAACAGCCAAGGTGTTTTCGTGTGGCTATATTAATAGGAGACGTAGGACTGGAGGGAAGAAGAGAGAGCAGAACAATCGAGAGCGGAAAGCCAAAGTTACGCAGCCTGTGATTTAGCACTCGGGCCGCAGATAACGCCTAGTTGAGGAATAATTGGTTGTGCATCTCCAAGAACCTCCAGAGGGCTCAGGGAGCGGGAGCTGGGGAGATGGAACTATCAGTCAGAGGGCTTGTTCCGATGTCTTTAAGAAAAAGATTCCCTAGCGCTCTCTCCAAAAGCTGCTGCCGGGCAGCTGCGCCCACCGGACACTGCAAAGGGCTGAAATAGCTTCTGAGTTTCCTTGGCACCTTTGAGGGCGGGAGAACTTTGCCAGTGGAACGGGGTACCTGTCTGTGTTTGGAATGGCTTTCCTGAAAGGACTAAGATAGAGGGATTGTGTCACTGTGCAAGTCAGAGGACGATCTGTGGGAGTTGGTTCCCTCCTCCTACTCTGTGGTGCTGGGGACCAACCTCATAAATTGTTAGGCTTGGTTGCAAGCCCCTCTAGCTGCTGAGCCATCTCATGGGCCCTCTCCTGTCTTACACACTAAATGGTTTGTGCTGATGAAATTTATATGCCTGAGCATCTGTGCCTACGAAGTGAACCAAAGCATTACATACTTTGTGTTCATAAAGGGCTCTCAGGTGGTTAGCTCATTCTTCAGTATATGTGTTAGTGTGTGTGTGTGTGTGTGTGTATGTCTGTGTGTTTGAATGTGTGTATATGTCTCTGAATATGTATATATGTTTTTGTGTGTATATGTATGTTTTTATGTGTCTATGTATATGGTTTGCATGTGTATAGTGTGTATATAAGTATGAACATATATATATGTACAAACATGTAAATAATATGTGTACACATGTATGTATATATGTATGTATATGTGTACATAGATGTGTATGTGTGTGTATATGTGTGTGTGTATGTGTGTAAGAGAGTTCTTGTTATCACTGGACATCAGCATTTTTGGAGAGATTCCATTCTTAGATTAGAAGACCCTGCTGCTAGGCCAGATGGAGTTAGAGTCCGAGTTTAGCCTCTCACATCAGCAAATGGAGCACAGTGTAGACCTGTGTCATTTAGACGCTGGGCAAAGGCAGAAGAGAACCCCGTCACAAGAGGAGGCTTCCGGCGGGCACTTAGTGAAACCCCACCGGAACTGCCCATCTCATCAGAGCAGGAAGGGATCTATTTGGAGGAGGCCTAGATTAGGGCTTCAAGAGGTAGTGCCACAGTAGAGGGACCCACACAGGGAGGAGGAGCCAGGGGAGAACAGGAACCGGAAGACAAATCCATGAACAGCGAAACCGAAATGATGGACGCACTGAATAAACGCTAGGAGGCAGACAGGTGATTCCAGCGAGGTACAGGGAGGGGCCTCACCTTTGTACTGAGCCGACAGTTGTGAAATAGCCCCCTCTCAAGCAAGCAACCTTTATCTTCTTTTTCAAGATCAGAGAACCATTTACAGTAACACCGTAGTCTACAAAACCTTCAGAACAGAGAGACTTTGTAGCAATCTGTGCCTATCTCTGGAAAGAATAAAGGCTTCAGTTAACTCCAAGGTAGACAGAAGAAAGGGCGACGATTAAAACAGAAATCAATGAAACAGAAGTTAGGATAGGAAAAAAGGTGAAACCAAACGGTCATCCTCTGTAAAGATCAATGAATGTGATAAGCCCATTAGCAGTCTCAGGGATTAAAAATGTAAGAAGATATAAATTACCATTGGGAACCTGGGAGAAAAGTTCAGTTTACCAACCAAGGCAGACCTCAGTTTACCATGCAAGTCAGAGGGCCCGAGTTTCACCCCCAGATGTAGAAAGCTGGTGTGGGGTGCATACATGCAGTCCCATCTGTGGGGGAAAAGGAGCCAGGAGGACCTATGTGCTCACTGGTCAACCCATGTAGCCTTAGTGGTGAGTCCCAGGTCAGTGGAGTACTCTGTCTAAAAACAAACAAAAATAGATAAATAAAAACATCCACAGTGGACTATGCTCAAAGGAAAGTCACACTTGAGGCTATCCTCTGACCCCTATACTTGTGTTCATGTTTGCGCGTGCGTGCACACACACACACACACACACACACACACACATACACAGATGCATAAACAAACATGCACATGCGCACACATATGCCAAGGCACAGGAAAAAAATAAATGAGAGAAGAAATAGCCATTGGCGAGCATGAAAGGGGGGGAACATTAGATAAGTAGATTTATCAGTGCCTTGGGAAAGCATTTTAACCTTTTGCATGATCTGAGCGACCGTCCCCATCACGTAATGTGGACCGATGACACATTTCGATTATGACGGAATTCTGCCTGCCACGCAGGTGACTGGGAACACTGGAACAAGAAACTGCAGCCATACTTCTATCCAACGGACAGCATCCCGGAGTACTCTTCCATCCTGGTTCCAAATGTGGACAACATCAGGACCAACTTCCTAATAGACACGATCGCGAAACAACACAAAGTGAGTGTCCCAGACCTCGTAAGAAACACGTTTCCGTTCACATACCACAGACGTTAAATCCCAACACCAGAGCCCGGAAGGTATGTCACCAGGGAGAGATGCTCTTGTCAGTGGCTCCGGGTTCCAGAATGTTCTTCCTCTCTGTCTCCCCTGGGCTGATGAGGGATGTGGGCCTTCTAGACTCTCTTCTGCACTGCAGTGGTCATGGGAATAGGCATCGTATTCTCTTCCAGCATCTCAGTATTGCTGTGTGCGTTTACTACTTTAAATGTTTAATTTCTCTGGGAGTGATCTAAATGTGGGTGTGATTGTAGAGAACAAGCAAACAGTGGAGTCTCGACTCCTGGCATGGTGGCTAACAGCAGGTAAAACCATAAGATGTTTGGTACCAAGCACAGGATGGCACCTCTTAGCCCCTCCTTCCACACTTGCAGGCGGTTTTGCTCACGGGAGAGCAGGGGACAGCGAAAACAGTAATGGTGAAGGCGTACCTGAAGAAATATGACCCCGAAGTGCAGCTATCCAAGAGTCTAAATTTTTCCTCTGCTACAGAGCCAATGATGTTTCAGGTAGGACCAATCATCCGCTGTGGAAATGAGCAGACTAAGACTTTAAAGTGGTGGATCCCATAAAAGGCTCTTTGTGTCTCAGACCTGTGTTTGGGGTTGCGGTTAGCATCAGTGAAATTTGCTTTTATTTAAAGAAAATTTGCATGTATACACACACACACACACACACACACACACGAGCGTGCGTATACACATGTATGAGTTTATGCCTACCATATGTATTTCTGGAAACCCGAGGAGGCCTGCATCAGGTGCCAGATCTCCTAGAACTGGCATTTGTAAGCTGCCATGTGGTTGCTATGAACCAAAATCTGGTCCTCTGCCAGAGCAGTAAGCTCTCTTCATTACCAAGGCATCTCTCCAGACCCAAGTCTGCTCTCTTGTGACTGAATTGAAGCCAAATCCAAGTAGTGTGCTTTGGCTTAACGTCAGAGCTGAGACCGGGCTTGGGAGCATATCAGTTTTAGTGTACTAGTAGTCAACATTCCTATCACCTGTTTTTTATAAATTTGAGGGATGCATACTTAATAGTTACGCTTGAACTTCCTGGTGACGTTAGCAAATCGTGTCCTGTTTTGAAAGCACGATGAGTTATAAGGATGGAGGCCCAGCCCACGTGACAAACCGTTTCCCTTTCTCTAGAGGACAATCGAAAGCTACGTGGATAAAAGGATGGGGAGCACCTATGGGCCCCCAGGAGGGAGGAAGATGACCGTGTTCATTGATGACATCAACATGCCTGTGATTAATGAATGGGGAGATCAGGTAGGTCTAAGGGACGTCACGTCACACACGACACACACACAGGTGATTGCGTGTCATCCAAGGCAGGTACAGAGTGTTGAAACGGGGGTCCTCTGAAAGAGGCACACTCGACTGCTCAGCCCCGCTTCCAGCCCAGTGTCTTCCGTCACAAGCAACCACCTGCACGCTAAGTCTACAGCCCCTGTGACGTCTCCCATTGGAAACCCTTCTGAGGTTTGCTAGGACTCCTCACGTCTACTTGGCATCTTGATTTCATGCCCTTTCTGGCTTCCCTGCCTTGATTTCATCCTAGTTGGCCCCTCTCTGATGACTACCTAGTAGGTAAACCATGGCCAACAAGCCAAATGAAAGGCCACGTCTCATCCACTCACCCACTCATTCAACTGTAGACCACGGTCCCCGCTGCCATCATCTGTCAACCCATGTCAGTCCGCGTTAGAGGACCTTACCACTGTGGCCAGCATCCGGCATGTTCCTGACTCAGTCCCTGTGATACCACACAGCCCCACAAGCTCTATCTAACTTGACTCTACCAGGCCTGGGTCCTTATTCCCACCCTTACTCTTTATGGGCCCCTCCCAACCTCTGCTCTGGGACCCACCAGAAGTGCAGTAGCCACCCCAAGAGCCAGCCTTGCTTGTGCTCTACTTCAGGACAGAAGGACTTCAGCAGTTCTCAAAGATGGAGGGATGCTTAGCTCCAGCCTGCCCTTACTGTCCGTGAGCTGAGCAGCTTCTGGGTTCTCAACTTTTGTTCATCTGGGGTTGTCTAGTCAGACTTAAAATATCCCAACCTTGTTGGGCCTCAAGTCTTCTATAACCTTGGGAAGCAGCTTCCCTGTATCCTGACAGGAACCAGGCTGTTCTTTGTATTGAGCCATCCCTCCTGGGAGCCTTGTATTTCATTCCCTTGTTTTATTTTCTCGAAAACATTTATAGTCCGCTATTTTATTTGCAAATAAGCATACACTTGTGCATTCTATCTCCCACAAGAATGCATGCTTCGCGAAGATGGATTCTTGTGTGTATACAGAGAGCCTGGCACTCAGTGGTTGAATACTGGTTGGGTGAAAGACTGGTCCGATTGGGGGTGCTTATATGCCATCCTCTTGGAGATACTCAGAAGGAATTTGAATACACAGAGTTGGATCTCAGAAGCAAAGCCAGAGTCAGAGTCACAACTCTGAGAGTCTTGGAGGTGTGGAGTTTCAGTGGTGTCATTGGAATCCGGGGAAGGAAAGGGAGGCCTGGAAGACAGTTAAATATGAGAGCCGGTGGGTGGAGCATGGGTAAGGAGTGATCTGAAAGCCATCAGAGGAAGCTGGAAAGAATCATGCCTCAGAAACAAAGGCAGGACTGTTTTTCTCTATAACCTCCAGACCAAGACGCTGAGTAGTTCATAATGTTGAAGGCCCCAGGGCTGAGACTGCTCTGCGTGCTGGTCTAGAGTGTGGAGGCGGCTGTAGTCAGACTTGTAACTCTTTTCTGTTGTTTTGTTTTGAGACAGGGTTTCTCTGTGTAGTCCTGGCTGTCTTGGAACTATATGTAGACCAGGCTGGCCTGGAACTCAGAGATCTACCTGCCTCTGCTTCCCAAGTGCCAGGACTAAAGACACATACCCCCACTGGCTAGATCAGACTTGTAACTCCTGCATGCTGTTGACAGCACACCAGGCATTCAACAACTACCGGCCTACCTAAACTTACTTGGAAATTTGTTCTAGCAATACAGTGAAGGACACACCGGACCCACACTGGATGCTGGCATCATGTCGTTCAAGTTGCCTTGAAGGTGTCGGTCAAAAATCATAAACACACTCCTGTGGAAGGGGTCTCTTGCTTTCTGATAATCTCCCCTGTAGTATTTCTAGGTGTTCCTGCAGATTACGGCTATGTTTAAAGATGCTGCTGTATGGAATTTCAGATCACCAATGAGATCGTGCGTCAGATGATGGAGATGGAGGGCATGTACAGCTTGGACAAGCCCGGAGACTTCACCACCATCGTCGACGTGCAGCTCATAGCAGCCATGATTCATCCTGGAGGGGGGCGGAACGACATTCCGCAGCGCTTAAAAAGACAGTTTACGGTGTTCAACTGTACCCTGCCTTCCAACACTTCTATCGACAAAATCTTCGGTACGAGTACTCCGGATGCTTAATATTCTTTTTTGAATTGCATCAGTAAAGGAACCAAGTCGTGCAAAATTTACTTAAGAGCTAAAATGTTTGAAGTCTGACGAAGTATCTGAGATGAACAGCTAAACGCCAGCTTTAAGATGGCTCGTGTGTATAGCCTGTTCTAGGACTCGAAGATACTTAGAGAGAACCTAGTAGACGTGGCATAAGAAGTTGGGGAGGACTGAGGAGGTGGCTTAGCTGGTAAAGTATTGGCAATGCAAGTCAGAGGACCTGAGTTCAATCCCTCAGAACCTGCATTTTAAAAACAAAAAGAGCCAAGTGTGATGACGCACACAGTCCCCATACAGGGGAGGTCGAGGCAGGAGTACCCTGGGGCTTGCTGGACAGACAGCCTAGCCTGCTAAGCAAGCTCCAGGCCAATGAGACGCTGTCTTAGTAAAGGGGTATGACATCTGAGGAACAACATCTGAGGTTGTTCTCTGGCCTGGACACACACACACACACACACACACACACACACACACGTACTATGAAAAATGAGGAACTATGGAGCTGACTGGCATGATTCCTTGGCATGGCAGGCACTGGGAAAGGGAGGGTGAGGGGAGAGTTTCGGAAGCAGGAACAGTCACTAATTTTTATGGGAAGACCACTAAACCCGAACCCCCACCTCATGTCAAAGCACAAAATGAAATGCATGTAGATTAAGGGCCCAGCCTTGGAAGACTGTTGGGAGGATTAAAAACAGATCAATACATATCTTTTTGCCACTAAGTGGCTGGACCACTTCTGACCCCTGCTGGGTAGTCAGTCTTGTAATGACCAATTCATTAGAATAAACATGCACCCCCATGACCTTTTAAAGAAACTAAGTGTGTGCCTTCCATCTGATCGTCTCCCCAGGAATTATCGGCTGTGGATACTTTGACCCGTGTAGAAAGTTCAAACCTGAAATATGTGACATGATTGGGAATTTGGTCTCAGTTGGCCGAGTGCTGTGGCAGTGGACCAAGGTAACCCATGCAGCTCATTAAAAATGACCCAATTCATGTCGGAGAGATGACTCAGCAGTTAAGAGCATTAGTTGCCCTAGCAGAAGATCCAGGTTCTGTTCCCAGCACCCATCTGGTGGCCTGAAACTGTCTAATGACTCCACACAGAGGATCTGGTGCCCTCTTCTGGTCTCTGCAGGCACTACCACACACACACACACACACACACACACACACACACACACAGCACACAGACATACAAACAGACAAAGCACTTGTACACGCAAAAGAAAAATAAGTATGTCTTTACAAAACCAACTGACAAACTCCCTGGGGTACCTTTTCAGTATGGAAAGAGTTTCTTCTTTGAACAGGTACTAAAGCAAGCATCTCCTGAGCTGATGGGGTGGAGAGTTAAGTTTCCTATCATCTGACTTTGAGCGTAACAATCTGCAGAAGATAGTCTCGGGGGGGGGGAGGGGGTGAGGATATAGCTTAGTCAGTCAATGCACGCCAAGCAAACATGGGAACCTAAATTTGAAGCCCGAGCATCCGTGTAAAAAGACAAACCTAATGGCGCATGCCTGTAATTCCAGCTCTGGGAGACAGAGGCTGTAAGACCGTAGGAGCTCGTTGGCCACCTAGCCTTGCCAAATCTTTGATCTCCAAGTACAACCGGAGACAACCGTGTCAGAATATCAAGTGGAAAAACAATACCTGATAGCGACCTCTGGCTTCTACACACACGTACATACATGTATACGTGCACCTTCGCACACAGGAACAACGCCACATGCATAAACAACACACTGTAAACCAGCTGTATTCGAGTCCAAATGTGTCACCGATGTTTGCTTGTGTGATTACCAGCCTAAGTCCAGTTTTTGCTATGGTAGATTCTCATGTCTACATAGCGGTGTGCTTACCTGTATATCTATATATCTGTTCCCCCGTTTATCTGTACACACCAGTGAGGCTAGCCACCACGAGGCATGATCTTTCCCATAGTTCATCTGGCACTTGGGGATTCAGGGAAGGGGACTTGGTTGAAAGTGGCCAGCAGTGTCAGAACAGGGGTTGGTGTCTGAATCTTGTCCGTTATTCTTGAATCCACCCTTTTTACGGATTCTTGGCTTTAAAATTTCTGTGCTCCTTATTTGTGTTTTGTTTCTGACTGTGCTGTAGTGTGATTAAAAAATATGAACTAGGTTTTGATTTACTTATTCAGCAGGTCTTATCTAAAATAGTGTATTGATGGGAGCTGACCGTTCTTGCTGAAGACCTGGGTTTAGTTCCCAGCACCCACATGGTCCATAACTCCATTCCCAGGGGGGATCTGACACCCTCTCCTGGTGTCACTGGTACTGTATACCTGTGGCTCACAGACATACGTGCTAGCAAAAACACATTAAAAGATAGAAGTGGAGGAAAAATATTAAAATAGGATGTATTAGCTAGGAATACATTTCTACCCCTTAATTTTTATCTGAGGATTAAATCAAGATTCTTCACCTTGTGTCTCCAGGTGAAGATGCTGCCCACGCCTTCCAAGTTTCATTACATCTTCAACCTCCGGGACCTCTCCAGAATCTGGCAGGGGATGTTAACCATAAAGGCTGAAGAGTGCAACTCGATCCCCACGCTCATGTCTCTCTTCAAGCACGAGTGTAACAGAGTGATCGCAGACAGGTATGCACTGCGGCCGTGGATTTTACATGAGCGCGCGCACACACACACACACACACACACATTTATTGAGGTCAGAAGTCACCACCTGCTATCTTCCATTCTCTCCACTCTATATTTTGGAGGCAAGGCATCTCAGTGAATTCAGCTACACCGACCTCCCAAAGAACTCCAAGGATCCTCCTGCCTCTGTCTTGCTAGAGCTAGGGTAACAAGGTTTATGCTACTACACCCAGCGTTTACAAAGGTGCTGGCTATCCAAACTTGGGTCTTCAGGTTTGTGCATCAGACACTATCCACCAAGCCATCTACATGCCCCCTGTGCTTGAAAAGCATTAATGACGGTTCCCACATGCCAGTCAATTTAAGTTCTCTGGCAGTATACCCCGTACCTGCTTCAACAGCCCATCTTAACGAGTCACAGCACCACCAGAGAGCTGCTACCCACTCAGCGGTAAATTTCAGCTGCATATACTTCCTAAACACTGTGGTCTTTGCATGGGTGGGGTTGCATCATCCCCTGTTCAGTCATCTGCCTGAGGTCCAGTTCCCTCATCTGTGATAAATGTGTAATGCTGCCAGGCTCGTGAAGTTGTAGGGTGGGAGTTGCAACTCCTAACACGTAGGGAGGAACTCCTGAGATGTGACAGCCCCTCTTCTGTCTTCCCTCTGTGACACTGGAAGCCTAACACCGTGAGGGTCATGTGACCGAGGCTCACCTACCCTGCAAATTATAGGGATCTGTTGGTTTCACCTAAGCAATGGGGCTGTGTCCTTCTCTGAGTAGAGGGCATAGGGTTTCCTGCCCTGAGGTGAGGAAGGTGCAGGGTTGGGTAGAGAGGTGGCTCTTCTTTTCTCAGTGCCCTTTCCTTTCAGGTTTATAACTCCTGATGACGAGCAGTGGTTCAACTCACAACTCATTCGGGCGGTGGAAGAAAACATCAGCCCTGAGATCGCGTCCACTATCCTTCCGGAACCGTACTTTGTGGATTTTCTCCGCGAAATGCCGGAGCCCACTGGTGACGAACCTGAAGACACTATGTTTGAAGTGCCCAAAGTCTACGAATTGGTACTTACTTTTGACCTCTTAGAGGTTTTTGGAAAATGTTTTTTCCTTAGATGGGGTGGTGAGGGAAGGGGCTCATCAAGTCTCGTGTCAGCTAAGGAGCCATTGACAATGGATGGCTACTGGAAGAGAAAGGGTCGCTTTTCTGCCGTGTCCTGAGAGGCCACTTACGCTCTAGGAGACAGTCCAACACCTGTGCTCACACAGGCAGTATGAAATCTACTCAGTGGCTATTAAATTGAGAGAGCTATAGATAGATAGATAGATAGATAGATAGATAGATAGATAGATAGACAGATGATTGATTGATAGATAGATAGATAGATAGATAGATAGATAGATAGATAGGAATATTTGTGAAAACTGTATGGAATTCACATTTCTGAATTTCTAGATAAAGTTTTATTGAAGCTTAGTTGTGTACACTAGTTATATATTGTCTGCAGCTGCTTTGCAAGAGCACAGTGGAGTAATGGCCGTAGAAGTTTTAAGTTCCACAAAGCCTAAAATATTTGCTCATTTAACCTCATTTGCTCATTGTAGAAGTTTGGTTAGCTTTTGCCAACCATCCCAAGGTAGAATACGGAACTCTGAAAGTGTTTTGTTCAACATCTGCGGTCCCTACATACAACACTGAGGAGCCAACGTGGTAAAACCTCAGTAAATTATACAGAGACTTGTCATTTTCCTACATTAATAGATAGATCTGGGGCTGGTGGGATGGCGCAGGAGTTAAAAGCACTTGCTGCTCTTGCAGAGGACCTGGGTTCAGGTCTCAGTGCATACACACCACACACACACACACACACACACACACACACACACACACACACACACGGCAGCTGGCAATTCCCTCTAGCTCCAGAATCAGGGCATCTGACGCCCTCTACTGGCCACCAGTGGCATCTGCATGCATATGGTGGACAAAAACCCATCCACAAACACACAAACACAGAGATAAAAAAATTTTTTTTTTGTGGAAAAAAGGCAAATTTCATGAGATGAAAACAAGCTTTCAAGTGAATTTGTGGAAGGGGAGAAGATCACACGTCAACATAACCGTAAAGCACAGGCTAAGCAAAAGAGCAGTTTGTCAACCACAGTAGGCGCAGCTTGGCAAATCTACAAGCCTGTAGATTTGGTCACATAAGCAGTGTGAAATTGCCGTATATTTGCAAAAAAGCTAAAATACTAAAGCACAGGCCAAAAAACAAAGAAGAGATATTTGCTATGTCAACAAAAACGTTGCATCCTAATTTTTTTTTTTTTTCCTTTCCCGTAGGTGCCATCCTTCGACTTTCTGTGTGAGAAGCTCCAGTTCTACCAGAGGCAGTTCAATGAGATCATCAGAGGGACGTCTCTGGACCTGTGTTTTTTAAAGACGCCATGACTCACCTCATTAAGGTTCTGTTGACTGTTTCCTGGTGTGTGCGAGTGCCGTCAAAACTTAGTTTCCCCAAACTTAGTTCCGTCAAAACTTAGTTCCGCTAGGGAACTTAGCTTGAGAGTGCCGGTCCCACCAGGTAGCCCAGAGAAGAGCAGCTTTGGGTTGAGTCAGCTCACTGTTTCTGAAAACAGAGGTTTACTGAGAACGCCCTTGAATCCACTAACACAGAAGCACGCGTGTTCCGAGGGCAGGTGGATTTTGAGTCCAGAGCTTTTGGGGTTCTGACTGTGAGTGCTCCCCATTCTCAGAGGAATGGCCTGTGAAGAAACGCCCCTTCTCAGAATTTTGCTTAATTCTTGTGTCCACAGGTGTGGGTGGCCATGTCCATAGAGGCCAGAGGAGGACGTGGGTGGCCTGCTCTACCACACTCTCCACCTCATTTCCTCGAGACAGGGCCTCTCACTGAAGCTGGTTCTCTGGAAGCCAGTCATCTCTGGTGGTCCTCCTGTCATAATGCCAGGAGTGTGTGATCATCCCTGGCTTTTTACATGGGATCTGGGATTTGAACTCGGGTCCCTTTGATTGCATAGCAAAGACTTTTTTTTTTTTTTTTTTTTTTTCCCTTAGACAGGGTTTCTCTTTGTAGCCCTGGTTTTCCTGGAACCCGCTCTGTAAACCAGGCTGGCCTAGAACTCGGAAATTCTCCTGCCTCTGGTTCACAAGTGCTGCGTGCAATTAAAGGTGAACACCAGAGCCTCTAGGCACACAGCATCGATTTCTATCTGCTGAGCCATCCCCACAGCCCTGATGTGGGGATCTCGCTGCCTAGGGATGAAAAGACAAGGGCAAACATGTACACACACACACACATGCATATACACACATACACACATATACACACAAACATACATACACACACACACACACACACATATACACACATGCACACACACACACATACACACACATACCCACACACACACCAATGAAATAAATATTAAAGAAAATTAGTAGTCTGGAACACGTGATCAGACTTTGGATCCGAGAGTGTAAGAATATATAAACATTTGCCTCCGTTCCCCCCCCCCCCAATAAACACTCTTCTTTCAAAAACAGATATCTCGGATCGTCCGAACCTCCTGTGGGAACGCATTGCTGGTGGGTGTCGGCGGCTCGGGAAAGCAGAGCCTTTCAAGACTGGCCTCTTTTATTGCTGGGTATCAGATATTTCAGATAACACTAACCAGGTGAGCCGGGTTAAAACTCAGTGATGCGTTATCCCACAGTTAGATGTTTATGGCTGAAATCACGACACTTTGGTGCGTGTGGCTTCTCCTCAGAAATTCTTTCTGTGAATTTGTATTATTTATTTTGTGCACGTGTTATGCATGTAGGTGGGTGTGCCAAAGCCCCCAGGGGTCTGTTTTCTTCTCCCACCATGGTGGTCCTGCGGGATTGAATTCAGATTGTCAGGCTTAATGGCAGGTACTCTTAACAGTGGGGCCATCTCTCTGACCCCACCCCACTTGTAAGTAAACTTTTATGTATTACGTGTGTAAGAACATGCACACAGATTATGGGTGAGAAGTACACACACACAGGCAAACACCTACGTAGCGACAATACCAGTCGGCATGACACTGTGGATAGGGAGGAATTTTTTAAGACCGTAACACTAGGTGAAGAGCCACAGGAGATCAATGACTGCTGAAGAGGAAAGGCTAGTTTCACCAGGGACGGTCCTCCTGATTGGTTATAGTGGTCAGCCCGAAAACACTCATGTAAGAATAACACTAAGTGGCAGGTTGTGTGTGTGTGTGTGTGTGTGTGTATGTTTGTGTGTGAGGGGGTGGAGGGTACAGGGGAAAAGCAGAGAATAATAATTACGGCACGAGAGATTAAAAATTGAGAGAGCGTGAAGGGAGGACACGGGAGGAGCTAGAGGGAGGACGGGGGAGGGAGACATGGAAATGATGAGAGCACAGGAGTCATATATGAAATCCTCGATAAAGAAGCAATTGAATAGCACAAACTATATTAAATAGAAATTTAGTTAAAATAATGTTAAGTAGGGATCAGTTAAAAGTTAAGAAAACAAACTTAAGGCTTAACCTCTTAAAAGACACACTCCTAGCTTCTCTTGAGACAACTGGAAAAGTTGCCACCACAGAGTCTGCCTCCCACTGGCTGCGGCTAGGCCACGGCTGCCTCCTCAAACGGGGCGGGCATTCTTTCCCTCCAGTAGAGACTCCGGCCCCAGCCCATCTTCCCTTGTTGATACTAAGCCAGATCCCGAGTTGTATCTGAATAGTGACCGCAGAAGGTGTCCCTGTCTCTTGCACTGTCACCCCCTCTTCATGTGACATCATTCACTATCCGTTATCATCGATGTACTCATTAGACAAATGACCCTTCAGCAAAGGTCTGTCTTATTTTTATATATCGCCTCCGCCACTGCCCACAGCACTTACATCTAACGGGAAACAGGGTGGAGAGAAAAAAAAAAATCCCAGAGCCTTCCCTTCTCTCAGTCATGAACCCTCTCATTACAGCATTTGCATAACTCATGCCAAATTGCATGATACATCCGTAGGCTCTCTCGGTATCTAGCCACTTAGTGAGCTGTGCACACGGCTACATGCAATATAACCTGTCACTAATTTTTATTCATAGTTTATGGTGGCTTCCCCACCCCCAAACCAAACTCACTCAGATTTCAGGTTAGCTTTAGATGTCAGATGGACATCCACTTGGACGATATCTGTTAATCAGGATGGTGGGGGTAGGGAGTAATATTCATTTCCTTTAGCATTATTATTTCTGAATCACTTCCATCAAATTCTCCACTCCTCTGTTCTTGAGATGTACATAGCATATTTGTTTTGGATGGCAACACTCAGTTCTTTATCTCAGCTCCCCGTGGTTTCTGGAAAACACCATTACCCAGTACGTGTTAGAGCCAGTGGAGATGTCTGCTCTAATTATCATGGCTTGTTACTATGTCTCGAGATAAACTGGGACCATGTATGTTAACCTCTTACTTTTAAATTCATGCGTGTATGTGTGCCTACTCGTCGGTATGCGCATCACATGTGTGCAGTACCCACAGAGGCCAGAAGAGGGCACCAGGTACCCTGGAACTGGAGTTATAGGCAGCTGTGAGGCATCCAGTGTAGAAGCTGGAATCCTAGCTTGAGTCCCCTGCTAGAGCAACGAGCTCTCTTACCACTGAGCCGTGTCTCCAACTCCATTGAGATCCTTGGAAACTCACTTACGGCTTCTCTTCTAGGTCTTACAACGTGACCAACTTAATAGAAGACCTAAAGAATTTGTACAAAGTTGCTGGGGCCGAAGGCAAAGGCATCACCTTCATCTTTACGGACAACGAGATAAAAGACGAGGCATTCCTGGAATACCTTAATAATTTGCTGTCCTCAGGGGAGGTGGGTCTGGGAGAGGGGCGGCTCACAGTGTCAAAGTGTGTAGTTCTAGTATGTGCGCGCATGCATGTGCGCACGTGCATTGTGTGTGTGTGTGTACATGTGAATGTGTTTCTGCCTGTGCGTGTGTGTGTGTACATGTGTGTGCATGTCTCCACGCTCAGGTGAATGTATGTGTGTGGGCATATGTGCACATGTGTGAAGTTGCATGTGAGGTTCCAGGACGGCCATGGCTGTCATTCCTCTTGGACACCAACCATCTTTTGTTCTGGGCAAGAGATTTCTCATGTGCCTGGGGTTCTGGCTTCTCAGTGAGCCCCAGGGATCTTCTTGTCTTTATCCACTCAGTGCTAGAATCATAAACATGTGCCCCTGTGCATGGCTTTCTGCGTAGGTGCCGGGGCTGGAACTCAGGGCTTCAGTACTTGGATTTCGTCACACGTGGCTTTTGTTATTTTTGAAATATGTAAGTTCTGGAGACGGAATTTAGGTCCTCATGCTTGCGAGGCCAGTATTTTCCCAACCGAGCCATCCTCCCAGCCCCTAAATCTAGATTTTATTTGTGTAGGAAGAACAGGAAGTTTCCAAAAGCGAGACTGTTTTGAATACATTCTTGACTTGAGAAGTGAGATTTAAGCACACACCGTGTAGTGGGTTACTCCATTTTATTTTTATATTTGTGTGAAATGAATACTGCCCATATATATATGATGTTTTATTCCATCTTAAACAGTTCCTGGCCTATCTTTTATCTTAAGCTTGTGCCTATGCCTTGTTTTATTATTCTGCCTGTTTACCAGTTGGGAGTACAGAATGGTTGGGTGAACTTTGTTTGCTGGAAGTGGGCAGGTTCTTGCATTGCTTGTTCCCGTGGCTACCCACCTACCTTTGGTACTTCATTAGAAGGTCACCAGCCCTCGTGTCTGAAGAATGACAGTGACGGCAGTGGTGGCGCACGCCTTTAATCCCAGCACTTGGAGGCAGAGGCAGGCGGGTTTCTGAGTTCGAGGCCAGCCTGGTCTACAGAGTGAGTTCCAGGACAGCCCGGCTACACAGAGAAACACTGCCTCAGAAAAACCAAAAAAAAAAAAAAAAAAAAAAGAACGACAGTGAAATTGTCCTTTGGCTTCTACATTCATGCGCATGTACATCAGTACACTAGTGTGCACTCCCCACACACATGTGAACACATAGCCATACACCTAGGAAGATAGATAGATAGATAGATAGATAGATAGATAGATAGATAGATAGATAGATAGATCACAGGTAGCCTTTAGGAATCAATGTCCAAATGTCCTGTGCTTTCAATGAGGGGCCATATACAATATGCTTTCCATTCAGGAAGAGGTGCTGACATGTATACACCAAGTTGTTTATACTGTGTTTCTACTCATGGAAGCCTATGTGGGATTTGGAGCTGGATGATCATGTTAGAGTTGTTCACAGCTGTCCAAGTTCCATACTCCCAGAAGAAAAACAGGCCTTTACCATGTATCCACAGTTTAAGCTGGGGGGGGGGCGGGGCTTGATTAATTAGTAATAGAGGAGATAGCCCCAAAACCTATCCTAGATCCCAACCAATGGGAAGCTCCCAAAACACGCCCTTGTCAAGGTCAGGCCCGCTGCTCTTGACTCTGGCCAGCACGCCGGTGATTGCTTGTGCTTGATGGGAGGTGCCAGAGCTAAGCAGAACTGTTTTGAGAGTAGAGTTGGGAAGACCAGCCAATCATTGGACGCTTGAAAGTATTGATTGGAGGGGTGGAGGGAACCATTCTTAGGGTGACAGCTTCTTCATCAGGGGGACTGTGATGCTCAATAATAAAAGAGTCATACTCTTGATATTGTCTGGCAAACTTGGAATGCGGTTGAGGAGAAGAGGAGAGAGTACTGATGGTCATGGTGGTATGTGTAGAGAGAGAGAGTGTGTGTGTGTGTTGTGTGTGTGTGTATGTGTGTGTGTGAGAGATAGAGAGACAGAGACAGAGAGACGAGGGAGACAGACACAGAGAGAGAGAGAGACAGAGAGACAGAGAGACAGAGGGAGACAGACACACAGAGACAGAGAGGGAGGGAGAGGGGAAGGAGGAGGGAGAGGAAGGGACGTAACCAGACTTCAGGAGCACAGCGGTGAACTAACAGTGGAGAATAACTTACAACATAGGCCACGCTCCCCCTTTCTCGTATGCTCCCCAAAGATCTCCAACTTATTTGCCCGAGACGAGATGGATGAGATCACCCAAGGTCTGATATCGGTGATGAAGAGGGAGCTGCCCCGCCACCCTCCCACCTTTGACAACCTGTACGAATACTTCATCAGCAGATCCAGGAAGAATCTACACGTCGTCCTCTGCTTCTCCCCTGTGAGTCTCCATCCCTTACGTGGCAGAATCACGCATCTGATAGGTGACCTTCTCGGTGACATACTTGGCCAAAGAGGAAACTTTCACAAGACTTTGAATTTCACAAGACAAATGAATTCTTTCCTAGCACAGTGATTCCTCGGACCCAAATCACATCACCGGTGTGGCTGTTTAAGAATATATGAGTTATTTGAGGTTGCTGCATAGCTTACCAGTTCACGAATCACTAAGAGACACATATTATTTGAATCGTGAAGACTTTGGTAATACAGCCCTGCCCATTTATATTTCCAATAGGGAACATAACGTCTTCTTGATGGGTTTTCAACTTTGACTATTTCTAGCTCACTGTGTTGGGCAATCTTGCAGACTTTTGCCCCATCTGGCTACTTAAATTTTAATTAGTTATGTAAAAATAAAATTCCAGTTTCTGGGTCTCGCTAACCTCGTTTCTGATGTTCACTGGCTGTGTGTAGCCAGTGGCTACCGTGCTGAGAAGCACTGCAGGAAACATACTTGTAGGTTATTTACATCCTTATGGAGTGTTTTACTGCATAGCTCTGCTCTGCTCTAGAGAGTCTTTTCCCCCTATAGGGTGGAGACACTGTCCAATGATCAGAACTCTTCTTTATATCGAGTTCCTGGACATATTAGGGTCAGAGCCTAAGCCCCAGGCATCCCAAAGAGACCAGCCATGGCTACAGGTATGGTACTCTATAGGTCAACTGCAGAGACAAATTAATAGTGAAAAACAGAAAGGGGAAATTTATTCAGTGTGATCACATTGAAAAGAAGAACCAAGGGGTTCTGTGGCATGCCCCTTCCCTGCCCCAAGTCCATCTTCCAGGTCCTATCCTGAGGTTTAAGTTTAGATAGAAGGCAAGAGCTATGCATAGCTAAGCAGTCTTCTCAAGGTGTAGCCCTGCCCATCCTTGGCTCCAGTCTTTCTTGTAAGGCTGTCTGACAGATCGTCAAGGTTGTGTGAGAGCTCGACAAAGAGAGGTTTAGAAAATCCTCTTCCCACCCAGGACTGTCACATCGGTACTCATCCCAGTGTCTGTGCAACTCCTGTCCCAATCCTCTTGCCAAGGTTTCTCCTTGTGAGTTTATCACTTTCCTTTTAGAAGGCTGTTCCTAGACTTGACACTAATATGGCAGCTATTTCCCCTGGGACAAGTTTGAATATGGCAGCCATTTCCCCAGGGCAGGAACTCAACATGGCAGCCATTTCTCTAGGACAGGAATCCAATATGGAAGCCATTTTTCTAGGACAGGAATCCAATATGGCAGCCATTTCCTCAGAACAAGAATCTAATATGGCAGCCATTTCTTTAGTCTGAAACTAATATGGCAGCCATTTCCCCAGGGCACCTCCTCTCAGCTAAACACTGACTAGGCACGCTGCTGCAGCCCCGGGAAGGTGGTTTCTTTTTTTTTTTTTTTTTCTTTTTTTTCAAGTTTGTAGCATTGCAGTGCTGGCGCAGGTAGTGGATACATCCCCCCCACCAGCTGACCATACTTCCACCGTGTTTCTCACCTCTTCTGACCTTGCTCTCCACAGGTTGGTGAGAAGTTCCGGGCACGGTCCCTCAAGTTCCCTGGCTTGATTTCAGGCTGCACCATGGACTGGTTCAGTCGCTGGCCCAAGGAGGCTCTGATCGCCGTGGCCTCGTACTTCCTTTTGGAGTATAACATTGTCTGCTCCATTGAGACTAAGAAGCACGTTGTAGAAACTATGGGCTCTTTCATGACATGGTTTCTGAGAGCTGCGAGAGTTACTTTCAAAGGTACTTGGTAGCTGTGAGAATTCTTTCCAGTGGGAAGTGAGGTTACATAAGATTGGTGGCTGCTGGAACTAGAACCATAAAGTTCTCTCCAAAGGGGAATTAAACGTAACGACCAGTAAGCGACTCTTTGCATAGATCACATCCCATTTTTCTTGCATTGATTTTCTAGTGATTAAATAATGAAAAGATGCCAGACAAATGAGATTTAAAAATTAACTAGGGGCCATGCTTTTTAAACACCTCTTTAACCCTCCAGGACTCCAAGCAGCAGATGCTTAATGAATCACTGTTTCATTTGCTTAATTTTGTTTTGAGAATGACCTAAATAATTCCTTGTAAACGGGTTTTAAAAAAAAAAGAGCCTCTTGTCCCAATGCATTAATTATTCTGATTAAGGAAGGGCACTGTTTTTAAGTTTCTTTATTGTCTTATGTTGAGGGAACATTTAGATTTGGCATTTGCATAGCCAAGTCTTATCAAAGCCTTTTTGGCAATTAATTATGAAACAGGACTTTAATTTGGTGCCAAAGAACCACTCAGGAAGAACGGTCATGGTGTACTCATTGTGAGCAAGCTGCCTAAAAGAAAAGAAAACAAAACAAAACAAAACTGAAGGGTTTTCTTTCCCCACAATGCATAGGAGCTGATGAGCAAGACTGGCAGGTAGGACTAAAGCAGGGTCTGCTGGGGCCTCCAGCACAGAGAGCTCCCTGTTTAGGGTGAGTGGATAGGTTAAGGGTGAGTGTTTGCTTAAGCCATCCCCTTCTTTTTGCTAGGACCATGCCCAGACCACCCCTCTTAACCCCCTTACCTGATTCTAGGTGTTTCTCAGACTCCCTGGTAATTAGTGGGTGAGAATCTTCACAGGTAGGCAGATGTTATTTCTTCTGCCTCTATCATCTGGGAGATCGATTTCTTCTTACTTTCACATGACCACAAAATGTGTTTCTTGATTTTTTTTTTTTTTTTTTTGAAAAATTTGCCACATCTTTTAAGCGTTTCCCATTCTCTTAAACTGAAGGATGGTTTTTTTGTATACAAAATGATTTTACAAAGTGAATGTTTTCACAAAATGCCGTAGTGATGGTTACATATATGTCCACATTCCGAACAAGCAAGCAAAAGACAAAAAAACAAAACAAGCAAAAGGAAGTTTGAAAGTGTTAAGAATCTCTCTGAACTCCAAAGGTGAGTAGTGAAGTCGAAAATGTAAGGCTACAGTCACGAAGACTCTAGAGTCTAGGACTAAAGCAGGGTCTGCTGGGGCCTCCAGAATCTCGAGCTCCCTGCTTAGGGTAAGTGGATAAACTTTGCGAGGTACAGAACCTTCCTGAAAAACTATGCTTGTTTTTCTGTGCAGAGTCTGGGTGATGCTGGGTGATGTGAAATTACCTTTTGTTTTTAACCTGTGGCCATACTACGGACTGAAGTGTAAAGCCCACAGTGAGTTGAACGGTGGTGACTCCAGTGTGGCTGTTTGGAGTTCAAGGCCAATTCGCCTAGCCAGGGGAGAGACTGGTCTCCTGCTGAGCAGTAAATAACAGCCAAGTGGAAATAAATTATGAAGACCATTGGCATAAGCCAAGCTATCCCTCCTTTCTGCCCAGAAACTTGCTGTTGACAGAGCATGCTCATGTATGCTAATTTATTTGATCTTTACAAACCCTGATGGAGTGACAGACATCCTTCCCTCAGCTTTCCATATGTGGAATCACCCTTGAGGCCAAAGCAACAGACAGATATGTCCTGTGTTTTCCCATGGCCTTCTGGGATGCCAGCTACCTCCCATGGCTTTCCCAGTGGAAGCAAGCAGAGTAAGGGGCATTTCGCTGACTGAGGAGCCTATCTTTATATTTCATTTTCAGATACCGCCGAAGAGCCCATGTGACTCCCAAATCATATCTGTCATTTATAAATGGTTATAAGAACATCTACAGTGAAAAGGTGAAATATATCAACGAGCAAGCGGAACGGATGAATATCGGTAAGAAGGATGGCTGGTTTTGTCTTTTTTAGGGTTTGTTTGATGGCAGTCCCAGTGTTTTATTGAATGGGTATCATTGTGTTTGAAAATTAAACACTGTTTGTTTTTTTTTTTTTTTTGACTAAAAGTATGTATATGTGTTTGTGACTGTGTGTGAGCATGTGACTGTGTGTGAGCATGTGACTGTGTGTGAGCATGTGCCTGTGTGTGAGCATGTAACTGTGTGTGAGCATGTGACTGTGTGTGAGCATGTGACTGTGTGTGAGCATGTGACTATGTGTGAGCATGTGACTGTGTGTGAGCATGTGACTGTGTGTGAGCATGTGACTATGTGTGAGCATGTGACTGTGTGAGCATGTGACTGTGTGTGTGTGATTGTGTGAGCATGTGACTGTGTGAGCATGTGACTATGTGTGAGCATGTGACTGTGTGAGCATGTGACGTGTGTGTGTGATTGTGTGTGAGCATGTGACTGTGACTGTATGTGACCATGTGACTGTGTGTGAGCATGTGACTGTGTGTGAGCATGTGACTATGTGAATATGTGACTATGTGTGAGCATGTGACTGTGTGTGAGCATGTGACTGTGTGTGAGCATGTGACTGTGTGTGAGCATGTGACTATGTGTGAGCATGTGCCTGTGTGTGAGCATGTAACTGTATGTGACTATGTGAATATGTGACTATGTGTGAGCATGTGACTGTGTGTGAGCATGTGACTATGTGTGAGCATGTGACTGTGTGAGCATGTGACTGTGTGTGTGTGATTGTGTGTGAGCATGTGACTATGTGACTGTATGTGACCATGTGACTGTGTGTGAGCATGTGACTGTTGTGTATGTGACTAACCATGTGTGAGTATGTGACTCTGTGTGTGTGTGTGTGTGTGTGTGCGTGTGCATATGGAGGTCAGGAGGGGACACTGGGTCCCTTGCAGCTGGAGTTATAGGAAGTTTGAGGTGCCCTGCATGGGTGCTGGGAATAAACGTCAGGTTCTCTGCTAGAGCACTACAGGCTCTTAACCTACTGTTGGGCTGGAACCTCTGCTCTCCCACCCCTTCATGAGCTGGGAAACCCCATTGCCTTCCTTTTCCCAACCCTGCCTGAAAAACTCCGGACAAAGAAAGTCTCCAAGAACCCAGTTCCCCCATTCTTGGCAGCTGTGGCAACCTCCTCCCTGATGCTGCCAGCCACCCAAGTCCCCGGTTAACCGCTCAGCTCTTGACCACACTCGGGCACAAACCTAGCCTGCGGCTGACATGTCATTACCCTTTACCTATAGTCAATAAAACTTCTCACCCTAGCCTGGGTGTGAGACTTCCTCAGCTCTGTTCTTCGGGACTGATGAACCTGTCTAGGAGCAGTGCCTAACAAAGTTGCCTTTATCTGCTTTTAATCTGGCCTTTATCTGTGTCACTGAGGGAGAGAAAAAGTCTATCAACTATAAGCTGTCTTTCCAGTTCCTACGTATTTATTTATATATTTATTCTTGGTACTTATTTTGAGGCAGCGTCTCCTATAGTCTACATTGGCCTCTAGCTCTCACTCTCTCTCTCTCTCTCTCTCTCTCTCCAGGATGATCTTGAACTCCTGAGTGTTTGTCTAATATTAATTTAATTATTAAAAGTAGGTCCTGTTAGCAAATGCCATTTGACTTGGTAAAAAAACAAACAAACTGGGCAGTTGTAAACAGAGGACCCCTTTCTTTCTCTAAATCCATTTCCAATGGCGTTTTTAGCCCTGGGTTCACTGTGTCAGGCATGAATCACAGTCTCCGAATGCCTCTTGCTGACTTGGAGAAGCCATTCCCGGGAGAAGCACAAACCGGAATGAAATAAAACTGGGGCTGGGGAGATGGCTCAGTGGGTAAGGTGTATGTTGCATAAGATGAGGACCCAAGTTCGGATCCCAGCAACCGTGTGAAAAGCTAGGCATGCTAAGAATACTGATTTGGTCTTGTCTTAAAGACACGTGTATTTCTGTCTGTGACGAGCCATGTTGCGTCTGGTATGTATGCTACACATGTGCCTTCCTTATACATAGCAACTATATACCTAATGTCTATAATCAGCAAGGGTGTGTCCCGTGTGTTTGAAAAGGTCTCGACAAGCTGATGGAGGCGAGCGAATCTGTGGCGAAACTCTCACAGGACCTCGCAGTGAAGGAGAAGGAACTGGCCTTGGCTTCCGTGAAAGCAGACGAAGTGAGTTGGCACGCACCCTGTCACGACTGACAGGAAACACTTTCCCGCTGTTTGAAAAGCATTTTTACATTGTTATGTAATTCTTGAATAATTAATTAAAATTACCTATAGAAATCATTATTTTAGGACTTTATTAAAAAATAAATAAATGGGACCCTGGCTGCAGACTAGGTGTGGTAAGACCATTAGCCTGTACCATTTATCTTACACAGTGACATGTCTAGATAGGGATGTCCTCTGCCTGGTCTAGAATGTTCTTTTTTTCTCTCTGTCTACCTAAGTTCTTGCTGTCACTTACCTGCCTGTGCACTTTCTCCTTAACTGTGAGTTATATTAAGTCTTGTCTTTAAGGTCTTTGCATATTCTAATTTTCTAGGGGAGCCAAGGATAATCTGTCTGTCTGTCTGTCTATCTATTGATCTATCTATCAATCTATCTCTTGGTTTCTAGAGACAGGGTTTCAGTCCTGGCTTTCCTTGAACTTACTCTGTAAACCAGGCTGGCTTTGAACTTGGAGCTCCTCCTGCCTCTGCCTCCTGAGTACTGGAATTTAAGTTGCTCAGTGAATTGTTTTCATTATCTAGACATTCATAGACTGGAAACACTGTTTTTTTTTTTTTTTTTTCTTTTGGTTTTTCGAGACAGGGTTTCTCTGTGTACCGGGCTGTCTGGAACTCACTCTGTAACCAGGCTGGCCTCGAACTCAGAGATCCGCCTGCCCTGCCTCCCAAGTGCTGGATTAAAGGCGTGCGCCACCACCACCCGGCTGGAAACACTGTTTTTATGAAAGCTTGTATTTGTTCACATGTACTCTAAGCTCAAGGACAACTTATAAGATGGATATTGCAAGGTACCTCAGAAACTAAGATTTATTTTTAATTATATGTGTGTGTGTGTGTGTGTGTCTGCATGCACACAGTGCCCATGGAGGCCAGAAGAGGGCGCCTGGTCTCTTAGAGCTGGGGTTACAGATGGTTGCGAGCCACCTGCTGTGGGTGCGTGCAAACTGGATTCAGGTCCGTTGGAAGAGTGGTCAGTGATTCTAAGTGCTGAGCCATCTCCCCAAACCCCGTCAGAGTAATACACATTACAACATAGGTGACTTAGATGGAGATGTTTGCTCTTAGTTTCTTGGTTTGTACTCTACTAAATAAAATATCTCGCAGACCCAAACCCATATGTTTTGCTCTAAAGGGTTTGTCTGAATTTACCAGGTCCTGGCAGAGGTCACGGTGAGTGCCCAGGCTTCAGCCAAAGTGAAAAACGAAGTCCAGGAGGTAAAAGATAAAGCTCAGAAGATTGTGGATGAAATCGACAGCGAGAAGGTGAAAGCGGAGACAAAGCTGGAGGCCGCCAGACCTGCGCTGGAGGAAGCAGAAGCAGCCCTGAATGTGAGCCCGCTCTCTTGTGCATGCTCTCTCTCTCTCTCTCTCTCTCTCCTCTCTCTCTCTCTCTCTCTCTTTCTCTCTCTCTCTCTCTGTGTGTGTGTGTGTGTGTGTCTGTCTCCCCTGTCTCCTCTCTCCCCTCCCCCTCTCCCCTTCCCCTTTCCCCCTTTCTCTCTCTCTACACAAATCCTCCCTGGTGCCAGGTTTCCTTATGTGGAATCAACCCCGGACCTTTGCAATCAGGAAGCAGAGCCGCACTCTCAATCCCGTTTATAACGCAGTCTGGAGAAAGATGTTGGCTCGTTTCCTCAGCTACAAGGCTTTAGTGTGCTTGCCCCTTGTCACCTCTAACTTTCTTTGCTGAACCAGCCTTTCACGAGACCCGGAAACAGCCTGCAGACAGCAGCCTAACCTAGGGACGTCCAGTCTTTCGACACTGAGACACAATGTTGTCAGCTCCAGATGTCTTGAGCTGCACTCAGAGCTATCCTGAGACACATGTGGCTGGGGACCCTGGGGTTGGACAAGCCTCCCGAGACCATAATAGATTCAGATAACGTAGACGGACAGCCATCCTAGCCACTCGCCCCTTGAAGACTCTTGTAACTTTTAACCTCTCTCTATGGATGAAGTTTCCGACCTGGGCGTCCATGCTGTGAGGCAAGAAGGGTACAGTTTTTATCCTCTTCCTCCCTTGCTCTCTCTACCTTGCCTTCCCTCCCTCCTTTTCTTCTCCCATCACTGTGTTTTCTTTCAAAAGAAAGAAGAGCCCAGGCTGGCCTCCAGCCATCCTTCCGCCTCAGCTTCCTAAGCGACTTAAACATCGTGTGTGTGTGTGTGTGTGTGTGTGTGTGTGTGTGGTGTGTGTGCCGCATGTGTGTGTGCACAAAGCACTCAACAGGTACCCAGCTCTGGAGGAGGGAGGCGGGCCTTTCCTTCTCACGATCACCACTTCTACTCACATAATCTGGAGTCAGTGTTCCTGATTTTTAAGTCTCCATAGCCATTATAACAATCTCTCATAGATCATTGAGATTTCTATGTAGGCATTAGAATAAGATCATTTGTTGGGCACATCGACAATTTTTCATCTAGTATCTGTCTGTTATTACTATCTACTTATCTATATTTATATGTACATATGGATCTGTATATTATGCATGTAGTATGTATGTATGTATCTGTGTTTACATGTACATGTGTATGTATTATGTATATATGTATCTATTTATACATGTTTGTATTGTGTATCTATATATATGTACATATGTATGTTTATTATATTTATACATGCACATGCATGTATTATGTATATACATATGTATCTGTTTATATGTACACATGTATGTGTTATGTATCTATTATATTTATATATACACATATGTATGTGTTATATATGTATCTATGTTTACATGTACATATGTAGTATCTATTATTGTATATATGTATCTGTTTATATGTACATATGTATGTATTATGTATGCATCTATATTTATACATATGTATGATGATATGTATGTATGTATCTATCTATCTATCTATCTATCTATCTATCTATCTATCTATCTATCTATCTCTGAGAATCTGTTGCTGATAAAAAACTTGACTCCACTCCTATCCATTTCTTGAACTTTGCCCTTGCTTCTCTGTTGCTACATACTGTATGACTCTCCCATACAAAAGCACCTGGGGGGTTCTGGAAGAATCATGTCTCCTTACCTTTACATGTACCTAAATGGCCTCCTGTACCTGTCCTTGCCAGGGCTGCTTTTCCTAACCTTTGCTGCCTGACCACAGCCATCCTTAGAATCTGGGCCCAGTCCTCACCCCTCTAGAATATTTTCTGTTCTTCTTCTGAGCTCATCTCTGTCCTCCCATCACCCTAAGCTTCTGTCCTGACAGGAATCTTACTTTAAAGTATTTCCCCTGCCTCCCTTGGGAGACATGAAGGCAAGGGCTGTTTCTGTTTGCTTTGTTTTATATAGGAGAATGCCTGCAGTTGTTAAATGAATAAATTCTTTAGTTCCATGTCCAGGATGCACCACCTCCCTCCACTACCTTTATGGATCTTCTGTGAAAGAACCAGATGAATCTTGAGACATTTCATTGACCCGTGTTCTCCTTGTCTCCCTTGTATGTTGGGAGTATTGGTTCACTTTCTATTGCTGTGATAAAGCACCATGACCAATGGTATAAAAGAAAGAGTTTAACTGGGCTTCCAGTTCCAGAGGGTCCGAGTTTATGCTGGTGGGGCGAAGGCATTATGGGAGATAGTTGGAGCAGCAGCTGAGATCTCACACACCAGGCCACAAACAGGAAGCAGAGAGCACACTGGGAAGGGTGTATTTGAAACTTCAAAGCCCATCCCCAGGAACACACCCCCTCCCACAAGACCACACCTCCAGATCCTTCCCAAACAGTTCCTACCAACTTGAATGACCAAGCATTCAAACATAGGAGCCTATGGGAGCTGCTCTCTTTCAAACCACCATATCCGACAATGCCTTCAGTTAAATCCAACTCACAGCTCCTAAGCGTATTTCCATAAGCCTTATGCTGTAACAGTTTCTCTCGTTTCTGTGGATTTTCTCCTCCTTCCAGAGACAAGATAGCTCTAAGAATAAAAAAACTAAAAAATTAGCCGGGCGGTGGTGGCGCACGCCTTTAATCCCAGCACATTGAGGCAAGGCTAGCGATTTCTGGTTTCGAGGCCAGCCTGTTATAGAGTGTCTCCACGTACACCAGGGCCTGACACAGAAAACCCTGTCTCGAAAAACTAAAAATAAACACTACAAAATTAAGGTTTCTTTTTTTGCTTTCTTCTTTTTTTTTTTGGTTTTTCGTGACAGGGTTTCTCTGTATATCTGGCTGTTCTGACTCACTCTGAGACAGTGGCTTGACTCAGAATACGCTGCCTCTGCTCCCAGTACTGGGATAAAGGGCGCCACACATTGCCGGTCAAAACTTAAAGTTTCTGATAATCGGGCTTTGTTCTTTTACTTTAGAAAGGTTTATGTGCATGAATGTTATATGAACATGTACATTTGTATTTACATACCTATGCATGCCACAGGTATGGCAGATATACATGCGCAGTGTGGAACCAGATTTGACATCAGATGTCACCTTCACTTATCTTTTTTTTTGAGACAGGTTCAATGACAGATATTCAGTTATATGGAACGGCCTGGGATCTCTGTCTTTGTCATAGGAACCTACTAAGACTCGGGGCCTCATGCTTGGCATAGAAATCACTTCACCAACGGAGCCATTTCCCCATCCCTGTCTCCCTTCTTAATATCTGTACACTGTTTTGACAATGCAAGCTATCTGAATGTTAGGTGCTGAAATCTAGCAAAGGTCTGGGCAGTGGGCCACGTGTGATGGTGACACTTTAAGTCAGTCAAGCGAAGGGCAATGGAACAAGAGTAAAGTCAAATAAACAGAAATCTGAACCTAACCATGAAGGAGCCATGTCTTAGTTAGGGTTTTACTGCTGTGAACAGACACCATGACCAAGGCAACTCTTATAAAGGACAACATTTAATTGGGGGTGGCTTACAGGTTCAGAGGTTCAGTCCATTAACATCAAGACAGGAGCATGGCAGCATCCAGGCAGGCATGGTGCAGGAGGAGCTGAGAGTTCTACATCTTCATCTGAAGGCTGCTAGCAGAATACTGGCTTCCAGGCAGCTAAGATGAGGGTCTTAAAGCCCACACCCACAGTGACACACTCCAACAAGGCCACACCTACTCCAACAAGGCCACACCTCCTAATAGTGCCACTCCCTGAGCCAAGCATATATAAACCATCACAAGCCATTATGCAGAAACCATAGGGTTTGATTCCCCTGAGGAGATGATGACAGGAATTGGAAGATGAGGTATGCTTTGATTGTTTTCTGCTTTAGTCATTTAAAGATAATAGGTTTCCATATATATGTCTACTAATACCACTCAGGAAAAAAATTTTTTTATATTGATTCCTGTCCCATCTAGCAGGGCAGTAAACAGGGTTCAGGGGAGATCCCCTGAAAGAAAAAGGATGGAGGACACAGGCAAATGCAAAGAACAGCAGCTTGTCTTTAGGCTGATCAAACCGCCATTTTTACTTTTTCACACAGGGGTTATATATACAAAAAGGCAGGATGTGGGGACGGGGATGACACAGGAGCATAGGTGTTCAGGGGGAGTACAGATATCTTCCAGAACAGTGTGTCAGCTGAATGAAGGTTCAGGGAACAGTCACTATGACTCCACCTATGATTCACTTGTATCTAAGTTGGTACTATCCACCAAGGCTACCCAAGATCTATGACTATCCACAAGACCTATGACTACTTGTTCCTATCCAGGCTGGTAAATTTCCACCAAAGCTGCCTGTTTACAACTATCTTATAGCTATGTGTTTCAGTGTTTTTCCACAGAGACCTAAGACTTTGGGTTAGCAGGCTGACTTAGGCTTATTGCTTGATTTTAGGCCTTCAGTGTATAAGCAAGGCTGCCCCTGACAGATTCCTGTTCCCAACTACAGACCATCAAACCAAACGACATAGCCACGGTCAGGAAGCTTGCCAAACCACCACATCTCATTATGAGAATCATGGATTGTGTCCTGCTGCTGTTCCAAAAGAAAATAGACCCCGTCACCATGGACCCAGAAAAGCCCTGCTGCAAGCCATCATGGGGAGAGTCGTTAAAGGTAAGAAAAATAACTTTGAAGTCTTGTGAGGTGCAATCAGGTATTGTAGGACATGAAGAGTCAGCCAGACTAGCTGTCAGATAATCACCAACGACCATGAATTCAGGAGTTCACCTTAAACTTCACGACATATCCGGCTCTCCCCCCCCCATCACTGCCACACAGTCCCTGCTATAATAAATGTATAAAAAGATAAGGCTCATGTTGGTTCACTGTTTTGTTTTCAGGCCTTAATTGATTGGTAGTAGGCAGGCATGCATGGCCCTGGGCAGCAGCTGAGAGCTTACACCTTGAGACACTGCCAGAGACTAATTGGCAATGACTTTCCCTTCTGAAACCTTAGAGCCCACCCCAGTTTCACACCTCTTCCGACAAGGCCACACCTCCTAATCCTTCCCAAACAGCTCCATGAACTTAGGACCGAGTGTTAGAATATAGGAACCTATAGGGGCCATTTTGATTCAAACTACCAGGGCTAATAAGTCCATATCAGTGCAGGAAGGCAGGGTTTCTCTTCCCCCAGACCTGAGAGGTTGCCATGCTGTCTTCCAGCTGATGAGCGCCACGGGGTTCCTGTTTAGCCTGCAGCAGTTCCCCAAGGACACCATCAACGAAGAGACGGTCGAGTTACTGCAGCCATATTTTAATATGGACGACTACACTTTTGAAAGTGCCAAAAAAGTCTGTGGCAATGTGGCTGGGCTACTGTCCTGGACACTTGCTATGGCAATATTTTACGGCATCAACAGGGAGGTGTTGCCCCTGAAGGTAAAATTTCCCTCTCCCCCATAAATCAGTGCTTGGTAAAAATCAATCATAAGAATTCGTGTTAGCTGGTTGTACAGCCTGGTCTTCATGTGGGGCTCCTAATAGTGGGAACAGGAACTGTCTCTGACTCTGTTGCCTGACTTTGGGGACCCTTTTTCTCTACTGGAATGCTTAGTCTAAAAAAATCTGCAGACATGCACCTAGTCTTCCTGCAATTTGATATGCCAAGGCTGGTTGATACATACCCATGGGAGGCCTCCCCTTTTCTGAAGAGAAAGGGAGGAGGGGGAAGAGGAGGGGAGGTTGGGGCAGGGAGGACTGGGAGGAGAGGAGAGTGGAGAAACTGCAGTTGGGATATGAAGTAAGTAAATAAATTAAATAATTTAAAAAATATAATAAATATATGCCCCACGTGGTGGGAGAGAATAGACTATACCTACTCTTTAAAACAAAAGAAATTACTATTAGCAGACAGACTGTAATTTAGAGGGACATGGGTAACCATGTTTAAATTTTAGTATTTATTAATTATTTTTGTAATGTATAGCCCAGGATGGCCTGGAACTAGTTCTATAGACCATGCTGATCTACAGGAATCTGCCTGCCCTGTTTCCCACCTGGATCCATCCCACGGGAGCTAAAGCCGTACACCACTCTGCCTATCTTTCATTTTTGTGGCCTTATAAAGTTTCTCTTCTTTTTCCTTTTTTATATCTTGGCGATGCAGACAACCAAAAGTAACTTGTTCACGTCAACAGGAAATTAGTTTTTTCAGAATAACCATCGAGCTGCCATAAAGGCAAGCATTTCTTTGAAAGCTCAGAGGCTAGGACTCAGCTTGCTCACGGCATTCCAAACTATATAGAAGTTCAGATCAGCACCTAGAAATGTCCGTGATTTCCGGCACTGAGTGAAGACCTGATTTAAAGTCTAAAATACATTAGCAAAGTTGCTTTCAAAAGGAGAGAAGCAAGGGGTTGGGAGATAGCTCAGCCCGTAAAAGCTTGCTTTGCACGAATAAAAAGCTGAGTTTCATCTGTGAAAAGAAAGCCCCAGTGTGATGTAAGTTCAGCACCTGAACTTACCGGGCAGAGACAGGTAGATCCTGTGGTTCTGTGGTCAGTCCTGCACATATTTAAATACACGCACGTATGTAGATACTTACGTACGCACGCACGCACGCACTGTGAAAGGAGAGAAACCAGGAAGTCTTGGAAATGCAGGCAGGGCCTTAAGAGGGAAGTTGCTGCTGTCCAAAATCTCAACACCAGCCAAACTTCTTTTTAATATGAGGAAGTAGACATTCTCAAACATGCAACCAAAGCATCGGGCAGTAGCCAAGCTCCCACCATGTATGCATGTACAACATATGTTGTCTATACACTGTCAGGGTATCATGTCTGAGGGGACAAAAATCACCCTTAGGTGATTTATGCAACGATGCGTAAAATATTTCACCATATCCCCAGGCTCAGAGTCAACCCCTGCACTCTTACCAAGCTGAAAGCACCATGGGCGGGCAAGCAGACTGCTAGTCTTCGAGAGACACGACGGCCTCTTTAAGCTCTGCATAGATAATTCTGAATGAAATAGAAAATAAAAGTTTTAATAGAAGGAAACGATGGGAAAACAGCAAATACAGCCCCAAATGGAAAGATAACCAAATGAAAACTTTACTAGAAATTTAGATTCAGAGGTAAAGGACCAGTAAGAGCAAAGGGTTGGTTTTTTTTTTTTAATTAATAAAAAATATGATCCACAACAAAAATTTAATTATAATAATGCTTTGTGAAAGAAACAAGATGGCGTTGGATTAAATAAAACATAAAAAGGAATGAAAATCTATTTGTATATTAAATGAGAACCAAGAAAACCACTCTGGTGGCTTGAGACTGTGGACAGCCATTGATAGATCTAGGCGGTCTGAGCCAGCTTCACACGAGTCAGCACAGTGGTGCAGCCTTTAATCCCAGCTCCTGGGAGACAGGGGCAGGTGGATCGCTGGGACTTTGAGGCTAGCTTGGTCTAAGAGTGAGAACCCTTTAAATAAATATGCCAACAAGTACACAAGAAAGAAAAGAGACATTTATTAAAGAACTTCTGCCCCAGGAAGCTCTGGCAGTGTAGCAGTGATTAATTATTTTAAACTGACAGGAAGCAGATAGTTACCATGTAGGATTTAGAAAAGAAAGAAGGAAAGGAAAAAAGTTACAGTAACTTCATTTCAAAAAGCATCTTTACCAAAACCACAGACCAAATTGCTGACATATCCAGTAGCATTTATCACTGTATCATTTTTAAGAATTAAAAGCCAGCAGGATGAAAAATATGTATGAATGCAGGGTAATGTTAGTAAGGACGCATTCAGATGGTAAAACATCACAAAGTCATTATCACCAGTTGAAAAAGCATTCCAACAAACCGGAGAGATGGCTCCACAGTTAAGAATACTGGCTGCTCTTGCAGAGGACCTGGGTTCAATTCTCAGTACCCACATGGTGGCTCAGAACCTCAGTTCCAAGGGATTTGGTTACCTTCTTCTCAGACATGCAAGCAGGCAAAACACCAAACACATAAAGTGATTTTTTTTAATTTAAAAATATCTATGTGCAGTGATGATTAAAGTCTATCAATTAAAAAATTTAAAATGACATTTAGTACCTTTTTAAAAAAGAGAAACTAGACTTTATTTCCATATTTCTTACATTAAAAATATGGAACACCTCATGAATTTGCGTGTCATCCCTTGCCCAGGGGCCGTGGTGATCTCCAACTTCAGTACAGGAGCTGCCAAAGCAAACACCATTTGGTACCTTCTTAACACAGTACTTATGTCTAAAAAAAAAAAAAAAGTTTTTTAAAAATTCTTTCTTTGCATTGCTGCATTTTCTGTGTTTTCCATAGCGACCATTAATAATTAAAAGGGGGAAAATTAATAAAATATCCCCAAGACAGCCTGCCTCCCCAGTTGCAAACACTGAAACAGATGACCCCAGAAGTAGCACCCGCTGCAGAAATTCTGTGATTTATGTGATAATTTACAAACTAAGATCATGAATGTTTCATGGGCGCGTGTGACTCCATGTGAACCATTTCCCTTCTTTCTAAGGCAAACCTGGCCAAGCAGGAAGGGCGCTTGGCTGTGGCCAACACGGAATTAGGGAAGGCCCAGGCGCTGCTGGATGAGAAGCAGGCTGAGCTGGATAAAGTGCAGGCCAAGTTTGACGCTGCGATGAATGAAAAAATGGTGAGACGGGAGAAAAGACATACAGGTGCCCTGCAGGCAGCAGCTCTGAGGTTAAATGAAATGCATCTTTAAGGCTTATACATAAAGACATGGGCATGCTTGACATGTGATCGCCCAGTACCTATAGACATGAGATGATGTTTAAATCAGGGCAGATACTTATCTCCTCAAGTATTTACGTTTCTCAGATAGCACGAATTCCCTCTCATATGTGGAACCTATCTGTGTGTCTTTTGCCACTCAGCCTTATCTGTTTAGATCTATCTCTGCCTTCTAGCCATTCATATTTATTATCTATTCATCTATCTATCTATCTATCTATCTATCTATCTATCAATCATCAATCTATAGCTATCTGTCTATTCATCCATGTAGATACATATTTATATCTATCTGTATATCTATTTATTACCCATAGTGTATGTATCTATATATCTATCATCTATGTATCTATGTATCTATCATCTATGTATCTATGTATTATCTATGTATCTATGTATCTATCATCTATGTATCTGTCTATGTATCTGGGTACCTATCTATCATCTGTCTATCCATCCATATAGATATATATCTCTATCTGTATATCTATTTATTCTCCATTTATGTGTATATATGAATGTATGTATCTATTTATGTGTCCATCATCTATGTATCTATGTATCTGTGTATCTATTTATCACTCATCAGCCTATTCATCCATATGGATATACATTTATATCTATCTGTATGTTTATTTATCCATCCATCCATTTATATGTATGAATACATGCATCTATCTATCTATCTATCTATCTATCTTTCTATCTTCATCATCATCATCTATTTATAAATGACATAAAAGCAGAAGGAAAATGTGGGGTTAAGGGAGAAACAGAACCCTTAAAATGGGAGGGATGACAACAGGGACATCGATGTAAGCAAAGCACAATTGTATGCACATGTGAAATGCCATAATGAAACCCATTATTTTGAATACTGACTAAAAATGAATTAAAAGTATAGCATCATTTTTTTTGGTAAAGAGTTAATAATAGAAGTACTACTTTAACTTACATAAATCTTGGGGTCTCATAAAATTTCCTTGAATTTTAGCCTCACTTAATTTTTATATAATTAATTATTCATCTTGGGGACAGAGTTCTGTGCACCCCCCCTCCCTTTCTCCACTCAGTCTAGCCAAAGATGACTTTGAATCTCTGATCCTTTTGAATCCTCACCTGTAGGGTGCTGGGGTTACAGGCTTCACTACCATGCCTGGTTTTATGTGGTGCTGGGAATCAAACCCAGGGTTTCCTGCATGCTAGGCAGACACTACACCGACTGAGCTCCATCCCAGCCCTCTTTACATGTCTTTGAAATTTTGTAAGGTTAAAAAAAAAAAATCACCATATACTAAAATGAATGATCCAAATGTAATTGGTGTGTTAATTTGTCACTGTGTTATTTTCCAGCCACAGTTTATTTTGCAAGCTGAGAAATTCCTCTGGATAGTTTTATCCACAAACTCAACACATCCCCGCTCGAGAGCTTTAAAATGTTGTCTGAGACGTTTCTCATTTCTGAATGCAGGACCTGCTCAACGATGCCGACATGTGCAGGAAGAAGATGCAGGCAGCCTCCACGCTCATTGACGGGCTGAGTGGAGAGAAAGTCCGGTGGACTCAGCAAAGTAAGGAGTTCAAGGCCCAGATTAATAGGTAGGTAGTCTTCGTGGGAGCCCTTCTTAGCCACCCACTCCCGTTCCACCTCTCTGTGACATTGAGATCATTAATCCTACCTCCATCTATACATCTCTGAATCCCCCGAAGAGACAAAGCTCTCTGCTGGACACATTTCTAGCAGGGTGGTGGGGGAAGGGCACACATCTGGCGATGTTCCAGTTCACCATTCACCAGGACTGCCTGACACTCGTCTGATTCCCTCGGCTTACCCTCAGTGATTTCGAAAATGTGCATTAGGCAGGGGAGAGGACTCAGCCAGTGAAGGTCCTGCCTTGCAAACCTGTGGAAAGGCAAACGTGATAGTGTATATCTGGAATCCCAGAACTAGGAGGATAGAGAGACAAGTAGATCTCTGGGGCCTCTCTGGTCAGCTAGTGAGCTCCAAGCCAGAGAGAAACACTGTCTCAAAAAAACCAAACAAACAAGGTGAGGAATGACAACTGGCGTCGACCCTGGCCTATGTACAGGAGTACTGGAGCCCGTGCGTTTGCGCATGCGCACTCACATACACATGGGTTCCTGCACAAGTGAGTATGCAAACATATACACAAAGTGTTTGCCTAAGACAGGTTGTGAACAGAGTGTGTAATAGGAAGAAGGCATGGTCCGCCCGTTTGTGTCTCCTCTGACACATGCGAGTGTGACCCCGCCCACCCCTTTTCGATGTCTTCCCACATCCAGGGGCAAAGAGAGATTATACCCTTTGGCAAAGCAAGCCTGCACCGTGGCTTCTCCCGTGGCTCCCTCTGAGGAGAGGGCATCTGCATTTTTTTTTCTTCACAGACTCGTAGGCGATGTTCTGCTATGCACAGGGTTTCTCTCCTACCTCGGCCCCTTCAATCAGATATTTAGGAACTATTTGCTTAAAGACCAGTGGGAGTTGGAGTTGAAAGCGCGGAAAATCCCTTTCACCGAAAACCTGAATCTTATCTCGATGTTGGTGGACCCTCCAACAGTAAGTTTGACTCTTCCTGGCAATATCAGAATGTCAGCCTTCTTTTAGTTCTTACCATAAGCAAGAAGCCAAAGAATGTCTGTTTTAATTTTCTGTAGTTGAAAACTTTATTTCCATTACTTAAGACAGCTTCAATGGCTTTCTGTGGTTTAAAATGTTAATTCTGTTACATTTTCTTTCAAAGGTTTGAGGCAAAAGTAGGTACCACCTAGATATTATATTATGTACATAAATATAATACATATTAGGCATTGTATATTTCATATATGAGGTATTTATATATGTAAATACAATCTATTAAGCATCATATATGTTATATATGAGATATTTATTTATGTAAATATATATGGGGATTATATATGTTATATATATTAGATATTATAGTGTATTAGTTTCTTTTCTTACTGCTGTGACAAAATAATCTAAGGAAAAAAGGATTTGTTTTGGCCCACAGTTTGAGGGTAAAGTCCTTGATGTCAGGAGAAGCCATTCAGTGGCTGGTCACACTGCATTCGCAGTCAGGAAGCAGAGAGAGGAGGATGACAGTGTAAACGTCACTTTCTCCTTTTTTATTCTTTGTGCTGAAGCATGTCTCCTGGGTAACTACAAACCCAGTTAAGCCGATGCACGCTCAGGTACCGATGACCAGCAGCAAGCCTGACTTGCCGGGAGTTTGAGACCAGTGTCAAACTTGCCAAGCTCCTGTGGTCACAAGTACTTCTCAGGCAGTTTGTATTCAAACTGATGTGAATTCTGGTGTTGCAAGTAGGCTGGGGGAGGGAAGGCTGTGGTTTTCCCATGCTTTGTATTTAAAGGTTAAAAGTAGCCTCTGGTTCAAACAATGTTACAGGGGATTACAATGGATTACACATAGGAGATACGTGGGGCATTGTGCGCCAAGGTGGGTTCAGATAGCCCTCAGGGATCTGGGTCTTTGGAGGTGCTAGGGGTGATTTAGCAAAGGTGGATTCTGGTTGCTCCATGGGCTCTCTGGGGGATTTCATTGGCCATGATGTAATCCCACTTAAATTTGCCGAAGGAAATCGTCATGCTTACCACTGATTGAACTCCTACCGGTGGATTCCAGCCAAAGTCTCCCCAGCTGTGCAGTTATCTTTGCATCAGCCTTGTAGGCAGAACCAGAGGGCAGGAAGAAGAGGAGCACTGGAGGATGAAGGCTATCTTCTTCCCTGACACTGGCTTACTTTCACAACCCTTCTGTATGTATGTATATATATATGTATATATATATACACACACATAATATATATCAGCCTAAGAGGACAAACCAGATGTATCCATTAGATCAATAGTAGGGACACATGTTCCGTTCTTAGTACCCACAGTGGGTGGCTATCAGCCCCTGTACCTCCAGGTCTGGGGGAAATAACTCTCTCTTCTCCCTCTGCAAGTAGTATCCTCCCTCATGTGTCCAAAACCATCCACCCACACATACATGGATAAACTAAAAATGTAGATGCCAAATATCAAAATCTGCTTTCTGATCCTAAACTTAATTAGCATCGCTTGGTTCATATTTGCCGCTTGGTTTGGTTTTTTACCCCCCACTAGATGCCCCAAATGGAAACCGTGTTTAATGTTATAAGCTCTCAACGGCCAACCATCACATTCCTGTTCTTTAAGCGGGCATCCTCCCATGTATTCCTCTTCAGATTGGTGAGTGGGGCCTGCAGGGACTCCCTGGAGATGACTTGTCGATTCAGAATGGCATTATTGTGACAAAGGCCACCAGATATCCTCTGCTCATTGATCCCCAGACTCAGGGGAAAACATGGATCAAATCAAAGGAGAAAGAAAATGACCTGCAGGTATGTCTGACTTGGTGTATATATAAACCAGAATGCCCTCTCAAAGTCTCAGCAGAACCTGCCACCCGTGAAGTTGTCTGTGCCCCTGGGCTTGCTATTCCTGTAACATACTTAGTTGCTGGAATCGCCAACCCTATTAAGCCCATATGAAAGATAAACAATCCAGATATTATAGTTATAAGCCATATGCCTAGATTGGGCAGGTCTAACTCTGTACTATTCTTCTCCACCTGTAAGACTCCCTTGCTACTTCCGGTTTCTCCCAGTCACGTGGTTCTGGTCTATCATGGCTTCCACCTCTTCTTCCTTTGTCCCCTCCTTCTCCCTCCACTTGCCCCGCCTCCACGCCAGTGCCTCCAGCCCCGCCTGGACATAGGTTCATCCCTCTAGCCTTACCTCTTAGTGTTCCCTGCATCTTCCCGTATCTCCAAGCTGAAAAGCGAATCTTTGACCAGCAGCCCTTTGGGATCATTCCAGATGTAAACTGTCACGTCACTTCTGACCCGCATTTGCTTGTTTGTACTCTTGTGCATCAGCAATTTGGGGCAACGGTTCGGATGACGTAATTCCTTTTGTATTCTTTTTGTTTATCTGTCCATTTATTATTATTATTATTATTATTATTATTATTATTATTATTATTTAAAGACTCTTATGGCTCTCTCGGGTGCCACGCTGGCCTCCAACTTAGCACGTGGGCAAGGATGACTTTGAACTTCTAACCACCCCCGCTTTGCCTCCACATCCCCACTCTTTCCATTCCTGCTCTTGCTCTCTCTGTCTCTCTTCATTTCCCTGGCAGGATTACCGTGGCCAGCCACGAACGTGGCTCTTGTGCTGGACTAATGGAAAAGCAGCAGGAATAGTGTCCCCGAGACTGGTTTCTGCCAGTCCTACCTAGGCCCTTGGCAGCGTACAATGCGCCCCTGTCCGGCATTGCCTGTACTGCCTCCTATGGTGTTAATTTTAAACTGCGGTTGCACAAAGTCAGGATCAGAGCATCGCTGGTTCCTTCAGGGATCACGTTATCACTGATGTTCTCAGCGAGCAATATGGACCAGTCGCTGTTTCTGATATCCTGTTCCCAGAGTCCCTCATGCCCACACATTTTTAAAACTTGTTATTATATTTATTTACGCACCGATGTGTGTGTGTGCACATGTGCATATGTATCTGCATGTGCCACCGTGTGCATATGGAGGCCAGAAGACGTGTAAGAGTCAGTTATTTCCCTCCACTATGGGGTTTCCAGGGATGGAACTCAGGTCATCAGGTGCGACAGTGGCCTGAGCCATTTCTTTGGCCTCTTTCTCTCTCTCTCTCTCTCTCTTCTCTCTCTCTCTCTCTCTCTCTCTCTCTCTCTTTCTCTCTCTCATTTTGAGATGGAGTCTGACTTTTCATAAATTTGGTTGTTGTCTTAGTTAGGGTTTTACTGCTGTGAACAGACACCATGACCAAGGCAACTCTCATAAGAACAACATTTAATTGGGGCTGGCTTACAGGTTCAGAGGTTCAGTCCATTACCATCACGGCAGGAGCATGGCAGCATCCAGGCAGGCATGGTGCAGGAGGAGCTGAGAGTTCTACATCTTCATCTGAAGGCTGCTAGGAGAAGACTGGCTTCCAGGCAGCTAGGATGAGGGTCTTAAAGCCCACGCCCACAGTGACACACCCACTCCAACAGGGCCACACCTCCTAATAGTGTCACTCCCTGGGCCAAGCATATATAAACCATCACATTTATATTATTTTTTACTAATTAGAATGTTTTCCACCCTTCTGGTCTATCCACTTAGATCTCACACAAAACTCTTAATCAGTATTTACCTTCAAAGCCTCTTCTTACCCAGTGCTTGCTTCATTAAGACTTCTCCGTGCCCCCAGCTTATATGGCCTCGGGCCCTCCCTCCCGAGGCCTGTCTGACTTTTGTTTGTAGTTCTGACCTGGACTCCGAGTCTGACTTGAATTACTGCTCTTTGCACATTTCTCTGTCTTATTTCTGAGCCATAAACTTCCTGCTAGTCAGGTTTATGGTTTTCTCCATGTTTATAATTCCTACACAGCTCTTACATAGTGTAGGAAATTCCAATATTTATGGAATCTAAATGAATCCATCCAAGTGCGCCATCACTACTGGGGCGGTCATGTGACCGACCATCCTGATACACGTAGGGAGGGCGAGTACCCAGTAACATCAATCACACCCACATGCATGACAGTCCACATGCATGACAACGCTCCTGTAAACCAAGAAGGTGGGGGATCACCTCTAACCCCATGAAGAGCTTTTATGAGAAGCTATGACAAGGGTGATATTTAATACTGAATTATAGACAGATTTTCTTCTGAGTTCTGGGAGGGACCTTTGCTTCTCAGTATATCACTTATGACATTTTTATTTTATTGATTTTTAAATTTTTATTATATATAATATGTGTACATGTATGTATGTATGTATGTATTGCTTTTTGAGACAGTTTCTCTATGTAACTGAACTTGGTTGTTCTGGACTCCCATTGTAGACCAGGCTGGCCTTGAACTCACAGAGATCCACCTGCCTCTCCCTCCCGAGCGCTGGGATTAGATGTGTGTGACACCACCACCTGGCTTCTGACGTTATTTTGTACAGACTTATTTTAGCCTCGTTATGTGTATCCGTGTGTGTCTGCATGCGGGTATGTATGTATGTGCACATAAGTGTAGTACCTATGGAGGCCAAAAGTGCATCAGCTCTCTGGAGCTGGAGTTATAAGTAATCGTAAACTACCCAGTGTGTGTGTGATGGGAACTGAACTCGGGTCTTCTAGAAGAGAAGCAAGATCTTCTAACCACTGAACCACCCCCCTGTCATTCTTATAAATATTTATCACCACCTATTCAGAGGGGCCCAGAGAAGATAGAGATAGATCGTGGTGCCTGACTGTCTGTGAGTAAGTCTAGTTAGATTTAGTAAGATGATTCCATGACAACTCCCATCTGCCGGAAGCTCTGTCATTCCATCTGAAAGAGCTCTCTTGTTTTCTTCTGGATCACAGACACTGCATCTTTGCCTTAGTTTTTGCTTATTGTTTTTATTTTATTTTATTATATTTCACGCTGCTCTTTCAACTCCCAGTCAGCCATCCAACAGATGTCTTGCTTTCCACTTAGCAACTGGGGTGCTGTTGGGGACGGCTTTAGACTAAGGAGCTCTTTATCTTCAGGTGACATCTCTGAACCACAAGTACTTCCGCACACACCTGGAGGACAGCCTTTCATTGGGTCGCCCCCTTCTCATCGAGGACATTCGAGAGGAGCTGGACCCGGCTCTGGATAACGTGCTGGAGAAGAACTTTATCAAATCAGGCACCAATTTCAAGGTGAGGAGTTTGTACTGGAAGACAAGGGTGGCATCTGCTTGGCATTGGTACAGTGGTGGAGCCATCTCTTTGGGGTGGTGATGTTTTTGTACACTGGAAACCTACATTCCAGGCAATACCTACCGTTTCTTCTAGGTGGCTGCTTCTATACACCAAAAGCTTGTTTCATGCCCATCCTCTTCCAAAGTAGTAGCTGTCAGCTTTTCTCTTCAAAACACATTTCATTTTACTTACATGTATGTTTGTGTGAGGGTTACGTGCCTGTGAGTGCGGGTACCCTCAAAGACCAGAAGAGGGCCTCGATCCCTTGCAGTTAGAGTTAAAGGTGGTTGTGAGCAGCTAACGTGTGGGTGTTGGGAACTGAACTTGGGTCCACTGCAAGAGCAGCATTGTCCTTAACCCCTGAGCCATCCTTCCAGCTCCAACTTTGCTTTGAGCGGATTTATTCTTAATTAGAAAATAACAATCACACATATTTATGGAATACAATGTATTGTATGTGACTGAGTAGCAACTTGAGCTCTTGAAAACTAACCTTTTAGTGGATACATACAAATGAAACACATTGATGGGTGCCATGAAATTTTGATTTCTTTGATTTTTTTTTTTAATGATACATAAAACAATCCTCAAAAGAGCATTCAATTCAGTTGGTTGAAATGAGATAGGAAACAGGTTTCTTACCTTAATAACAATATAATAGTGTTACACAGAAATTATATACATGTATTTATATGTGTGTGTGTATAATTTTAGCTGTATGTTAGAAAAGTGCTTTGCAAGCTAAATACACATTCAAATTCAAGAAAACCTGGATCTCCTCACCAAAGAAAATAGCATTTTAATAAAGCCTGGAGACATTGATTTGTCCATTTCTGTCTTTACTAACTTTCAATCTAAACTCATTGACTTTCTAGAAGCCATGGAATTCTGCTCCCAATTGTTTGATGATAACACAAATTGTTTTCAATATAAGTGTCTCCTTTTTTAATTGGTCTCATTCTCTACTTTGAAGGTTCATTGGTTTTATTTCTTGATTAATGGCAGTGTTTTAGCTTTGATTAGTTCACTTCCAGTTTGTTAATTTCCTTACTATTAGGGAATACGTGAAGAATGAGGGTTTTTCCTTAAACACAGATTTACTTAGGACACTTTCTTCTTCTTTCTTTCTTTCTCTTCTTTCTTTCTTTCTCTTTCTTCTTCTTTCTTTCTTTCTTTCTCTTTCTTTCTTTCTTTCTTTCTTTCTTTCTTTCTGTCTTTCTTTTGTTTTTTTTCTTTCATTTTTTTATGTGTTTTGTTACTGTGTGATTCGTTTTTAGTAATTATGTGTATGTTTGTGTAGTGTGTTTATGTGTGTATTGTGTATGTGTGTATTGTGTGTTTTATGTTTGTTATATGTATGTGTTTGTGTATATGTGTTATGTGTGTATGATATGTTATGTTTGTGTAGTGTGTATATGTGTGTGTTATTGTGTATGTGTATGTATATGTGTGTTTTGTTGTGATATGTGTTGTGTATATGTGTGTTGTGTATGGTGTGTATAATGTAGTGTTGTATAGTGTATTCTGTTAGTACTTGTGATCATTGAACTGTATATTAAATAAAACCCTCTCCTGACTCCCACACCCCGTACCCCACCAGCACCAAATAACCTCCTTTGGATTCTGGCTTTTAGGAGCTCTGCACTTTAGGATTCTATATCTAAGTGCGAAATCACATATAGTGTCTGTCCTCCCAGCCCTGGCTTGCTTTGTACACCACATTTAACATGCTACGGGAAGTTACGGAGCCTCCATACTGAAGCCGTTTAAAAGACCTTGGGTTCTTGCCCTGAGTTTAGGAAGGCTCCCATCCCGTAAGATCACGATCCATTAGAGATGTAAATCGTTTAAAAATGCTGTGGGCTCCATCTGTTTTTTTTAGAGAGTCAAAACTCAAGTGTTTTTTTATTTTCAATATCCTACCACTAGTAGTGTTTAAGGTCAATATTATGTTTCTGGTAACTCTATTGTCAGACATGTTGGTGATGTGACCATGGAATGCAGAAAAGAAGGATAATTCTAGAAACACGACACAGTTCTTCATTTTGTTATAATGTTCTCATCTGGGGGTGGGAAGAATAAGAGAATTAATGGGAGTTATAAATGCTGTAATTTTGAAATCAGGCCTTATATTCGTCTAGGTTTTCCTTTATTCCCTGTTGGTTTTGGATCCATTCTTTATTGGATTTGCTTCGGACGGCCGCTAAGAACATCTTCAGGCAGAGGCACCAATAAATCCGAATCACTCAGAATCAGACAGGCTTTGTTATTTAAGATGTGTAATGACAATCTCTCAACTCTTCCTTCCCGATTTATCTAGCTGTCACAGCCTTGACCTCTGGGACGCTCACTCCTGTCTCGAGCCCCCAATGCCCTCCCCATCTTTTAAGCTGGCTATGGTTTTTCTTTTAGGTTATACAATGTAAAAATTTAGGTTAAAATTTCATTTTGGAATTTAATACCTATTTACATCCTTTCTTCTCCCTCTCTGTGTTCCAGTTCCTGTGTCTGCCCCTGAGATCTAAAACCTATGACTTCTTCATTTATTCTTGTTACACACACACACACACACACACACACACACACACACACACACACCACTGAGAGCATTTAGTGTTGCTTATGTATATATGTGCTTAGGGGTTGACTGCCTTGGGACTGCATAACCTATCAGGAGCTTTGTCTCTGGAGAAGATGCACTCTCTCTCTTGCTTGTGGTTTTTCTAGAAGTTTCTCCCATTCGTGTCCATATGTGAACTGAGACCATCACGGTGAGGGTCTTGTTTGGGCGACGTTAAGTCATTCCCAATTGTTCATCCGACCTTGCTTAGGTGAAAGTGGGCGATAAGGAATGTGACATCATGGACACGTTTAAACTTTACATCACCACGAAGTTACCGAACCCTGCCTTCACCCCTGAGATCAACGCCAAGACGTCCGTCATCGATTTCACTGTCACCATGAAGGGACTGGAGAACCAGTTACTCAGGAGGGTAATTCTCACAGAAAAACAGGTAATGGCTCTCAAGGGGGAAAGCTCTAAGTCACAAGTAGTGAGTTAAATTACAATGGCTTAGGAGGGCCGGTGAGATGGCCGCAGCAGGTCACTGGTGCTTGCTACCGAGCCTAGAGACCTGAATCCAGTCCCTGGAACCCTCAGAGTAGAAGGAGGGACAACTCTTATGTTATTGCAAGGCCCCTCCAATAAACAAACAAATAAATGAATAAATGTAAAAAATAAAATAGACTAGGATGTTGTTATAGAAAATATGTGGAAAATATAGACCAAAAATCATACTTTGTCTTGTTAGCATAAGGAAATATTTCTTTCTCAACGATAACTTCTGTTAGGAAATTATATGATTCAGTTATCCTCCATCCCCAGATATCACACGTACATACACACACATACACACACACATTCACACACACACATTTGCACACACACTTGCAAACACACACCCACACACCACTTCACTCTTCTGCCCTTACGTCTCTGGGTGTATTGATTCAATACATTTCAATCCATACTGCTGTGGAATGTCTGGAGACATCTGAAAAATTTAATAAAAACAACGATCCTAGAGAAAAAAGAAAATTCCCCTGCACAGCCATTACCAACCGTTGGGATTCCAAGATATTACAGAGTAATAACGTTAATGATACAGGGAACAATACTTCAAACGGAATCTCCATTGGAGGACGCAAACCAGTTGGGTATAACGAAGGGCGCTGGTGAGGCCAAGAACACCTCAGGCCTGCAATATTCTAAGAGCTAGATATGAGACCGGAGTAACTTTTAGGATGTTCAGAAAACTCAGCTTTATGCACAGCATATATTTGCATAGATTAACTGTATCTGCATAGAGCACAGCCGAGTTTACACCCACCCTGATGTAATTCATTTCAGTATGCAAGGGAAAGGCAAGGTGAGGGAGAGTGAGAGCAGAGCGGCATACAGTGGGGGAGGAGAGGCGAGAAAAAGAGGGATAGATGGCCTCTGAGTGAGGAGAGGTATTTCAGAAGGCATGAGACGTGACACCAACTCTCCTTCATGAGCAAAATAGCAAGGACATTGAAAAAAAATGTCCCCTGCGGTTGAACAGGTGCTGGTGGCCTATTTTGAAGGGTTGTAGCACTCCCCGAGGCTGTACTACCCAAAGCGCTGTCTGGTGCCCCCACATCTGTCTTTTTGACTTCCGCTCCTCTTTAAAATGCCAGCCAGCACGCTTGTGCCAGGCTTGCCGGAGCTCACTCAAGACAGGCTTCACAGGCAGGCTGTCCCCTCCTGAGGGCCCTGCTACAGAACCTCCAGAGGCCAGAGAGACGGGGTCTCGCTCTGTGACAACATGCACATTTTCCAGTTTGCCAGGTCTCCTGGAAGCTCCCCAGGTCACGTTGTAAGACTTAGCAAAGGTCCACCATACCAGGACGCTTGATTTTCCCCACTGTGCTAAAAAGGGAGTGAGTGTGTGTGTGTGTGTGTGTTCATAATGTGCACATATATGTACATGTGAAGGCCAGAGACCTAGATCCCATGTCTTCCTTGGTTATTTTCTACATTATTTTTTAAAAGAATTACTTTTATTTATTTATTTATTTCATATGAGCACATTGTCGCTGTCTTCAGACAGAAGAGGGTATTAGATCCCATGACAGATGGTTGTGAGCCATGATGTGGGTGGTGGGACTTGAACTCAGGACCTCTGGAAGAGCAGTCCATCACTGAATCTGGAGCTCCCCAGTTAGGCTAGGCTGACTGGCTAGCAAGCCCCTGGATCCCTCCTGTCTCTGAGTCTCTAGCCCTGCTCCACCGTGCCCAACTCTTTACACAGCTGCTAGAGAATCAGGACCTAAGCCCTCATGCCTGCACAGTGAGCACTTCACCGTCTCGCCTACCTCTCCATCCCCAGGGATGATCATTTTAATGGAAACCGTTCTTTAGTCTCCTGCAAGAGCAGTCTCACTCCTCATCACCCCAGCAAACCCCACAGCCCTGCCTGCAGGAGGGCAGGGGCATTAGTCCAGGTGTGAGGACAGCCTATCCAGTCATCTCTGCCAGTAACTATCTCTGCCTTTTACTGGGATGCTCTCCAGGGGCTCATCTTCCCCAGATGTAAGTAACAACAGGGATGTAAAGCAAAGTCAGCATGTCGTTGGGTGAGCCGCATCCTGCAGAGGCTCAAAGTTGGTGCTCTTAAGAATTAAAAGTACACAGGGCAAGCTCCCGCCTGTTAGACACCAAGCTCTGGATGAATCCTGGATGATTCTGGATGATCCAGGCAGACTGACTCAAGCCACGGAGGACATTTGACTCAGTGCGGGGCTTCGGCTTTTGATTACCTCTTTGCTTCCCGAAGACTTCTCAAATTAGTAGGGTTTCCAAAGCAGCTCTTAGCAAGGAACATTCTCAAGTTAGCATCCTTGATTCACCTTGAAATATAATCCTAAATGCAAAATGTGATTCTGCATATAGATGAGGAAAAACTCCAATAAAGTGTGTCAGAGAGGGACGGGGATTCGGCTCGGTTGATAGGGCCCTTGCCCAGTATGCAGAATTCCCTCAAGTATTAATAGCATGTGTGAGCACAAGCCTGTAATTCAGGCACTGGGAGGTGGGAGCAGAAGGATCAGAAGTTGAAGGCCATCCTCAGCTTCATCATGAGTTTGAGGCTAGCCTGAGCTACATGAGACCCTGTGTCAAGAACATAACAATCACACACATACACATACACACACACACACACACACACACACACACACACATGGAAACTTAAAATTATTCTCATTTGGACTCTACCAATGTCCGACTTCTAGGATGTGGGGTCAGGGATGTAGCTCACCAGTTAATAAAGCGCACTTGGAGAGTTCAGATGCCCAGAGATTCAGGATTGGTACTGCTGCCCACCTGATGGGTAGCAAAGCTAGCTCTATCTGTGATCCCTGGGTTTAGTGAGAAACTTTGCTTCAGGGATTAAAATGGAAGATCCATTCAGGATGATTCCAAACACCATCCTTGCACGCACACCAAAGTGTTTAGGAGCAAAGCATCTCTGGGGATCCGAACTTGGGTCCTCATGATTGCACGTCAGGCTAACTGGGCCATCTCTCGGCCCCAGAGCTATGACACGTTAGTGCCGGTGGGCATCCCTTTCTTGATTATCCAGAGAAACATAAATATAAACAGTTTTGACCAATGATGATGAATTTTTCCACCATTCAAAAAGCGATTTTGCTTAGACTTCGGAAGTCGCCCATAAAACACCAGCGAGCCCTACTTCCCGAAAGCGTCGGTGACTTAGGATTCTCAGATTCTTTTGTTTGGGTCTTGATAACAGGAGCTGGAGTCGGAGAGGGTTAAGCTCCTCAAGGACGTGACTTTCAATAAGCGGAAGATGAAGGAACTGGAGGACAACCTGCTGTATAAGCTGAGCGCCACGAAAGGTACCGCGCCATTAAGAGGCAATCGAGCCTCGGCCCCCACTGGAAGGAGCTCGTTTACTTACGTGCCTTCCGGTGCCACGGTGACCACAGATCCGAGGCAGCAGCCAACTCACTGATGCAAAAGCAAGCAGGGTGGCTCCCACGTAGACATTAAGGAAACATCACAGAGCATCTGATGTCTGAATTAGCAACCGGAGCCAGCCGGATGAGACTAGTACCACCTTGTTGATAGAATGGTTCTCTCCTGAGAAAAACAAGGGCTACTGAGCGGCGCCCCCGCAGCTCCTGATGGACTCATTTGCTTGCCCAAAGGACGCTCGTGCGTCCCATCTTTTTTATTTTTATTTTATTTTTATCGACCAGTCAGCCCTTTCATTTAGCACTGAAATGAAGCTCTTATGGTAGGTCACGTACAACGCGTGCCACCTGGGTCAGGAAAACGTGGCCACCCAAGGGCCTGGCTCATCTCAAATGATTTCCCCTTAGAAGTCAAGGTTAGCGTCTCCTCTGCATAGACAGACTGACACCACACCCCAATTTGGTGAGGTACCCTCCTGTCATACACCGAAGAAAACATATTTTCTGTGCAGACCTGTAATCCCAGCATTTGGGAGGCTAAGGCAGGAGGACTGCCAAGGGTAGTCAGGGCTATATAGAAAGCACCAGGTCTTGGCTCCAAACAAACAGACAAACAACCCCAAAATACTCACAAAAAGAAAATCAACAAACATGTCAGCATTTTTTATTGGCAGATCACAGCGGCCTAATTAAATCCTACCACGTGTTCATAGTTTATTTATGAATCCGTTCTGTTGATACTTTAAATCCCTGGATCAGAAGAAAACAAAACCTTGTTATCCCATAATGATAATGTCATTAGAATGCACCCAAGGCCAGGTATAGAGGCACATACACACCTGTAACCTCAGCCACTTAGGAGGCTGGGGCAGAGGAATGGAGACTATGAGACCAGCATAGGTTATATTAGTGAGATCTTGTCTCAAAATAAAACTTCAAAACGGAGCTGTGATTGTAGCTATGGGATAGCATGGGCCAAACACATGTTATACATATACATACATACATACAGAATCCATATTTAAAAGCTAGACTTGGAGGTACATTCGTGTAACCTCAGAGTTGGGAGGTCGAGACTAGCAGGTCTCTGAGGCTCACTGGCCAGCCAGCCTAGCCTGCTTGACAAGTCTCAGGCCAAGTCCCTGTCTCAAAAAATAAGGGGCGAGGGCAGGCTCTGAGGGACTACACCTGAGGTTGTCATGTACCTGCACATGTATGAAAACAACCCCCCCCCAACCCACACACACATCAAAACAAAAACTGTCTTTTCAGTGAGTTTTCAGGTAGAGTTGAGGATGAAGAGCCCTCAGTAGGAATGTTTAGAAAAATCAGACACGGGATGGTCGTCAGACCAGGAACCCTCTGGTATGTTAAGTTCTACCTGCCTGTGGTCTCTGGAGAGTGGTGTTAGAAGCCAGTGGTGTTGAGTCTGAAACGACACCCCGACCTTCAGCATTCTCTCTGTGCCTGCTATTTCTCTGTCTTTGGCTTTCAGGTTCCCTGGTGGACGACGAGTCTCTCATCGGCGTCCTGCGCACCACCAAACAGACGGCGGCGGAAGTGAGCGAAAAGCTCCACGTGGCTGCGGAAACGAGAGATCAAGATCAACACAGCTCAGGAGGAGTTCCGGCCGGCGGCCACGCGAGGCAGCATCCTTTACTTCCTCATCACAGAGATGAGCATGGTCAACATCATGTACCAAACCTCACTGGCCCAGTTCTTGAAGTTATTTGACCAGTCCATGGCCAGGTAAGTCCACCCCACCTTCCCCTCAGTCGTTTCCAAAAAACGTAACCTAAAGGTTTTGATGGAGCTGGGAACATGACTCTGTCTACACAGTCTCTGCCAAGGAATCACGAAGGCTTGTTTTCAGAGGCATGGGCGTGGCAACATACACTCGGAAACCCATTGCTTGGAAATAGAAACAGATGCATCAGTGGCTCTCCCTATTGGTCGGCTCTCCTATTGGCCAGCCAGTATAGCCAATTGGAGAGCTTCAAGTCCAGTGAGACACTCTGACTCAAAAAATAAGGTGGGAGCTAGACAGGTTGGCTCCTTGGTTAAAAAATAAAAGCACACACTGTTCTTACCAGTACTGGAGTTTGGTTCCCAGCACTCATGTCAGGTGGCTCCCAATGAACTGCTTTTATAGCGCCCTCTTCTGCCTCCATGGGCAACTGCACACGGCATGTGCATGTGTGCTTGTGTGGCTGCTCGCACATGAGAGAGAGAGAGAGAGAGAGAGAGAGAGAGAGAGAGAGAGAGAGAGAGAGAATCTTGTTATTAATAGTCTTTACGAATTTTTTTTAAAATCTGATTTTAAAACTGGATTGCAGATCTGAAAAGTCTCCACTACCTCAAAAGAGAATTACGAACATCATCGAGTACCTGACATACGAGGTTTTCACCTACTCGGTGAGAGGCCTGTATGAAAACCACAAATTCCTCTTTGTTCTCCTCATGACACTGAAGATCGATCTCCAGAGAGGGACAGTGAAGCACAAAGAGTTTCAGGCTCTGATTAAAGGTAAGCTGCTTGGAGCGTGGCGGGCGGAGGACATTGGCGCTGATGGGGTCTTTGATGTGCTCTGACACTGGTGTCAGGGATGCAGGAGACAGCATGGTACCCTAATGAAAGCAATATTATTCTCTTAATCCTCTGCTCTCTCTTTCAATTTCTGTTAACATAGTTCTGCTTACCAAAAATTTGGGCTTCTCCTAACTGTCTGTTTTTAGTTCTATTGCTGTATTTGATTTTTTTCTTCACTGTTACTCAGGCTTAGGGGACCCGTTGTCAATGTGAGGACAAGCTGGTTGATGATCTATATCCTCCCTCCCTTCTCCTCTCCTCTCTCTCTCCTCCCCTCTCTTTTCTATACAGGATCTCACTGTTACAGCTGAGGCTGGCTCACAATTCGATACACACCCCCAAAATAATTTTTTAACAACAACCAACTCCACCAAAATTCAGATAGGAGCCGCCCACACCCTCCGCAGAGGCTGCATTGCTCACTCTTGGAGTGGGGCAGCTTAGTGAGTGGAGTAAGGAGTGTGGTATCGGGGAAATGAGGGCGGGCTGGCACACAGCGGAGACCCGGGTTCCAACAAGACTCTGTGGAGCAAGGAAACTTTGTGCTGGAAACTAGGCATTGGAGCTAGGCGATTGGGGTGTGGATCACAGCCTAGGGTCCTGCTAGTCATATAGGGCTCGTTGAAACTACGAGGGCCCAGGGACACAGCCTGTGACTGAGACACGTGCAGATCTGAGACACCCTCCCATTCAGACAAAACCTCATACCGTCTCTTCTCTCCCCAGTAATGACATTTCAGTCAGACCAGAGCTATTTGCCAAAAGGAAACAGTCTTCTCTGAAGGAAGGTTTGTGAGCGAGAGGCATCCGAGACACATGGAGACACACGGGGCAGGGTTTTCAAGGAAGAAGGTTCCTTACGGCAGAATAAAGCTGGGCACTCACCTGGGCTGTGGTGAGAGCATACTTGTGACCCCATTTCATTAAACTGGGGAGCCAGATTGCACAGGGCCAGCACAGGCGGACTTTGGAGTCAATTCAGTTGGCAGCAGGGAGCCATCGAGTGTTTTATGGGCTGGGATACGCGTGAGCAAAGCAGTGCTCTAGGAAGATTAATTTGAAATTGCACGACAGGTTGATTGACAGAGCTACAATCGGTTCAGCAGAAAAAGGAGGAGATTTTCCGAACAAAGCCGCTTTATTATATAGTCTGTTTCAGTTTCGAACTGGCTTACATTTTGATGGAATTATTTTTTAAAGGATAGCAGGGCTTTTTTTTTAACGCTTTTTCATAGAGCTAACAAATAGACTCTCGTATGTCACGGACATTTTTTTTTTTTTAATCTTTGTGCACTCAGTTCTCAAGGGAGAAGAGCCGGTGTCTATGGACACAGCAGTGTTGATTTCCCAGGAGGGACGCTTCTTACTTATCAATTACTTCTTGTTTTCTGCAGCATTTGTAAGGCACCTTTGACTTTTTTCTCCAGCTGAGGAATGTCAGAGCACTCTGAAAACATGAAATGGATACCAGGGGGCAAACCTGCAGTATGAAACAACTGATGGCCCTGTTTCCTTGAGGGTTTATTCTAGAAAGATATTATTTTTGTTTCACTATCGCCCCCCCCCCCCCCCCCCCCGGTGCTGTTCCAAAGATACAGGATACAAATTAAGTGTCTCAATGACCACTAATGATGCCGTAGGTCTTACTGATCTCACCTCGACGGACTGCCTGGTAGAGTTGTTACTCTGTTACTCTCACCTGACAGACAAGAAAACAGGAGACTGAGTCCCTGGTCTGAGGGACTGTAGTGTAGAACAGCCAGGGTGTTTTGGGAGGAATCCTCCTGTAATTATTCCTCCTTTCTTCAGGAATTCATGTGTACCAAGGTGGTTAAGCTATCTTCCTCTGATGTCTCTAAAGCTGGGGACCCATGGAGACAATCAAGACAAAAAGGGTGGGGGTGGGGCATGGGTGGGACTCATCCGCTGTTCTCCCAGGATTAAGTCTTTCATTTGTGGTAGTTCTGTAAGAACAAGACTTCCTCTTACAGGCAGTTTCTGGAGCAGGAAGTGAAAGGAGGTTTACCTAATATTTTGAGTGTGTCAGAGTTCTCGGAGTCCATTTTAGTGATGCAAAGGGGGTCTATGTAAGTTTTTTTTTTTTTTTTTTTTTTTTTTATGCAACACTTCAATAAATACCATTTCTCAGGAAATTGCTAAATGGGTGAGCAAAGACCTGAAACCTCCCTCCATCTTCTTGTGGTCTGCGTTATTCCTATGTGAAAGGGAAGCGTTTGCTCAGGGTTCTTAAGAAGGACCATGAGGTTAGTGACGGCTCGGTGGTTAAGGGTACTTTCTGCTCTTGCAGAGGAGCAGAGATCAGTTCCAAGCAGCCTTGTTGGATGGCTCAGGACTGCCTGTAACTCCAGCTCCAGGGGATCTGATGTCCCCCTCCACCAACCTCTGTGAGCAGTTACACACGTGTGCAGCACATTCACACACACATTCTGTATTTTGCTTGAATGCTCATCTCGCATATGCCCCCTGACAGCATGGTCAAACCCAGTTCATATTCTGTTTAGTCTTCCTGATATCTAAGGTGGCCTCGCTCCCACCTTCTCCACAGTGCCTGGATCCTGCCCGTGCGTGGAAGACACTCCACAAGTATAGGATGGATGGATGGATGGATGGATGGATGGATGGATGGACGGAATGGATGGATGAATGATTTGAACATATTACCACTAAAAAAACACAACTATCATACTCCTCCGCCTCCCTCTCCCCTTCCCCCCTTTTCTTCCCTCCTTCTGTCCATCTGTTTATCTAACCAGCTATTGCACTTGGTGAGAAATGTTTCTGAGTATAGAACTCCTGGAGGAGAGCGGGTGACTAAACGGCAATTATAAAAGTCACACCAAGAACCGCCATGCTACACATTGATAAAAATGTCTGCAGATTTCAGGTTGCTAAGTAAAACCACAAACCCCCCTCAGCCACTCAGGAGGGGCTCACTGGAGCGAAAGAAAATGACAGATCTGTCACATTTTATAAGATGATAAAAACCTGTGACTAAAATATCTGGGTTTGAAGGAAATACACCACCAAAAGATAGCCACATTTGTAGTATAAGGTTTAGTTCCCAGTCCCCCCATAGTTTAAATAGCACAGGTTATCTCCCTTTTGATATTGGGAAAATAAATTTCTAAAAGTAAAAAGTGACCTTGAGTGACTGATGTACCTGACGTGATTGACATGTCTGGTGTGATTGATGTTTCTGTTGTGATTAATGTGTCTGGTATGATTGATGTTTCTGGTGTGATTGACATGTCTGGTATGATTGATGTTTCTGGTGTGATTGACATGTCTGGTATGATTGATGTCTCTGGTGTGATTGACATGTCTGGTATGATTGATGTGTGTCTTGCATGTCTCCCCAGGTGGAGCAGCCCTGGACCTGAAGGCGTGCCCCCCCAAACCCTTCCGCTGGATCCTGGACATGACGTGGCTGAACCTCGTGGAGCTCAGTAAGCTCCCCCAGTTTGCAGAAATTATGAACCAGGTAAAGGAGGAAAGGACGAATAACTCACAGGTCTGCAGATCAAAACCACACCCAAGTTGTTTTACTGGGTCTCCTAGTAGCGATTTCTACCCCCAAAGGAACAACAAATGACAATATAAATTTATATGGGTGTGGTTGTATGCGCCTGCAGTCCCAGTTCCAGGGAGATTGAGGCAGGAGAATCAGGAGCTCAATGAGGTCTTGTCTTAAAAGCAACAGCAGAGATTAAAGCAAGAGTGTGGCTGGAGGTGGGAGTGGATGGACAGACTTCACAGGATGGACAGACTTCACAGGCATCAGGAACAAGCTTTCCTCCCATGCCGTGGGCAAGGATCTCTGTGTGTGCACACAGATGTGCATGCATGTATGGGCACATGAATGTAGAAGCCAGAGGTCAACCTTGGGTGCCATTCCTCCAGCTCCAGCCATCTTACTTACCAAGTAGGCTAGGTTGACCGCCCAGTGAGTCCTGGGTATCTGCCTGTGTTTACTTACCCAGAGATTAATTGGAATCATCATGGATGGCATAGTGGGTGCTTTACCAGCTCAGACTCACCCTGTGGCCCATCCCTCTTAGCCCACCCCCTCCAGCCCCAAGAGTCCATCTTCTATTCCTGTTTGAGTAACATCTAGAACTACAAGGACTGGGTGTGTGAACCCTTCCGTTCCAGCAATGCATTTCCATTTCACTTCTGCCTTTGATTAAGTAAGTCACTGCTGTGAGTGTGAGTTTGAGTCCAATCAAGGAGAGTATACTTTTTAAAAAATACCAATTAGCTTAGTGGTGCAAACGAATAACTTGGAGAGCTGGCCCCAGCAGCTAGAGCTCTTGTCACATAAGCAAGAAATCCAGAGCTCAGAAACCCAGGTAAACGTCGCATGGGACTGCAATTCTAGCCTCAGAGGGCATGGGACTGCAATTCTAGCCTCAGAGGAAGCTGGCTAGAGATACCAGCCATACGCAGGACCTCTGGGTCTGATCTACCCCCGTGAATCAGGCAGAAGGGCATTGAACCATTGCAGTCTTCAGGGGGCAATTTTGATGCGCTTCGGATCCCCTCCGCTGGGCTGGAGAGATGGCTCAACAGTCAAGAGTACCGGCTGCTCTTCAAAGAACCCGGGTTCAATTCCTAGCATCCACATGGCAGCTCACAACTGTAACTCCAGTTCCAGGGAATCTGATACTTTCACACAGACAAGTATTCAGGCAAAAATACCAAGGCACAGAACCCCTCCCTGTCCCACACTGCCCCAGGGACAAGGTTGATACAGTTGAACTCAAGAGTTACTGTTTGGTTAGTAACTTGCTCCCTATCCATAGCCTCTGCCTCAAATTGCTGACAGGATGCACAACTTTGAGTGGTTTCCCACCTCTCTATGCCCCAAAGAAAAGGGAACCAGGGCCAGGCAGATGACACAGTCAGTGAAGTGCTCGCCATGTAAGCACGAGGAGCTGCAACTAGATCCTTAGTACCTATGTTGGAGAGCTGGTGCATGTCTGTGATCCAGTGCCTAGGAAAGAGAGAGAGGCAGCAGGGTCTCTGAGGCTTGCAGCCCAGCCAGTCTGTCTGAAGTGAGGAGTTCTGGGTCAGTGAGGGACCCTGCCTCAAAAAATAAGATAGTGGATGATAGAGGAAGGCATGATTTGTGACGGCTACATGGCTCAGAGTCACAACACGTCTACATGTATCACACAGACACACATGCACATGCCCGCACTTGCACACACAAAAAGAGAAAGGGGGAAGGGGAGGGGAAGAGGGAGAGAGGAAGAAATCTAACTAAGGAACAGTTTAGTCCATAGGTCTGGCACATAGGATCTGAGATGTGAACCCTGCTGTCTGTTTTTAATGCTTGCCATAGGCTTCTCAAAAGTGCTGACAAGCCATTCTCCGAGGACCCCAGCCTGGCAGCCACTGAGGATTATGGGACAGGCTCAGCAGTGCGGAGTTTATAATTAGACTCAATGGCCCTTGGGCAGCAGGAGCACCTTTTAATGCTTCCGAACCCCCAGGTCCTCTGCGTGCGTTCCGAAGAGCCGCTACTTGAGGCCCACTTGGAGAGCCTTCTGCTCTCGGCTTTAAGGTCTCGCTAGGAAAATAAAGGCGTGAATTTTTGGCTTCTCTTGCTATTTTTAAATAGAGCTCAGCATTCGGGGAAATTGGTCCACGTCTGTGTTTCTCAGTGGAGGGTAATTTCGTGCCACCCCCAGCAGGGTATGTGAGACATTTTTGATCATCCCAACTCCCAAGTCAGGGATGCTACTGGCATCTAGTGGGTAGAGGCCAGAGATGCTACTGAACATGTTCAGTTACCAAAGCGAGTAGGGCTACAGCCTGTGCTCTGGTGGTTCTCACTAGCCCAGCCACCTGTCCCAATAAACCAATTAAAGAGACAGATTAGTAGTGACAGGCAGAAAAATGAGATTCAACGTAGCCACACTGGGAAGCAGGACAGGGAGATCTAGTGACTCCCTGCTCCCAGTCTGTCTTTATGGCCTGATAGGGGAGGTTCAGGTCTAATAGCAGTCAAGCGGCAAGCATAAGTAAGCAGTCCAGCCTGTGGGTAGCATCCTGCCCATCACCGGCTCCAGCCTCCACCCCAGCGTCTGCTGCGAGTTGTAAACCATTCTCCAGGAGCCAAATTCCTCTGGCTGTCCCCCAGGGTCTCAGCCCTTCCTTCACCTAGCATGAGATTCCTGAGTGAAATTCCAATTTCTGTGTATCTGTGGCTTGAGTGTTAACCGTAGGGAGAGGCACAAGTGTCTATCTGCCAGTGTGGTTACACGACCCATGCCCAGGACAGCTCCGCACTTCATGATAATGTACAGCCCCAAGTGTCAATAAAGCATCATGATGGAGAAGCTTTGATCTGTTACCACCTCCCCCCCACCAGCCATTTTGTGTCACTGAAATATTATCCTAACGGCAATTAACAAAACTGCAAGGAGCAGTTACACTGTATCTACATTATTCAGGTCACTGACTACAGTAGCGGGTTGTTTTGCTTTGTAAGCTGAGAGCCCACAAGAGTGGGTCTCCTGGGTCCTCTGGAGCGTCTGGTGCCTCCCGATCTCATGCAGTCTTGCAGCTTGGTTATTGGCTTATTACCCTTAGATATCTCGGAATGAGAAGGGGTGGAAGAACTGGTTTGATAAAGATGCCCCAGAGGAGGAGATTATCCCCGATGGATATAACGATTCCCTGGATACCTGCCGCAAGCTTCTGCTGATCAGGTGAGCACCGGGACGTCGAGAACAGGAAGCATCACCCAGTCTGCCCCATCCCAGGTCTGATCTCAGCAGTCAACATCTGCCGCCTGGCATTCACTTGTGATGTGTCTGTGCGCGTGGACCCTGTTAGGCTAGAACGCAGATGCTGCCCGATAGATTACTTCTGGCCTCATTGGCGCATCCACCCTCTCTGAAGAGAGCCGAACTTCAGAGTCATGTCCCGAGGGTCATGTGTGCTCTTTGGGGAAGCAACCCTGCAGTTCCTCGACAATAAATGATAGCAGGGAAGAGGTCTGTTTCGACAACATTTAACAGTAGGGCTTTGAGCGAAAACATGAGAGAAAATATGGCTTTATGTCTCCTTTATCCATTTGATATTGTACAAATCATTCATTATGAATTTACCTCTGTAAAAAAAAAATAATGGAACTTGGGCTGCCGAGATGATTCAGAGGGTAGAGGTGCTTGTTGCTAAACCCGACACCTGAGTTTGATCACCGGGACTATGCTGTGGAAGAAAAGAACCAACTCCAACAAGTTATTCTCTGATCTCCACATTCCTGCTTGTGGCATGTGCATAAAGTTCACAGATGTACAAACATACATACATACAGACACACACACACAGAGACACCCCCACAGACATACCTGCATACATAATACACACATATATGCACACACACATACATGCACACATACAGATACACTACATGCAAACCTACAAACACACAATACACACATATATACATGCATGCATGCATGAATACACACGCACACATACATACATGTATGCATACATACACACACACACACACACACACGGGGGAGGTGAATAACAAAAAGGGATGGGTCAGTCAGGGTAGTTTTTATGTTTCCTAATTCAGCACACCTGAGCTTGCAGTTGGACATGCTGCCCCCTGGTTATTGTAGGCCATGAGAGTGGTCAGAGTGGCCTCACTGGTGATCCCCCAGTCAGCGGAGTATGAAAGGGTTGCTTGTTTTCCTTGAAATAATCACATTTATCCTTTACCTATCATTTTAAAATGAGACGCATGCCGCACAAGCAGGGTCATTAACTGGTAAGTGAGAATCGGCTTGGGAGACAGCGCATCTCAGATCAAATTGATCAGCTGTCTGGCATTTACTTATGTGATGTGTCTGAGTGTGTTGAACCTGTTAGGGCACGAGACACACAGATGGATAGAACACAGATGCTCACTGATAGCTTACTTCTGGCCTCTTTGGCACATCCATCCTCTCTGAAGACAGCCGAGCTTCAGAGTCTGTGGTATGATGGCCTCCGTCACGGACCGAGGCTGGCAGAGGACCCTCTGTCGTTACTGAGTCTACACTGTTCCCTGCCAGTGCCTGGCACCAAAACCTCACACAATTAAATCTGTGCTCATCCAAGGATAGCAGAGTTTGCCATCCCTCTCACACAGCCCCGTGGAAGGGGAGGATCCGCTTGCTGCCCCTTTGTTAATTAAACCTGTGACCTCTGCACACTCAGAATTAGATAGAGACAGAGGGCAAGTAGATATAGTACCTTAGGACTTAGAACTTAGAAGGGCTGAACTTACTTCCCCTAACTTATATTCATTTCAAGATCGTGGTGCCCAGACCGCACCGTTTTCCAAGCGAGGAAGTATATCGCGGACTCTCTCGAGGAGAAGTACACTGAGCCAGTGATCCTAAATCTGGAGAAGACCTGGGAGGAAAGCGACACGCACACACCTCTGATATGTTTCCTGTCCATGGGCTCCGACCCCACCATCCAGATTGATGCACTGGCCAAGAAACTGAAACTGGGTATGACTGACCATCTGTCTGTGAAATTTAGCAACACGTTTGTGTTTGCTCTGAATATTGCCTTTCACGGGTGATTCTTAGAAAAGTATCGGTGGCCAGGCTTGGTGGTACATGCCTTTGACTTGGCATTCAGAAGGAAGAGGCAGAGAGAGGGCTCTGTGGGTTCAAGGCCACCCTGGTCCGCATAGTGGGCTCAGGTCAGCCAAGGCCACGTAGTGAGACCTGAAAGAAAGTTGTCCATGAGGCAAAGCTATATTTTAAAATTAAGCTTCTCTCTCTCTCCTCTCTCTCTCTCTCTCTCTCCTCTCTCTCTCTCCTCTCTCTCTCTCTCTCTCTCGGATCCATTTACTCGAGACACAGGTATCTGCACAGAGAGAGATGAAAATCTATTTATCACGGATTACTTTATCAGCAGATGGCCGCACTGCTGCCATGTTTACATAAAGCGGAGACACCAAAGTGCATTTTGTCACAAACTGAAAAGCTAGAACCATTATTTGTAGTGTCTGATGACTAGGGATTCATTTGCTCACGCTTTCCATTCATGACCAAGTTAGTAATGAGCCCTGCGCTCCATGGTGGGTGGTGGTTTGGAGATAAATAGAACACAGCCGGAGAAGACAGATGCGAATGCTAACTGAGCAAGGCGCGCAACGACCGTTAACCACGTTCTGTAGAGATGATGGGACACAGGCTCATTACCTGCACAGATTCTGAAGAAAACATGGCATTCCTTAAGACGTAGTTTTACTTTTAATGATGTGTTCATGCGTGTGTTGTGGATGTGAGCACCCACAGAGGCCAGAAGGAGGTGTTGAATTCCCTGGAGCTGAACTAACAGGCAGTTGTCAACTGCATGACGTGTGGGTGCTGGGAACCAAACTCATGGCCACGTCCTCTGCAGGAACAGCAAGTGCTCTTAGCCACTGGGCCAACTCTCCAGCCCTGATTCCCTTTTAAAAAGTATCACAATGTATGTGTATATGTGTGTGTGTATGTATGTGTGTGTGTGTATAAAATTAAGGTAGAAGATATATTTCTTCATTCCAATAGGAGGCAAATCAGGGCAAGGAATGACACCACCTAAGCATGTTAGCAGTGATACCATCAGTGGAGATCAAGGATGGGGACGTACTGACAAGCTCGCATTGTCCTGTGAATAGTACTGTTTATCTCTCCACAGACTCAAAAAAAACTTGGGTGTTGTTGGCATCGCCAAACAAAGTGCTATAGTCTTACCTGAAGAGTTGATGCATGCATTTAAAAAAGATCAGGAAAGCATATGAGGGTCATTGAGAGGGTTCAGGTAGTAAAGGTGTCTGCTGTGAAACCTGAGGATCTGAGTTCAATCCCTGAAACTCACATAAAGGTGGAAGGAGAGATCTGACCCCAGCGAGTTGTCCTCTGACCTCTACACTTAGGTCATGGCATGCATGTGCACACACACACACACACACACACACACACACACTAAAAGCAATTTTTAAAGAAAGTTCAGCATCCATATTTGACTTTGCAAAGTTAGGAGCAGAACACCCTAGGAAGTGATAAATATATGCTGTAAGCTTATATAAATAAATAAATAAATAAATACATGCTGTAAGCATCAACACCAGACTGGTGAATGACTGAGACATTCCCATTAAAGTCAGACTCCAGACAAATATGTCTGCCACTGCCACGGTGATTAAGCATCCTTGTAGAAGATATAGCTAACGTATCGTGAGAGTCATCAATAAAAGATGTAACTCCTGAAAAAGGAGGGACCCGAAATGCCACCATTATTCTCAGACAATGTAAGTGTCTAGCTTAAAACCACAAATGAATCAACCGAAAATGATCCTACTTAATAGAACAGTTCAGCAAGGTGACTACTCACAGCATAAATATTATATTTTTTAAATCAATTGTGCCTCCTTGTAAAAATAAAATGTAAAAATTCCATTAGCTTTGCCATAAAAATGAAACAGGTTGTTTTAAAAATATCCATTTGAAGAAAAATATAAAACTTCCTTAGTGACATAAAAAGTTAATTCAAGTAAATGAGTTAAATCCCATTCCCAGCCTAACAACTCAATATTGTAATAGTGTCAATACTTTATAGATTAGTCTATAAATTGAATGTAAGTCTAATTGAAATTCAAACATCATTTTTCCCCCTAATTGGATCCTAGGAAGACATTAGATCATCAGAAACGTAGATGAAGAATAGCCACAAAAACTTGAAAAGCAAAAACAATAATTGGAAATGAACACCCCTAAATTTTTGAGGCCTTATCAAATGGCAATAATTGAATCAGTGTGCAACTGGCTAAAAGCAAATAAATCAATAGAGCAAAGTGAAAGACCCCAAATTAGACACACCACGCACACGCATCACAGCAACAAACATGCGCATGCATATGCAACACACTCTTTTGAAGTCCAACTTGTGTCTTTTGCTCTTCTATCCCATCCTCCTGAGTTTGGTGTCTCCATTTCCCCATGCCATACATTTTCTAGTCAACACCCTCGAAAACCAGGTCTATTTGAATAGCAAAGGCTTCTTGGAGGCATGGAGAGAGAGAGAGACCTCGGTAAAATTCACATTTTTGTCATTGTGAGCTTTTTGTGTTGCAGAATGCAGAACTATCTCAATGGGACAAGGCCAAGAAGTTCACGCTCGAAAGCTGATCCAGATGTCCATGCAACAGGTATGCAACCAAGGACCATCACTGTTGTGTCCCAAGCTCTCCAGTTCCTCCGTCCATCTGGTCTACCTTGGAAAGCCACAGTGATTGGAAGCATCCTTCCTCTGATGTCTGTCTTCCATTTTTTGTTGATGTACAGCCAAACCTTTGGTCCTTTGTGAACCTTCTGTCTCAAGGCAGTTCCCTCCTCTCAGCACCACAGAAAGCTTGCTGTTTCTTACGGTCCACCGCCACCTTTGTTTTTTTCATGTGTCTTTCCAATCATCTACTCCAACAATCCATCCATTTGTTTATGATCTGGAAGACACAACGTCTGGTCCTTGAGATTACAGCTCCAGCCATCTTGGAACTGCATGATCAATATTAATACAAGGGACAAACCAGGACCGTTAAATTTCAATTTTCGGTTGAAGGCGGGTTTTCATTTTTTCATTAATGGATCATTTCAGGCAAATAAAAAAAAAAAACAGTCCAGGACTTTCTGTTTAAGTATTGATGATGATTTTTATAGAAGCGGAATGTTGAGAGGCAGTTGGCATTGGGCCTAATAAATACACAGACCGTTAACTTTCTAGAAATGCTTTGCTGATAGCCATCTCAGCTCTAATAAGAAAGGACATGATTTATAAAAGTAAGATTAAGAATCTTGGTTTGTTTTAAAGTGTTGGATCTCATCGTGTCTCTGGCGACTTTGTCACGGCTTTTCCCTGGGAATTAATGACCAGTGGGGGTTAATGGTCCAAAGCTCTACTTAGGTCATCAAAATTTCAAGCTGGTCATTAATTCTCAAGTGCCCTAAGCCTTAATCTTTATCACCTAATTAAATTCAATAATAAATTATATTTAATTTATATATCAAGGCAATGATGTGCAATTATTTCTACTTGAGTCAAATCTTTGACTTTTTGGGGTGATTTGTCTGTTCTACTTTGGGCAAAAGTAAATTTTTATTTTTTAGTTTCAGTAAGTGGAAAACTTTTAATTTAAATACTACATTTACCTTAACCTTCTTTGGGATGATGGGTTTTGTTTTTTTTTTTTTTTAACTTCCACATCTTTGCCTCACAATGTATGGATAATGGCATTATCGGCAAAATAAAAAAAAAAAAAATCAAACAAGCGAAACTAAACAACAACAACAAAACGAAACAAAACACAAGTGTGGCTATAGTGTGCTCTTGAGCCACCCCCAAATTTCAAACATATCTGATGTTCCAGGATGCTGGGTAAGGGACCAGAAAGCACAGGCTCCATGATGGTGGATCCCATCTTCTCCTAGATAACCCATGATACAGGGCCCAATGCATCCTCTCTGGTATTTAAGCCAGCCCAACTCTGATTTTTTTCTTCCAGTAGAAAGCACTATTTACATACCTTTTCATGCACTTACTGTGTTTAACAGTTTGTAGATGTAGTTATCTAGTCTGTTATACTTACATCAGAACATTAAAATGTTGACTTACTGGGCACAGTGATGCATTCCTACAATTTCAGCACATGGAGGGCAGAAGAAAGAGGCTTGAGAGTTCAAGACTAGTCTAGGCTACGCAGCAAGTTCAAGGCTAGCCTGAACTAAAACGAGTCACTGACTCAATAGATGAGTGAACGGCCTTGTTTTCCCAGGTCTCTGACTTATTGTTAATAAGTGTTTTACTTAACCATTTAGATGAAGCTGAATAAAACGGTCCCTTGGAAAAACAATGACAAACAATATGATTTAGAACTTGGCTAGCAAAAGTCACACATGCATTACCTCTGACTTTCAGAAGGTGACAGGCACTTTTAAGGATGGCTATGAAGCTGTCTTCTTGGTTTGAGTGGTATTCTGACATACCTTAGGCAAGCCTGTGGACATTTCCAACCTCACCATTAGATGGTGCCCACAGTCAAGTTTTTATTTCTAATCTCTGAGGAACCAGGGGTACCAGAATGATGCCAAGTCACCAGATTGGGCCAGGAACAGATGACTGTTGTAATATATGTATTTGTGTGTGTGTGTGAGAAAAGTTTTCCACTTTCTGAAACTAAAGAAAAAAATTACTTTTGCCCAAAGTGGAGCAGACAAATCACCCAAAAGAGCCGAAGATTTGACTCAAGTAGAAATAATTCCATATCACTGCCTTGATATATAAATTAAATATAATATATAATATATTAGTAAATATGAGCTCAAAGTAAAACAGCCACGCTTTAAGCAAACTTATTTTGAAACCGCAACAACGCATTATGTTTTGGTAAAAAAATAATCCCAAGATATAAGAAACAACTGTGACCCTCTTTTATCTTCTCTCTTGGATTCAGGGTGGTTGGGTATTACTGCAGAACTGTCACCTCGGTCTAGAATTCATGGAAGAGTTACTAGAGACATTGATGGTCACAGAAACCACCAAGGACTCCTTCAGAGTGTGGATAACCACTGAACCCCACGACCGGTTTCCAATTACTTTACTCCAGGTCTGTCACTGGGAGTTAACCCAAGTCACGTGATTCATGACTGACCATCTTGAAGGGAGGATGGGAAGGGAAGATGGCCCCTTGGGTAAAAGTGTTTGCCACTGAGCCCAACCACCTGAGTTTGATCTTCAGAACCCATACAGTGGAAGGAGAGAGCAGGCTCCTGCATATTGTCCGCTGACTTCCACGTGTGTGCCGTGGCACAGGCTCCTAAGGAATAAATGAGTGCCATAAAATTTTTAATGAGGGGATGCAGCAGAGTGTATTAATCTCAATTATAATCATTAGCCTTATAAAACATTTCTACAAGTGAATTCTAGGGTCATATTGATTTATTGGGTTTGTGCTCTGATCAATGCAATTGGCTTTTGCTCTGTGGAGTTCTAGCCCACATGCTCCATGTCATGTTCTTATCTAATATGCCATGATTTCTTTTTATTAGTTATTTAGCTTTATGAATATTGGTTGTTTTGACCGAATCTATGTGTATGCGCCATGTGTATGCAGGGCCCTCAGAGGCCAGTAGAGGGCACTAGATCCCTTGGGATTGCAGTTATCGACAGTCGTGAGTTGCCATGTGGTAGGTGCTGGGAACTGAACCTGGGTCTTCCTTGAGAGCAGCCAGGGTTCTTAACAACTGAACTGTCTCTTTAACCCCCACACCGTGATTTCAATTGCATTCTTTACAGTACTTTATAACAATAACAGAACCGTCTGTCCCTCACAACAGACTTCTCTCAAGTTCACAAATGAGCCACCCCAAGGTGTCCGGGCAGGCCTGAAAAGGACATTTGCTGGGATCAACCAAGACCTTCTGGACATCAGTAACTTACCCATGTGGAAGCCCATGCTCTACACGGTGGCATTTCTGCACTCCACTGTGCAGGTAATCTGGGAAGCAGTGTTCACTGCTAGGGGGCGCTAATGAGTTGATGTAGCTACTGTGAGAGCGAGCTCCTGGGAGGGCTTCCTGGCATGTCGCCCCCTACTGGCTTAGTATGTGTTGTTACAGATTTCACCTGTAGCCCCCCTCCATTCATTTGTGAGCTTTGGGGTACAGAGACCTTGCTTCCGCTTCTGCTGATTCATTCTCTGTGGTCACAGCACTGTAAGGCTGTTGACAGCACCATAAGCCATTTTTTTTCCTTGCTATGAGAATCCCTGAGATAAACAGTTTAAGGGGGGGGGTGTTTATTTTGGCACCCAGCTGCAGATGGTTCTGTCACTTGGCATCAAGACAAGGAAGACACAGGAGCATGTGACAGAGGTGAATCACCTTGTGGTGGCCCAGAAACAAATCAAGAAAATGCTGCTACAGACCAGACACCTCTCAAATTCTATACCCTCAGGTGCCAACTCCCAGCAACCCAGCCCCAAAGTTTCCACCACCTCCAAAGATGCCATTGCCAACTGGAGACTCAGCCTTCAACACATGAGCGGGGTGGGGGGTTTCGTCTCCAAACCATATCACTAAGCACAGTAAATATTTGTCCAGTGAACAGATTATCAAGCGTGAAATTTGATCTTGAAAGTGCTTGGGTTAGCCAAGAATTTTATTCACACCCTCTCAGATACTAACAACCTCTAAGGTAGGGTTTCGAAGTAGGTTCGCCACCAATTTCAAAAGGAGGCAATTTGCCCTGGAGCTCAGTAAGTACAGAGCTTGGCGTGCAAGCCTAAGGGCCTGAGTTCAAACTCCAGAACCTGTGCCCAGGAAGCTGGACATGGAGGCCCACACATGTAATCTCCGTGCTGGGGAGGCAGGGACAGGCAGACCCTTGGCACCCGCTGACCGGCCAGCCTAGACGACGTGGTGACTTCCAGGCCAGTTTTTTTTTTTTTTTTTTTTTAAATAAGGGAGACAGGGCCTAAGTATTAACCCCCAAGGTTGTCTTCTGGCTTTCATGTGCACACACAAACACACACACACACACATACATTCAGACATGCACATATACACATACATACACACTCATACACACACATTCACAATACATGCACACATACAAACATACATGTACACACACTCACACATACATGTACACATACACATGTACACACACATACATGCACACATACAAACACACATGTATACACATCACACATACATGCACACATATATACACACATGTACACACATGTGAGCATATTTGCATGTGTATACATACATACACATTCACATGAACATATATAAACATTCATATGTGTGTACACATAACACACAGATGCATATAACATATGAGGCAGTTCAGTCTTAGAGAGTTTGTGTCATACTTGGTAGATCTGGGATGGCCTGGCTCTGATGGACAGTTCAGTCCCTGGTTCTTAGTAGTTGGCGTGGGGAGGGTAACCACACTTCCCTGCTCCTGTCAGGCTGTGCTATCAACGTTCACACGCTAATTACTTATGTTAATTATTGCCAATTACTTATTGTCATATTAATTCAATGAATATTAATTGCTTGTGTTGTGATTTAGCTATTTTACAACTACTAAGGAACTTACCGGTATATATTTTTTTTATTGTTTTATTTTATGTGTGGTTCAGTATTGGAAAATGGTATGCCTCCAGTTCACAAAGGTATTCCTTAGTTTCACAGGGGCACGAAGGGCTTCCTCCTGTGTTTCTCCTGCCTTGAGGATGGGGAGAAAGACACAGTGAGCCCTTGGACATGTCCCGACAGGTGTGTCCTGACAGTTGTGCCCATGGGGGACAAAAGTCACTGCATCTCTCCCCAGGGAGTAGGGGAATCCCTAGTCCCGCCCCCACTCCTAGGAATGTCTACTTTCTCCTGGCATGTTGTCCACCACCACCATGGGCCCTGTGTAGCCACCAGAGAGGGCTGTGGGTGTTTCTGTCTCTTGGCTCCGGAGAGTGCACCTTGGCTTGCTTGCTTCACACGTGTGTACATGTGTGTATGTTTGTATGTGTGCATGTATGTGTGTGTGTACATGTGTGTATGTTTGTATGTGTGCATGTATGTGTGAGTGTGTGTACATGTGTGTATGTTTGTATGTGTGCATGTATGTGTGAGTGTGTGTACATGTGTGTATGTTTGTATGTGTGCATGTATGTGTGAGTGTGTGTACATGTGTGTTTGTATGTGTGCATGTTTTTTTTTTTTTTTTTACTAAGTTCCTCAGTAGCTTTTGGATTGTAAATTACAGCTTTCCAGAGACCAATTTCACACACTCTTATCTGAGGGCTGTTCCCCTTATCTTGTAGTAGCTCCAGTACTGCTGTGACCCTGTTATTTGATCCCTCATTCACAGATAACAGTATTTTCTGGCTGTTCCCAGTCACAGTGACTCAACTCTTCCATTCAGCCTGCCCTGGAGAGCTGCTGGGGGTGGGGGTGGGGTAGGGATTTTTCCATACAGTCAATGTGCCAACATGTGTTTTCAGTGGACTTTATCTGGGTGTCGAACAGACAAGCCCAAAGCCTGTGGTCCAGTCAGGAGCCAAATTGTGCTCACACACACAAACACACTAAGATGCACACTCACACGCACACATGCACACACCTTCCTTTTACAAACAAGATGCATACAGACTTTGTTTTTGCAGAGGTTAGCAAAAAGAACAAGGGATTGATGGATGTCCCCGTTACTGCAAGTTGCAGAGCAGAGGGGCCCCAAACTGGGACCCACCAGCAGAAGCTGGGGATGAGCTCAAGTTAGCCTCTGGAAAGTGACAGGTTGGGAGAATAGGAGGGGGAGGTTAATGACGTAATCGCTTGGGGGTGGATGGAGCCATATGTGGAGGATGGGAGGACTCGATTTTCTTTTTCTTTCAAGGGTTTCCAATATTTCAAGATACAACAAAAATGGAGATCTATGGTGGTCATTGTGTTTGGGGGTGGGGGGAAGTCTGTGGCCATTTCTACATTCCCAAACTCTCTCATGTTTGGGAATCCCTCTCCTCATCCCAGAGGTTTGCCCCTACAGGGTTTCTAACACTTTTCTAGTGGTTTATCCACAGAGTTTTTTACATTCCACTCTTGGCCTGGGATAAAAGCCCTTGAAGGATTCTGGGATCTCTAGAGTCCTGCAGTGGTAGTTGTAAATGTGAACTTAAAAAAAAAAAAAATCCCAGCCGTTAAAGTAATTTAGACATTGAATAAACACAGTCATATCACCAGGGCCCGGAAATGCCACCCATCAATATGTGCTTCTTCAGGAAAGTGTCCCTTCCTCCTGTAGAGTTGAAGTCTTGACAAAACAGCCCCTTTAAACTTAATAGTGCACATAAAAGTTCCTGCTTTGGCAAGCATGCTTGTAAGAGCCTTATTTAAACATTTCTGAATAATTATAGCAACACAATGCGAGTTTCTCTTACACACACACACACACACACACACACACACACACTCACACACACTCATCATCATTATCCTGTTTCCTACTGGTCTGAACATGATTTTTAACCTCTTAACACTGTATCTGGACTGTCTAGCGCGGCTTGCACCTTTGATTTTATTGAATACTCTGTTTTGCTGTTTTACTAAGCTCGAGAGTTAACTACCGCCAGTGACATGCACCCAAGCCTCACATAAGATCAGGTTTCAGCGCCATTAAAATGTCTCCGCTGAGCATATTCTCACCAGTCATTCCAGGATATTCCCATACTTCCCTGGTAGTTCTGTCCTGTGCATTCCTCAGGGGAAAAGGGAACTCTGTAAAGTACTTGCCACTCAAGCATGAGGACCTGGGTTGAGATTCCCAGAACTCCTGTCAAACACTGGCTGGGGAAGCAGAAACGGCCGTATCTCTGGGGCATGATGGCCAAGCCATCTAGCCTAATCGGGTTCACTGTCTCAAAAACATAATGTTGAGAGTGATACAGGAAGACACCCAGCTCTGACTTCTGAACACACCACATACACACACACACACACACACACACACACACACACACACACGGGGGAGGGAGGACTAGATTATTCAAAAGATGCAGTGAGCACTCTGGCCCTCTTAAAATCATCACAGACTTGCTTACCAATCTTTGAGTGGAGGGGCCTTTGTGTTCAAAGTTGTGTTTAACCTGTCGAGGTCTTTTGCTACGTACTGCAAGGCTGAATCGTGGCTCCCCCAAGGCCTGGTTACCCCCGAGGATGTAGACCCAGGTGATGCTATGTGGCCCTGCCCCACAAGTTATCCCTGATTAGTGAATAAACCTGCCTACAGTCCATAGCTGGGCAAAATTGAAACTGGCAGGGCTATCTCAGGCTTGGGGTTCCCAGGCTTGGGGTCTAAGGAGAACCACAAAGGGGGAAGAGAAGAAAGGTGGAGAGAGGAGGAAGCCGCCATGGGTAGGTGAGTCATAAAATTATGGCAAAGGGCTGGCCAATTGAAGTTAAGAGCTGCCCAGACGGAACGGGGCAAGTTCTAATGTGGGGTTATTTATGGGGACATAGATTCTAATAGCTTAGAGAGTAGATACCTGCCCAGCTCTAGTGCTGATTAAAGCTTATTATAATAATAAAAGTTGCACATCTCTTATCTAGGAACTGAATGATCAAAACCAGGGTAGAAGCCCCAGATTGAGATGAAATAATTTTCTACAGCAGTAACGCCTCCTGAAGGACGTGAGCCCAGGGTCCCTGCTGCTAGTGAAGCTCACCCTTGTTACTTTGTTTGTTTTCAAACCTTATTTTTAATGATGGTTCTTAAACGCTTTAACCTCCCTGGCAGCCCATCACCCACCAGAGGTAGTGGGAAAGAAAGGATAAGGGGGAAGTGGGCCTGTTTAAAAAGGTTCTTTGGAGCAACTCCCGTCTGTGTTGTCTGGAAATCGGCAGTTCAGTTCATAGGTCAGCAGCGGCAGCTCCATCCACTCACAAACACTTCACGGATACACCGGCAGTCCAGTTTGGTAGAGTTGGGATAGCAACAGCGGTGACAGGACCTAGCAGAAACAGCCAGGCCTCAGCCTCAGCTCGTCAGCAGGAGGGACCTGGAGGGACACCAAGAGAAATTCTCGGCTATGCCTCTCTTAGGGACCCAAAGATGAGCAAAGATGTGAGACTCGCAAGCAAGCCAAGCACACTCTGGTCATTGTCCATCGAGTCCTGTTTATACCCTCCAAACGTCACCTGTCCTCCATGTGTGTTGCCTTAGCTGACATCACTCTGCCAGTCAGCCCAAGTCTGAGCAAGCGTCAAGAAACTGCAGCACTCCACCAGAAGTTTTTTTTTCTCTCTATGGAGTCCGGACAAATGCTGCTCAACTACGCAATGTAAGGTGGACCAATACATGCGTGTCTTTAACGAAGGATCTTTCATCATGTGTCTTTTTGCCTGCTTGCTTTAGTTTCCCCTCTCCTGTGTCTGCTTCAGCCAAACGTTCCTTCACGAGTCTGCCTTAGTCTTTCACACCTGTGTCCACTCCAGGAAAACACCCCTTCACGTGTTTGCCCCAGCAAAACACCATCCAAGACAACTGACTTTCCAATGAACCCTTAAGTTTGCACTTCATACCCTCTACTGCAGAAACTGCCTTCTCTACAGACTTTACGTGGTCTGTTTTCTGCACGTCTTTACCAAACCCAAAGGCCTCTCACCTGTTTTTCACAGAACAGCCTTATTCTCCCTGTGAACCAGAAGCCTTGGGTCGGCATCTGGTTTGTTATTATTGTTATTGTTTTGTTTTTTTCTTTCTTTTCTTTTTTCCTGACTTGTCATCCTGGTAAATTTCAGCAGCTAATTACATTTCCTGTCACATTGTCGTCTTCTTGAGAACACAAGTATTCTATGTATTCTAATGTTTTTCTAGTGTGCTAACAAGACTTTATTCCAGGGCTTCCAAAATGCTACTTGGACTGAAGAAATCCAGTATCCTAAATAGCCTCAACATCTCCTACATCCAAGGTTCCAAATGAGCTCCCAGGCCCCGCTTGGTCATTTTATTTTTATCATTTTAGTCATGAATGTCATGTATCGTGACACGTTGGCCTTTTAATTTTATTTTATGTTTTAATTTTGGTTCTTCTCTTTTCTTCTTTTTTTGAGGCTTTTAAATTACATTTTTGTTTATTTATGGGGGGCTTCTGACATGGCTCACAGGTGGCTGGAGAACAGCTTTGGGGAGTCTGTTTCCTCCCCCACCAAGTGGCTCGCAGGCATCGATTTAGGCCATTGAGGCTTACAAGAGTATGTCCATCTGCTGAGCCATCTCTCAGGGCCTGGTTCTCTTTCTCCCTTATTGTCATTTAGAGAGATCTGCGGGTGGGTGATACTTGTACATCAGATGGACACAAAGACTCGAAATGATTTTGTATGGATGAAAAAAAAAGCATCCACTGAGATTTTGTCTCCTTTAAAAATTATATGCTTCCCCCCCCCCCCCCGACTCCTGGCCCCAGGATGAACTCTCCTGCCTGTGCCTTTAGTGAGCCAACTTAGAATGCTTTAAATGAGAATGGATCCGAAGTGACATGCGCTGAGGCAGCATTCAGCGCTGGGGCAATTTCCGAAGCTCTCCTTCTAAGGAATGGCCGGGTTGCCATCGTTCTGTGCATTTAAATGGAAGTGTTTCCATGGAGCCAGATCGAGTATCTCCAGCAATTGCAAAGAAAGAATTACGCCTCATTCAATCCCGTCTAATTGAACCCTAAATTTCAAAAATCAAGTCAAATGCTTAGGTAAAACTCACTGTAGATTCTGATTTTTTTTTTTTTTTTTTTTTGGTTTGCAAAAACGGGTAATAGTTCCATTTCACTAAGTGACTTACACGCTGCGGTTTGAAGATTACATGGTGGAAGAAACCATGGGGACTATTTTCATGTGGATATCTGAAAGGCTCCCCCTGGCTGACAGAACAATCTAGAAGAGGCTCACCTCAATGTCTCTGAGATCTACTCAGGAATTTCAAAACTCAGAGTCAGCCTTGGAATCGACATCACTGAGGGTGGTGGTGGGGGTGCGGGGGGTGCGGTTCCTTCATTAGGATAGTGACTGACCAGTGTGGCTTAGACAATTGGAAGTCTTTTCACCACATGAAGACAAAGATGGAAGACCCATCCTTTGCCGCCAAGCTTCCAAATCTGATTAGAGGATCAAATATTTTAACAGGAGGCAAGAAGATGAACAAACCCAACTATCTTGGTTAGTTAATGTCAAGTTGACATTTCTGGGAAGAGGAAATCTCAATAGAAGAGTTATCTCCATTGGATTGGCCTTCAGGTGCACCTGTGGGGCATTCTCTTGATTGCTGGTTGGTGTAGGTTCCACTGTGGGCAGAACCATTCTTAGGCAGGTGGGCCCGGGTTGTATAAGAAAGTTAGCTGAGAGGAAGCCTGGAAGCAAGCCAGTAAGAAGTGGTCCTCCATGGTCTCGGAGACAGTTTCTGCCTCTTGGTTCCAGCCTGCAGGGTCCTTCTGTGACTTTCCTTGATGACAGACTGCAATCTGCGGCCAGATAAACCCCTTCCTTCCTCAGGTTGCTTTTGCTCATGGTGTTTATCACAGCAACAGAAGCCAGATTAAGACATGAAGGGAACACAAATGCAGAGTCTGGAAGCCATCAGGAGAAGCACACAGGATTAGGAACAACAGCCTGTCCTCTCTCAACACCATACCCTCTGTCCCCTGTCACATTCTCCATAGACAAGGTGGGACATGGTGCTTTGGAACTCTCCCAGTATAAGTTTTAGGAAGAAGTTTGGAAACTCAGACCATATCCTAGAACTAGTCTGGTCAGCTTTTTTTTTTTTTAATCTTTCTAATTAGCATACAAAGTATTGGGTTTTGTTAATGCATTCTTCAAACAAATTTTGGGTTGAGTCTCTGTGATGGTTTGTATATAATTGGCCCAGAGAGTGGCACTATTAGGAAGTGTGGCCTTGTTGGAGTAGGTTGTCACCGTGGGCATGGGCTTATGTTGGGTTATAGTGTGTGTTCAGGACCAGTTGTTGGGGTTAATTTGTGTCTGCATCTATCTCAACACGGGGCTAGGGCCACTCAGGGAAGGCAGAGGCACTGAAAGTTTGACTGTGCTCTCCCCACACCAGCGCTGGGCAGGCGTCAGGCTATGTGAAGCCAGGAGACACTGCTCAGGGGGTGGAGGAGCACAGTATGAGGTGCCTGGGGAGCTGGAGCTGGCTTGACTGGTTCTCAGGCTCTTGGGCCTCCAGGTGCCGCTGGGGAGAGTTGCAGAAAAGCCGAGAACAAAGTTGGGGCATACAGGCTGGATTGGCTGGTGGCCAAAGTGGGAGAAAGGGGGAGAGAAGCTCTGGCTGTACCCCGCAGGGATAGGGGTCTCGCTTGGTCAAGGTAGCTTGCTTGGCTTGCTTGGGTTGTTGGTCTCTGCATCTGGGCACGCAGAGAGGTCTTCTGTGGGAGATAAGATGTGGTTCTGTAGGCAAAGGCCTACTCCACTGTTCCCCACAGTGGATCCCGAAGAAGAGAAACAGTCCATGGTCTTAAGATGTTTAGTGTCATGGCGGAAAGTGGAAGAGAAACTGTGCCCGAGTTTTTTCCTGGTGGGCCTGAGGTTAAATACCTTTTGCAATGGGGAGTGTCTGGGAAGGAAAGTTTAATTGGCTACACCTCTCTGGCCTTTAGGTACTTCAGTAATATGGAGATCTGTCTTGAGGCATGACCTGTGGACGGGCTAGGGGACGTTGCCCTACATGACTAAAGAACACAAATCTATGGAGGTCTGTGGCCTCGTGTCAGGAACCTGGAGTCTGGGAGCATGGCAAACACCTAATGTCTCTTGCAGGAGACCCTGCAGGGTCACCTGCTGGGTCACCAGGGTTTCAAACCTAGCTCAACCAGAAATCAGGCTGCCCTTCACGGTCCTACAGGCTTAAGACCCTCACCCTAGCTGCCTGGAAGCCAGTCTTCCACCAGCAGCCTTCGGATAAAGATGTAGAACTCTCAGCTCCTCCTGCACCATGCCTGCCTGGATGCTACCATGTTCCCACCATAATGATAATGGACTGAACCTCTGAACCTGTAAGCCAGCCCCAATTAAATGTTGTCCTTTATAAGACTTGCCTTAAGTCATGGTGTCTGCTCACAGCAGTAAAACCCTAAGACAGTCTCCTTACTTTTCCCCATCTCCCTGCCCTCCTCTTGAGTTGTATGTGGCATTTTCCACTGTCCACTCATCTTCTGATGGACATCTATGCTGACTCCATTTACTAGCTATTCTGAGGAGAGCACAGGTATCTCTGTGGTAGATAGAGACTCCTATAGCAGTGCTGCTGTGGCTGGGTCAGATGGTAGTTCTGTTTGTAATTGTTTCCTTCACAGCCGGTTTTCCATAATGCTTTACTAATTTACACTGTACTGGCAGCAAGCACGAGTTCCTTCCCCAACCCTCACTAGCTTTCCTGTTTATTTTCTTGACAATCTTGATGATCAGCACTCTGACCTGGGGTTGGGGAAGGGATGGAATGAATCTCAAAGTCGTTTTAAGTTGTATCACAACTGGTGGCTAGGGGCGTTGAACGCTTCTGAAATATTTATTAGCCATGGTGTTTCTTCTTTTCGAGGCCTGTTTATTTTAACAGCCCCATTTATTAAACCGGCAGGATTTCTTTGGTGTTTAATTTTTTGCAGTTCTTTACATATTCTATATAGTAACCCCTGTCTATATACAAAGCCCATAGGGCTAGCAAACGCTCTTCCCCATTCTGCAGGCCATCTGTCCCTTTGCCGGTGGTTTCTCTTTGCTCTGTAGAAACTCTTTGTCTGGGCTCCTTGTCCTTCTTTGATCAATTAGTTAAGCAATGGGGACAAGAGTCACATAACAATTCGACAACCTAACCCAAAGGCACAGATCAGACATACCGGGACACCTTCGCATTTTTGAGAGGGCTATTAAACTTCTTCTTTGTTTTCTGCCTCTACCCGTATCTCACCCAATGTTGGAACAACTGAATCCAAATGAAAGCTAATGGTTTTGTTAATATTTAAAAGCATACCTTGAAATGCAGTGATTAAACCATCTGACTTTCTTCTATGACTTGTCCATGATTTTATCCTAGCTAATAGATTTCTCTAAAAGGTGGAACTGGGAAGGAGGTGAGGTTTGGAATGGCAGTAGTCAGAAGAAATGACTTACGAAGGCTTCAGTGTGTGTGTGTTGTGTGTGTGTGTGTGGTATGTGGTAAAGTGTACTTATATACATGTGAGTGTATGCATGTGCATGCACATGTGTGCTTGTATACATTTATGTGTATGTATGTGCACATGTCTTCTTGTATACATGTGCATGTGTATGTGCTTGTATGCATGTGCACTTATGTGTATGTGTGTATACATGTGCACATATGTGTGTGAGTGCTCACTCCTGTATTGGAGAAGGCAGAGGATTGGAAGAATAGTATGTATTCAGAGAAGCATTATTGTTGTCCATGCAGATTCTGAATCTAGACCCTAGATTGGGGCTCCAGAGCACATATAAGATCCTCCTTAGAACTTCACATGTACCAGGCAGGGACAGCCTACCAGCACAGAAAGCAGACTCATCTGTACGGCTTTCTGGGTTCCCAGGGCTTGGAGATATCAGGCTACCATTTGTATGCCTTCAAAGGTCTCCAGGGCTCTTGGGGTGGAGATACGCAGGAAAGTACTTACTTTGCAAGCTGGAAAATCTGAGTTTGATTTCTAGGACCCACATAAAAGCTCTAGGCATGGGGGCATGTGCTTGTAATCTCAACACTGGGGAGGTGGAAACAAGAGGATCCCTGGGGCTTGCCGGGCAGCCAGTCTTATTAGCCAGTCTAGCCTAATTGGTGATCTCCAGGTCAAGGAAAGACCTAGCTTGAAGGCAGTAGACAGCCGTCCTGAGGATGGTGCCTGAAGTCATCCTCTCTCCCTCTACACATGCGCCCATATCCACACAAACATAGACACACAGAGAAACACAATAGTCCCCAGAATATCAAAGCAGCTCCATCCTTTGATCCGAGTCCAGTCCGATTATTCACAGGCAATTGAGCGACTTTGAATAGCTACAGTTTTATAGGTGTCTTCCAGGTCTTTCTTGCTCAGTTCAGCAGTGACCGCCATGTGAGGGCGGCAGGAGAGTTTTACAGACAGATGTGTCATGTGTACAATAAAAACTCTTAGTTTAAAAAACCCGAGATGCAAAAATTACAGAGTGATGCTAGCAGGGGTCGAGTTCTCGAAAGCTCGAATTCTAAAGCTTGAAAGACATAAACCCTTATACGTGACTTTCCAAACCCTCCGGAGGCTGACTGGGAAGGAGGACAAATCCAACAGGCATTCATTAAGAATCTCCTGCAGTTTACCTAGGAGTTGTCAATGGAGACTTAGACAAGCTTTGTCTGAGACAGGTCTCAGGAAGCCCACGCTGCCCTTGAACTCACCGTGTAGCTGAGAACTGTAGGCGGCCGAAGAGATGGTGCCGGTTTCCAACATGGCTGGCGCAGCATCCTGTATAAGCCTACTGCGCATGCGTCAGCCTCAAGCCCCTCCCGAGAGGGCTTATGCAAATGAGGCATGAGCCCCAACCAATCACAGGCTTATGCTAATGAGGCACGAGCTCACAGGGCTTATGCTAATGAGGCACGAGCCCTAACCAATCACAGGGCTTATGCTAATGAGGCACGAGCCCACAACCAATCACAGGGCTTATGCTAATGAGGTATTGGCCCTAACCAATCCTGAGAGAACAGGCCGCCTGGCCCGCCCCCTTGGAAGGGTATATAAGCAGTGCATTTCAGCTGCTTGGGGGTGGCGGCCCCCTTCGATGGATGAAGACTGTGCCTGGAATAAAAGAGCTGTCAAAGAAGAATCCAGGCGTGTCGTGTCTTACTACCGGCCGAGAAGACGCCACGAGAACGACTTTGAATTTCTGATCTTCCTGGCTCTACCTTCCAATGAGGGTTATATGTGTCACTATGACAACCTATTAGACTTAAAAAAAGAATCAGTAACCCCAACTTGACAAATTTTTGGAAATTTGTTTGTAAACCATTAGCTGTAGCCATTAAATATTTTTCAATGGTTAATATGTCTCAAACCATGCACTGTTTGTGTTTGGTTATGCTTTGAGACAGGGTCCCGCAGTGTAGCTCAGGACTTTGGAGTCACAATCCTCCTGTTGTAGCTTCCCAAGTGTGGGAATTACTGGCCTGCACCACCTTGCCCAACTATACATTGTCCTTTAATTATTTTTATTTTAAGTATTTTTATTGTTTGAGTGTGTGTGTGTGTGTTTACACACACGTGCACAAGCTCAAATGAATACAAATGCTGCAGTAGACTGGAACTCAGGTCATCAGGCTTGTGACAACCACCTTCACACCCACTGACCCACTGACCCACTGACCCACTGACCCCCTAACCCGTCTCACTGACCCCATATTGTTCTTTGTGCTCAGTGCCGGCTTGCCTCAATAATGAAGCTTTTGTTTCTATTAAATGTTACTGCACTAACAGTAACAGAGGAATTGGCAGGGGATGCAGTTTGGTGACACGCTTGCCTAGCACGCCCTAAGTCACCAACCGAGTATGACCCTCCAGCTCCACAAACAAGAATCCAGCTACATACAGTGTCTAAATCCCAGCTGACCCTGACTTTCTGTGCTGTTTTTAAGGAGCGACGAAAATTTGGACCCTTGGGTGGAATATTCCCTATGAATTCAATTCCGCCGACTTCTCGGCCAGCGTTCAGTTCGTTCAGAACCACCTCGATGAGTGTGATATTAAAAAGGTGAGTGGAATTGTGGGGCGTTTGTTTGTTTGCTCTCTGGATTTTCATTACAGCTCATGGTGTGGAGGGAGCTAGCTGTGGTATCCCTGGGAACCTCTTTCTGAGGGACAGGTAATCTAGTTAGCGGCTATACTCTCTCTCTCTCCTCCCCTAACCAACACACAGTTTGCTACCCTCCACCGAAGGTGTGTGTCAGTATAATGATGAAACTCAGTGCTGCAAATATAATGACATCCCTAATGCCACCCCTGGATACCTCAGGGCCGGGTGAGAAGAGAGATAGCATCAGTCAGGATTACCTTCGATTTTCTTCTGTTCCTTAAAAGAGAGACAGTGTCTGCAAGCCTATAAGGCAGTACTTCTCTTTTGTCTTAAGTCCCATCCTTCACCATTTGAAGAAAAGATTTCTTTATTTATTTACTTATGCATGTGTGTACCTGAGTGTATGTAGTGTACTATGTGTATGCAGTACCCTTGGATGCCAGAAGAGGGCGTCAGATCCCCTGGACCTGAAATTACAGATGGTTGAGCTACCATGTGGGTGTTGGGATCCAAACCTCATCTTCTGCAAGAACATCAAATGCTGAGCTTTCTCCCCAGCCTCCCACTCGTGTGTGTGTGTGTTGTGTGTGTGTGTGTGTGTTAGAGATGAACCCAGGGCTTCACATATGCTCAACAAGTGCTATATCCCTGAAACACATTTTCAACCATGAAGGCATTTCTTTCCTTTTATTGCATTTATTACTTTGTTTAGTGTTGTGTGTTATATGTGTGTGTGCACACACACATGTGTGTTTGTCTGTGTGTCTGTGATGCATGTGTGTGAGTGCAGGCATTCAATGCACTGTAGCACACATGTAACAGCTGGAGGAGAACTTTCAAGAACTGGCTCCCTCTTAGCTTGTGGGTCCTGGAGTTGGGACTCGGGTCTTCAGGCTTGGGTACCAAGTGGTTTTACATGTTGAGCCCCAAGAGCCGAGCTCATTATTTAATTGTTAAATTCAGCATATAAATAGCAACTAAAAAGCTTATTTGTTGATAGTACTGAGGATTGAACTTATGGCCTTGCACCTGCTAGACAAGTTCTCTACCACCGAGCCACCTGTCAGCCCCAGTGGTCACTTCTAATAAAGGTCACTAATCACCACGGTTACACGTCCCCGTCTCCAAGGTACTTACATATGCAGGGCCTCATTTACACCTACACCATCGTGAGGCTGACATAGAAGGTGTTATCACAATGCCCATCTAAATGATGGCCACAGACCTGGAGTGAAAACCCAGTTTGCACTCGCAGGCTGTGAAGGGAAATCTCCATTTTCCAGCCAGTCAATGAGCCTTGTCTCCTCTTCATAAAGTAACTGTAGCATCTTCGAGGCACAGACGAAGTGGTATTTATAAAAACACAGAGCAGAGTGCAGAACAGAGGCTCAGAAGAGATCACCCTGTCCCTCTATTCCTGCACATAGTACGCCTTCCAGATTACTAGAGATACTATGGTAGTAGTTCTGGAAGCCATGATAATGTACACCTGGGGTGGACAGACGTCCTAGAACCCATCGTTTTTTTTTTTTTTTTTCCTAAAATGACTAAAGGATAGTAAATTAAGGCCGTGGCAGTAGGATGAAAAAAATTTCGTTGTATGGGTTCCTATTCTGCAGCCATTTATCAGCCAGTATATACAAATAATCGGTACCTTGAAATGGTTGCCTTGAGAGACAACCAAGCTGAAAAGATAAAAGTTTAACCAATAAGTAAATAAAAATAAGATTCAGATATCTGTAAGCATCCCCACTTTAATTTTACTCCAAATATACTGTTTTTTTTTAAAAATAGCTAGAATAGTAGAATTATATGCTAGTGTAAGATTGCTAAGAAACTAATGGCTATTTTGAAGCGGTTTTAGCTTTTACAGAATGAGAGAGCGCAGGATTGCATTGTGGAAAAGGTTCGGGAATAAATACCTTCCTATTTGTTCTCTTACCGAATCTGGGAAAATCTACTGCTAGGAAAGACCATTAAAGCCCCACTTGCCTGATTTTTGCATCTTTGGTCCTTAGGCATCAAGTCTGGCCCCTCTGCAACAGTGTAGCATTTACTGTGTCCCATCCTCTGCAACAATGTGGCATTTACTGTAATGAGAATTACAGGTGATTACAATCACAGAGACAAATATTATCTTGGGTTTTTTTATTTGACACAACCCATAGCTAACTTATCCACCGATGCTTAATCTTGTAGATTTTTTTCTTTGGCGGATGAAGCGGAGCGGTTCTGGCCTCATGGTAGTGAGTTATTCCTATGATGAAGAGTAATTTTTCACGCAGCTATCTGAGCTTCATCTGGCTGCTGTGACAAATACTCTTACTGAAAGCAACTTAGGGAGTAAAGTTTACCCGGCTCACACTTCCAAGTCACTGTTCGTCACTGAGGGAAGTCAGGGCAGGAACCTGGAAGCAGAACCCGTGGTGGAACTCTGCTTGCTGGCTCACTCACAAGCGCATGCTTAACCAGCTTCCTTACAGAGCCTAGGGACCCTGCGTAGGGAGTAGCGCCGCCGATAGTGGTCCCTCACAAAAATGCCCACTGACCAACCTGATAAAGCCATACTCAGCTAAGACCTTTTTCCTCAGGTGCTTCCAGCCTGGGTCAAGTTGACAGCCAATGCTAACTAAGATAACAGCCCAGCTGGCATTCCATTTTCCAGAACTTTCCCCATGGAGACCCTACCTTGTTTCCAATGCAGGGCGTGTCATGGAGTACAGTTCGGTACATGATCGGAGAAGTGCAGTACGGTGGCAGAGTGACAGACGACTTCGACAAACGGCTGCTTAACTGCTTTGCCCGGGTAAGTCAGTTTGGGGGGAGGAAATAGCGTGAAGATGTATTTTACTGTGCTTTCCACTATAAAAAATAGGGACTTTGTTCTTTATTACATATGTGTTCGTGTGGCTATGTGCATGTGAGTGTGGGTACCCGTGGAGGCAAGAAGAGGATGTCAGATGCCCTGGAGCTGGAGTTATAGAGGTGTGTGTGTGTATACGCACATGCGTGCGCTGGGAACTCCAGACCTCTGGAAGAGTAAGAAGTGCCCTTTATCACAGAACCATCTCCTCATCTGAGGAATACTTTTTATTTACAGTGGGCATGGCAAGGCTGGGGGATGACAGGATGGATGGTCATAAACAGAACTAGCCAAGAATCCCTTCTTTCTACCATGGTGCCCTCACACCCAATAATAAACCAGCCACCAGTCATCCCAGAGGGCCTCCCGAGGATTCTTCCCAAGACCCATCTCCCCACTGCCCTTAGGTCATGTTCTCAGTTCTCCAGAGCCTGTCAGGAAAACACTGGCCATTTTTCTGTGCCTCTTCCTCTTGGGTGCAAGGCAAAGCATGAGTCCAGAGTTAAAAGTAAGTACTGGGGCAATACATGTACTGTAATTTCAATGCTCTTGTCTTTTCTATTAGAATAAACTACTGATGGTGGGTGAGATATTAGGGGTTCCCCCTCTTTTCCCCAATAAACTCCACGTAGAGCCCACGAGTAGATAATTTCTACAGGATATTATTCACTAGCAATGATGACTTTACCATGAAGGGTAACATAAATCAACCCCCACTGGAGACAAATTTTTGTTAAATCTCTTTATGTGTTAAGGAAACAATACACTGCATTTTACCTACGTAGGAAAAATCAGATACGTAAATAATTTACGGTTATTGACTTCTTTATATTAGGAACACTGTCAGCCGTTTTGCTTCGGCAAATTTTCACTGTCTACTTTTCTTCCTTTCCCCCTTTCTTTCTCTCCTTTTCCTGCTCCTCCTCTATTTCTTTTTGGCATAACTTAATTAAAATCACAGCAAAGCTATCTCTTTGGAGGCTATTCTTTTCCAGTGAGAGACAGAAAGGGGGGGGGTGGATCAGGAGGGGAGGGGAGGTAGGGGAAACTGGGAGGAGGTGAGAGAAGGGAAGCTATAATCAGGATATGTGGTGTGAGAAAAGAATCTATTTCCAAGAAAAGAGAAAAAAGAAAAGAGAGAGAGAAAAAAAACAATCACAGCAAAACTTACAAACTTCAGGAACAGTTTAGCAAACTGGAGGTCGACCAGATACCTGACTTTTTGCTTTAAGTCTTTTCTGTTACCTTGCACATGGAAAGTAGCAGGTATTGGCAAGGATGCATAAAGGTAGGGACACCAGTGCTCAGAGATTAGAGGCAGACCTCCCAGAGAGCAGCTTGGTGAGACTGCCCGAAATCCAGCAAAATAGACGGCAGAATGTTTCAAGGAAAGGTATACAGAGGTGTAAGTACCAAACCGTCCATGGCAACATTGTGTCGGAGGTGAGGGCAACTGTCTCAGGCTGGTTTTGTGGACCTCTCCGTTCAGGTTTCCCATCCCTTCCCCAGCCTCCCATCTATGACCTTAGCTAAGGTAGCTCTCATCTGCCAGGGCAGTTCCTGGGAAGGCTCTATACTGTGAGTTCACCGGAGCCCGTGTTCTAGCCAGCTAGAGGGCTGAATGCCTGGGTTCTGAAGGACGGTGAGATGGTACCTCACCGCATCCTATCAGCACGGTGGCTTCTGCTGCTCACCCCTGTGGGCACAAGCTGCTGCTCTTGTCTTCTCAGCTCCATGATGTGACTGCCCACCTTCCAGACCAGTATTCTGTTCCCGGATACGTGTTCCAAACATGTTCTCAGAATAAATATTATCCGTAGAATAGTTTAAGGTGTTGAGGGGCAGCTTCGGTGTCCATCACAGGAAAAAGAGCACTCACTGATAGTGCATAACACAGAAGAAACAGTCTACGTGACATCCTGCGTAGATTGTGAAAACGTTCAGTGAAGGGGGGGGGCTAGGAGGAGGAGAAGAGGTTGCGGGGGGGGGGATGTAAAATGGGATCTACAAAGTAAGCTGTGTATATTTCACAGGGAGAAATACATATCCAAGGACATACATTAACTACATGTAAATAGCCTCAGGAAGAAGGAGCGTTTAGGTGACATCAGAGCTGAATGGAGAAACTCTGAAGTAAAAGCAGGGGGTGGGGGGGTGTTATTGTGTGAAACCAATAAATATGTGAGAAACGTACTTCCTCCGTACCTGAATTCCAGAGAAAACAGATATGTCATAGTAAGTAGCCTGTTTTTTTAATAATTGCAAAAGTACCTACAATTGGAGGATTTTTAAGACTTATTTTTAAACTTATATGTGTTTAAGGGGACCGACCGAGAGACGGCTCAGTGGTTATGAGCACTTGTTGCTCTTGTAGAGGACCCAGGCTTCTTTCCCAGCACCCATGTGGTGGCTCTCAACTGTCCCTAACCCCATGTCCAAGGATCTGATGCCCTCTAACCTCCAGGGCACACATGTAGTGTAGGAGCCCTTGGAGGTCCAAAGAGAGAGTCGGGTCCCCGGAAACTGGCACTAAAGGCCCGAGAGCCATGCCATGGGTGCTGAGACAAAGATATGAAGAGTGCAGTTGGTCCATATCTCCAGCCCCTTATTTTCCCTTTTAATTGTGTGCGCGTGTGTGTGAGTGCAATGACAAGAGCTGGAAGAGGGCATTGAATCCCTTGGAACTGCGTTAGGGAAAGTTGTACACTAAATCCCCTGGAGCTGGAGTTAACATCAGTTGTGAGCCTCTCAATGAGGGTGCTGACTCCTCTATACATACGTTTAAATGTACAAAACGTGACTGAACCGTCCCGTGCCACATGATGTGTTTACTCATGGCCTCCCCACCCACAGGTTACGCTCCCAGCCCGCCTAGATCTTCTGACATAAATTGTTCATATTTGTACGAGGTATTTGGGCTCCCTGTGTTTCTCCCTCACCCACATTACTTGTTGTAGTTAGATTTTGCAACCAATACCTGTATTGATCCACATGCACACGCGCCCGTTGGTTTCTGTGTTGCCACGTTCCCCTCCCACTTCCTGATAGAAGGAAGGTGTTCCAAGCCTCAGGGCAGGAGTAGATGTACATGGGCGGGGCTGCTGGCACAATGTGGGCTTTGAGAAGACTTTCCCCTGACCTGGTCTACGTTCAGAATGAACAAGAAGCGAGAGTCTTGGCTATGGGTGGGGGAGGGCGACGGGAAGTTTAGAGACGATTAAAGAGGGAGCAGAAGGTATTTGCAGTTGTGTAGGACAGCAAGGGAGAAGAAATGAGACTCCAGTGGATGTCGTCTACCATGCACTCCAGAAGGCGAGTCTCTCAGAAGCAGCCATATATCTTCCTGTTCTCAGGCTGGCTCCTGTGGCACCCCTGATACACGCACAAATCTGCAGTCTCAGCACAGAGGGGTCTAAACTAAACATCTAAGATGGAATCCATCGGGGTTGAGTTTTACTGACATCAGAACACACCCTGAAAATTAGGTCTATTTAAAAAGCACAACACATACATATCAGCTTTTTTTTTTTTCAAACCTGCATTGGCTATCTAAAACTTCAAGGTCAAAGACACTCCCTTCATAGCCACCTCCCTTCCACATTTTGTCTTTGCACTAAATGCTCCCCACCTAAGAAGCAAAGCCCAGCTCCAGGCAGAGCTGAGAGCCATCCGCCACCTGACCAGGTGGATAGCTGATCCTGGCACTTAAGTAGGGGACAGTCGCTGCTTCTCCTCTAACAACCTCTTCATACCCCGACATGGGCCACTCGGGGCCATAGAGGACTACTAAGTTAGACCTCAACCCTCTCCCCAACTTTCTTCCTCCACGAGTGTGAGCTGACCTGCGGGAAACTCACTTGAGTCTCAGTCACATAAGACTTGCTGGTCTGGGCTCAAGGCTCCCTTTCCAAACCCCAGTGCAGTAGATACTCCCCTGTCCCCCATGACAGCTTCCCCCCTACCTGATCGTAGCTCCTCTGTGCTCTCACCTGCAATTCTTGTCCCATGCTTGTACCCCGGACTGGCATCCCTCTCGACTTGGGACTTCAGAATCTGCAGTTCCCTGACAACTGACAAATCTCCTTAGTCCCTCAAAACGCTAAGCCGCCCCGGTGGTTTCACAAGCTCCCGTAATTCTACACCCAGATGGTACCAGTTGCTTTCCTTTGCACGTGCCCGAATCTCTGTGATGGTTTGAATGAGGAATGTCCCCACAGGCTCATGGATTTGAACACTTGGTTCTCAGGAAACGGTGTTGTCTGGCTACGAAACCTTTAGAAAAGATGCAACTTTGCTACAGGAAGTACGTCACTGGAGGCGGGCTTTGAGGGTTTATAGCCTGGCCCTACTTCCTATTAGCGCTCGCTGTCTCCCCGCCCCCTCTTCCTGCTTGCTGTGTGTGGATGGAGTACGCTCTCTGCTTCCTGATAACCATACTAGACTAGCCCCATGCTCCTGCTTCCATGCCTTCTCCACCATCATGGACTCCCTCCTTCTGGAACTTTAAGCCAAAGCAAACCCTAAGTTTCCTTCCCTAAGTTGCTTTTGGTCAGGGTACTTCATCATACCAACCCAAAAAAAGAGACTAATAGACTAATTTCCGTATTTTATTATAGTCTCTGTGCCTGTCGATCCTCCGCGATCTGGGTGCATCAAATCCGCATACTTGGACATATATACATAAAGTAATTGAGAACTACAAGGCTAAGCCTCGTTTTGCTTCTGTGCCTAAACGTGCGGTCCCGCCACCTGGTGAAGCCATTTGCTAGATAACAAATGTGCTATAGACCCAAAGCTCTCATCCCGAGATATTGTTCCTGTAACTTAAGCCGCCCACACCACTAAACAGCTCGTTTGTCTTCATGGCGGCTGTAAACATACAGCACCATCTTCTTTAATAACCTGAAATTGCTCCCCTACTCTTAGATTAAACTCTACTCCTCACCCCACACCCGGTCATCTGTCATGGGTCCCTTCTCCCTTTCCCTTCCGTCTCCCACCCACAGTATGATATTTATTCTAGGCTTACCCGGCATCCGTCAGCCCCCTCCTCACACTCTGGTGTTCCGTTATTCTGTGTTTTTGCTAGCATGGTCTTCCAAGTTGTGCCTGACCCAATAAATAAGCAAACAAATAAATAAAATAAAAAATAAAAAAAAATCAATCTACCAATCAATCAATAATCAATCCTCTCCTTGCACTCTTGTCTCCAAAAAAAAAAAAAAAAACCTCTTCCTTGATAAGTCCTTTCCTGACATCCACCTGTCTACCTTTCCTGCTGCCCTAAGCCTTCTGTGCATGTTGCTTATTTTTATGTCCTCCTGGCTCTCTCCTCAGTGCCCCCTCACTGAAGAGTGATTGTTTCATAACTGGCTTGTCCCTCTGTCGGGTCACAAGCTCCTTAGGTGAAAGGACTGTGTGCCTCTCTCCTTCACGTTCTGTTCTGGTTCTGAGCTCTGTACCACACACGCACAGGAATTGAATAGAGTGGCACACAGAGCCACGTAGAAAAAAACAGGACACGGTATTTCAGAATAATGGCTGGATCTAAAAAGAGCTACAGACAGCGATGGAAGGACGCTGCCAGGAACAGTGGGGACTGAATGGGCGAGGCAAAGTCCTGTATCCTCTGTTCTAGCCTTGCTCCCATCCCTGCCCTGTCAACTTCCCTCCCTACTAGGAAAATCACCCCATTAGATACAGAAGTCTTCGCCTGAAACCAGCCCAGGGGTTCAGTGACTTCCCCTCACCTTTTCAAAAGAAGGCTGCTTGCACCAGCTGTATATCTGTTCTCTCGACTGTTTGTTACATATAATCAGTTCATATGGGATAGGACGAGGAATAGGTGTCTTCAGGCTAACAGCAATGGTGGTTGGGCAGGAGACGCATTTGCTTCTTGTGACTAGGGATGGAACTTAATTAACAAAGGAAGCCCTGGGTGGGAGGACTGTGGAGTTTCTGTGGTGGCTTTGTTGGTGCATAAGTACCTGGGAGTGAAACTGTGTAGACACGGCCCCACCCCCGAAGAAGATGGGGTCATGAAGGAGATGTTGGGGTCCTGAGGATACTCAGGGACCCTCATGCCTGCAGGTGGACTCAAGGTGATCAAATTACTCCTGTGTGACCTGACTTGAACTCACTGTGTAGTTCAGTGTGATCTTGAACCTCTGCCCCTCCTGGCTCTACCTCCCAAGTGCTGGGATTATGGGCATACACAGCCACAGCTGCTCTAAGCTATACAGATGGAACCCAGGGCTCTGTGTGAGCTATGCAAGGACTCTATCAATTGGGCCACCTCCCATCCCCCCAACTCCCTCCACAGTTTTCTTTTGTCAGTGCTGAGGATTGAACTCAGGGCTTCCAGCATGCCAAGCAAGTGCCCAGCCACCCAGCCCACTTCTAGCCCTGCTCCATGCTCCACACTCTGGCTGGATCTAATCTTGGGTGCCAACCAGAGCCCTGCCTAATTATTTCTGTGCGGCCTCTCTTTTGTGGATTACCTCTTTTCTTCCTATATGTGATAATTATTCCGTTGATAAGTTTTGTTAAGATGCTCTCAGAGCCAACAGTAAAGAAAGAAAGAAAAGCCCTATTAAAATGGAAATAAGCCCCCCCTCTTTCTAATCTTGGTTCTTTTCATCAATTTTCTTTTATTTTCTCTCCCCACACAGGTCTGGTTCAGCGAGAAGATGTTTGAGCCCTCGTTCTGTTTTTACACCGGTTATAAAATCCCCGTGTGCAAAACCCTGGACCAGTATTTTGAGTACATCCAGTCTCTGCCATCCCTAGATAACCCGGAAGTCTTTGGGCTGCACCCTAACGCTGACATCACGTAAGTTCTTGGCATCTTTTTTTTTTTTTTTTTTTTTTTTAATTTGAAGGTGTCATTTGTAACTCAAGCCTGGCAAAGACTATGCATTTCATTTTCTCCCTTAATCTCTCTCCTTTCTTTTTATTTTACTGTGAAAAATAGTGTTCCTTCCTGTCTCCCAATTACAACTCTGTGACAACTCAGCCTGCCCTCCACTCACTAAATCCCCAGGGCCTGGCATTTATGACAACACAAAGGCTGTAATTCATGCCTTGATTACTTCTCTGTCCTGTCATAAAACCAGGTATGTTTTTATTTTAATCGATGTTCTCCATTAATAGTCATCTTCCAGCTCCTCATCTCTCTCTCCAAATACCCATTTAAAACATGCCCCTTGGGAGCAGAGAGGTGACTGAGTGGTTAAGAGCACTCGATGCTCTTGTAGAGGACCCACGTTCAATTCCCAGCACCATGCCCAGTGGCTTGCAACCACTTTTAATTCCAACTGCAGGTGATCTGACGCCCTCTTCTGGCCTCCTTGGGCAAGTGCACTCATGTGCACATACCCACATAATTAAAACATCTAAATATATGTTGTAACGTGTGATATATCATATATCATAAGCAGGGTCCGGAAGGGCAGAACACATGCAGTTAGAGTCCTTCCTGTCTCTTATGATGGACCATCTCTTCTCGAGCTTGCTTACCTACCACCTTATGGCCATGAGCCAGTCATGGCACATACCCCTCAGCTCCATGTGAGGTCCCTGATCCTACAAAGGCATAGAAACGCCCACCAATCCTTAGCCCCTCCTCTAGCTGCCATCCAGATGAGGTTTATCTTTGGAGAACCCTCCACCAAAAAGGATCAGCCCGTTCCATCTGCAGTTAGCCCCAGCTGAGTCGCTCCACTGCTGTCCACTCCTAGCTAGGAGGAGGGGCATGCCTGTCTCTCTCCCAGCCTTTCAGCCACGGCTGTAATTTTAATAACTCTGTCATCATGCATAGGCACTGCCCAGTTCTAGTACTCTGCTCTGATCTTACAGACAAGCGTATCTGGTCTTCTGACCCAGACAAAGCATGCCCTGTGCACGACACAAGACTTTGTGCCCACACTGGGCTCATCTCCTCTGTACCCTCTAATCCGGCCCAGACACTTTTCACTTTGAGAGACACTGTCCCAAGCCTTGAATGGTTAGTGCTCCTTGCAGACTCTGTGACTGAACACGATAGCTCTTCCCTGTTGCCTCCAGGGCGCAGCTTTGAGAGGTACTGTTCAGCGAGCCGAAAATGCACGTTTAGGGGGTGTAACGATAATAAAACTAAAGCCACTCTGGGGATCAGCTTGAGAACAAGCAGCGAGAAAGGGGGCAGGAGGAAGTGGTTTCCCTTGAGCCAAGACTGTTAAAATGTGGGTTAGACCCCATAGTTCCTCTGCTCAGGATCCTCCCGAGGTCCTGCCTCACCTTGGGTCAAGGTCAAAGGTGCCCTACGTACTTACGCATGTACGTACGTACCTATAACCCAGACCTCGGTTCTGGCCTCCATCCTCCCCCCTCAGGTCCCTCCCTCCAGCTCAGCACTAGCTCCCCATAACTTCCTGTTACTCAGACTACAGGACTCCATGCTTTCACTTCCTGGAACATGCCTCCACCCTGAAACATCACCGTGATTCACCTTTTTGTACCTCTTCCGACCCTGCATAAGGGTCACTCACCCTAAGTATAGATGTTGATCCACTTTCAAGCCTCCCCTCAGACCCTAACCCTCCGACTTCCTTTTTCTCGTTATCTGCCAGAGACACACTCTGTTTTTATTATCTTGTCTGCTTTTATTGATCAGCCATCAGTTAAGACATAAACTCCACTGCATCCAAAACCTGTGTCCATTCTCACTGCTGTACCTTCATGTCTGTAATCGCGCCCTGTGCCCAGGTCGGCTGAATCAGTAATGCTAGACTCCTAGACTCTAATGAGTCTGACCAGTGGGGCCATCCATAGAAGGTGATGGTTTCCTACAGGTGGGAAGAAAAGCAGTGGACAAAACTCCGTGCAATTATTAATTATGTAATAAAAGTAACTGTTGCGTGGGCTGGAGAGGCAGTTCTGATAAATAGCTTCCTAGCATGAACAAATTTCTGGGTTCAACACTCAGAAATTTTCTTGGGAAAATTATTATTATTATTATTATTATTATTATTATATTATTTTAGGCAGGGCTTCATTCATTTCTGGTTGACCTTGAACTTGTTCTGTAGGCTTATAAATAATCGGATCCTTTTACCTCCAGCTCCCAACGGTTGGGATTACAGCCAAGGACCACCGTGTACCAGCCAATGATGGACTGTGTTCTAGGATCGTAGGCCCTTTCTGCTCTTAAGTGGCTTCAGGTCAGGGTGTTTCATGGTAGCAACAGAAATGAAACCCGTGCAGATATTCTTTCTTATTCTGAATGAGTTTGTCTATACCTAAGTATTATCAATGTATAACTCCTCCACTCTTCTCCAATAGTAATTTTAGTTCTTTTTTTTTTTTAATTATATATATGTATACACACACGCACACGCACACAAACTTCCCACCTTTTATCTTCGACCTATATTGCAGACACTGTGTCCTGTTTCCTCATTCAGTTTTGCCTCTGCTTTTGAAGGTAGAAATGTTGTTTGTCATTTGGTCTCTCTCCAAAGGGAACATTCTAGCTCCTTCAAAATAATCCTTCAGGCATCTAAGGCCAGCCACGTTGCTACAATGAGTCATTGCATCCCAGAGAAACCATGGAGACCATTGACAATGACACAGGTGAATGCTAAACAACAGGCCGGGGGTCCTCTTTAACAGGACTCAGCTCAGCATGTCCTTAGTCACTGATGGGAAGAGCACACTGTGGCAAAGTACCAGACTAATGTGCCGAATGAGTAAGTATTGTGGTCATTCTTTAACATAGTGTTCAGGTAACAGTGTGACCTCATATCTCCTATGTATGTATGTATGCATGTATGTATTTGCTCTTTAAGAATTTCACACTTACACACACAATGCATTTTTATCACACCAACCTCCTATTTTCCTGTCCAGTTCCTCTCAGACCCCCCCCCATACCATATCCCTTCTCCCAACTTAATATCCCTGTTTCGATATAACCCACTCGGTCCAGCTAGTGCTTCAGATATGTGCGCTAGTGTGAAGCCATCCTCCACTGGTGCGCGGACAGCTTACCGGGGCCACATCCCTGAAAAAAAATCAACCAAACTTTCTTTCCCTTCACTAGAAGCCATCAGCTGTGAGTTATCTCTTTAGCTGCGGGTAGGGCCTCTTGATTGCGTCTGTGCGAGCTGCCTCCACGCGGGCTGCCTCAGTGTGTGCTACCTTGGTGCGGGCTGCTTCCGGTGCGTGCTGCCCCTGTGCGTGGTGCCTCCAGGCGTGCTGCCTCCACGCGGGCTGCTTCTGGTACCTGTTGTCTTGGTACGTGCTGCCCCCCCTCCCCGTGCATGCTGCCCCAGTGCGTGCTGCCCTCCGGCGGGGTGGGCTGCAGTGTTGACTGGGTTGATCTTGGGTAGATCTTGCGCAGGGGTCCACAGCGCCCGTGAGTTCCTGACTGTGTCCCCACAGTGTCTAGAAGACAGTTGTTTTGCAGCAGCCATCCCCGGCTGCTGCTTCGTACAGCCTTTCCGCCTCCTCTTCCTGATGCTTCCTGAGTCTTAGGGAGATGGTATGATAGAGATGTGTATTTTAGAGCTTCATCTCTATTTTCCACCATCACTTACTCTCGGCATTTTGGCCAGTCATCGAGTCTCTGGGTTAACCGCCACCCACAGCACAAGGAGGACTGAGAACCGCACTAACCTCTCTGGGATGGGAGCTGGAGCGGGGGGCTTCAAAAGTGCTCACCAGAGACCCCTACCCGACCACACCAGGAGCCGAAAGGGATGATTGAAGTCTCACCGCAGTCTTTCATATGAATTCTCTCAGGAAACCCAAGCTCCCATATGGACCCATGACCCCCCTTGACACTCCCTATTGTCACCTCTTCTCTTCCTCGGTGATTTCCAGGATATTTAGAGCACAATGGAATCTCTCTGCCACCTCCCCAACCTTATCTAGAGCATCCTCAATAGAGCAACCTTATCTAGAGCTTTTTGAAACGTGTTAGAGACCTAGACCGGGTGGGTAAATCCTGGGATGTGTAGATACTAGCCTAAATCAGGGATGGTGATGGGTGGGGCAAAATGACAGGGCACATTATAAACCAGATCTGACAGGATTCCTTGAGCTATTGCCAAGACCTAGAACTTCTTTCTTATTGCTGCTCGTGGGTGGCAGAGAGGGTGCGGGAAGCCATCTGGCAGGCTCACTATAGGGACCCTAAGTTGGCACCTTCCAAAAATTGTGCCAAGAGCTTTCATATTTTCTTATGCTCAGAGACCTGGTTCTTTCCCACTGATGAACAGCTCTTTCTGTTGGTGATCCCTGTTGGCCCCTGGGACTTAGCTCCTCTGATCTGGCTGAATTCCCATCTCCCCAATTGGTTTCTGCTTGGGGTTCCCCCATCTGAGTCTCCTCTCACCTGTGCTTCATACTCTTGTTTCCAGTTCCTGCCTCACCAGGCGACCAGCCAGCTGTATCCCGCAGCTGTGTCTGGAAAGTTTTTGGTCACCAGGCAAGCTTTGTTTTGGGGTTTAATTATTCTTTCCCTCTAGGCCCTGAAATATCTGGCGACTAGAATCCTACCCCCTAAATGATCCTGCTTTTAAAATTTGTAATGCTTTCTTTTTCAGAGGCTCCTGCCTCCTGCTCCCTTGTTCCCTAGTGGCCACCAGGAGGCAGTAAGCAATAAGGGACACATTTTCCAGCCCCCCCCCCCCCCCCAAGTATCAGTTCTTCAATGTGCCCATGCCATATCTGACCTGGGAGGTTGGGACAACATAGGATTCAAGAATCAAAGTGCTCACAAGGGAATCATAGAGCCCCATGGGGGCAGGGGCAGGAGGTGGAGGTGTTGAGGCAACAGTTGAAACCACAAGACAAGGACTCTCTACAAAGCAGTGGCTTAGTCGGGTGTGGATATTCCCAGTCAGAAGAATCACTATGCCATTCAGCAGCAATCTTGCTCCTATGTAGTCCCATGGGTATCATGGACTGTGGTGAAGAATTGGCCCTGTTTATGAGGGTCTGCCTTCTGAAGTTCACATTCATAAATCTCTAAGGAGAGAAATCTGTAGAAGGGAATCACAGGTCTTCTCCCTCTTTTGGTCTTTGTTTCAAAATGCAGAGCCTCTTAAGGTGGTGGCGGCAGGGGATGTGGTGGTGGTGGTGGTGGTGGTGGGAGATCACACCGAATTAAATGCTTTAAAATAAGTAAAATCTCTCCCACGAGGTTGGCTATCTCGGTGACAGAGGCTATAAAAATGTACAGTGTATTCACATTTTATTATCTAGATTTATAAGGTACCAAAGACTCTGCAAATTCCTCTATCTCGATGTCAAAAACAGTTATTTATTTTGTCTCTTTTTCTCATTAGCGGGTTATGCATATTTTTCTACCTTTTGAAATTTATCAAATGCCTCATTACCGCGTTTCTGCTCATTCCTATGCAGGGCAAATAGAAACACGTTCCTCTTGGAATTAACTGGCAATTTTTGAGTTTTAGATTTTTTTTAAAAAAATTATATTCATTGATATTTCATGTGCTGATCTGGAAATAACCGTGCACTGATCCCTCGTTAGGTGGTTGATTGTTCACCTTATAGGCAGTGCTGTCTTTGAGGTGTTTTGCATTTTTTTGCTATTTGTGACTCCCAGCTTCCCCAGGCTACGGCGACCAAGTAGCGTCTTCTCTCACCTTCATCCCGGAGGGAAATCTCCAAGAAGTAACTCAGGACTAAAGTCGCTGGGTTCTGAGTCTTCATGCTTCATCTCGAAGCATCTGTGGAGACTGTCCCCCCCCCCCCCAAAAGCCCTTGGGATCTTGGAGCATGTAGAGGGATTTGCAGTTATCCCTCGGAGCCAGCTGACTAGGCGCTTGCCTTTTGCATCTTTGCAAACATAAAACCACATCGTAGAAAAGGAAATGCAAGGCATACAGTCCTGGAATGCCAGGGAAGGGTATTTCACGTCTAAATGGGCGACGGAGTGACCTGGGGAACTTGTCTTGCTGTCATTCAAAGCGAGTCAACTCGTCAAGGGTTCCCCCACTAATACCCAAGTTTTGAAGGTTCTTCTTAGATAGCCTCATAAAAGAATAAAATCACCCACCATAAAAGTGATTTTCAGAGGAGATGGAGCAGAGGCAACTGCTGCATCTCCATCAGGATCCTCGCCCAGGGGCACCTGTGAATTTGACCAGTGATGGTATGCACAGCTAGCTCCGAGTTCTACACTAGTGTGGGGACCTGGCTTCCAGAGGGGATGCAAGGCTGGAAGCGAGCTGAGCGAGATCCTATGCCTACAGACATGGATCACGCTATATTTTACTCATAGATAGTCCGGGCAGGTCAGAATGACCTTCTTAGCATGGAAATTTACCGCGGTTTTCTATCTTTGGCATTAGAGGGCCCGTGTCGATGATATAATTACAAAACAGCTTCCTTTGTCTTGAAACTCGACTCTCTGACTCCCCTGTGTTTTGGAGGGATGATACATAAAGATGTTTGCAATCCATTCCTTGGATTTTAAAGTGAGGCATGATCCAAGTCTTTGAAAGCCATGGAAAATAGGAGAAAGGTACAAATGACTCTGAGGGAGGAGAAAACCCCTATAAAAATAGGCCGTAAAAAAGCAGAAATTCAATGACTAACAGTTAAAGAACCAAGAATCTATATTTGCCTTTCTGCACATGTGTGGACAGATGCACAGACATGTGTATTCATTTCTCCCTTTAGGTGGAGAAATGTCAGGAAGTGAGAAAACTTGTAATAATAATGCTCTAAATGTTTACCATAGGAAGGGACAGATAATTAAATTTTCATGCCCTTTAAATATTGGAGAATTGTTCTTCTTCGTATTTGAAGTTTAATAAGATTCCAACCAACTGGCTTTGGTTCAACAAACAAATGTTTATTGAGAACTCACCATCTGGGCAGCTCGAGAACACGAAGATGAGGAAGATGCAGTTCTCATCCTCTGAGTTCCTTGTCTATTAGGGAAGTGGATGGATGGTAAATACATAAGACAATCTGATAAACTCTAAAATCAGGTTACATATACAATGCCACAGCGCATACAGGCCCCATACAGGCAAAGAAGAAACGCAAACCCCAATAAATCCCAATTTATGGACCAAAGACAGCGATGACAGAGGTCGTATTCCAGTTGCACCCTAGAAGATGTACCGCTGTCCACTT